>JANRFK010002932.1:5812598-5824228 GCA_030068395.1 Apalone spinifera | reverse complement strand
CCCTCCCCCGCTGCACAAGCCCCTTCCCTACCTTCTGCCTTCCACGTTGCAGAGCCGGAGTCTGCGCTGAGGCCCCGGAGGCAGCCACACAATGTGCCTCCGAGGAGTTTTAAAATCCCGGGCGTGACATCACGGCACGCCCGGACCCCACCCACCTATAACACTGTGCATGGCAGCTGCAGGCGGCGAGGAGGAGCCGCGCATGGTAGCAACTGGCTGAGGGGGACGCTCTGGGGGCGGGGTTGGATATGCTTGTCTGGGGCCCGCTCCAGGCAGAGCCAGGGGAGAGACCCAACTCCAGCTCTGAATTGTAACGCCGGCACTTCCAGGTTTAGGTGTGCGGGGCCCCCTTAAGCGCAGGGCCCGATTTGACCGAATCCATCGAATCGGCCTAAGGCCGGCCCTGGACTCTGGGACAGAGGCTCCACTCTTGCCTGAGGCTCCTCTTGCTGGTTGAAGAAAGGGGGCTGAACTGGGCCCCAGCCCCCATCACCTCAAATCCCCAAGCCCTGTTCCTCCTCTTATACACCGTTAAGACTCTGACCCCTAGTCAGGAAAAGCTTGAGCTCAGTGCAAGACACAGACTAAAATCCTGAACACACTAAAGTCAAAGATAAATTTCCATTGAGTTTAAGAGGGCCAGAATTGCATCTCGGGTCTTTGCTGAAGTCTTAAAATAAGTCTGGAGAAATTTCCATCCCTGATGTTTGTCATGATTCCCCGGATCCAAATTTGCTCATGTGGAAAGAACCCCCCCATCTTCAGTGAGAGGGAAGGTTCTTGAGAACTGCTTGGGTATGTCTAGACTGCATTCCTCTGTTGGCAGAGGGATGCAGATTAGGCAGGTTGACATTGCAAATGAGGCAGGGATTTAAATATCCCGTGCCTAATTTGCATTAAAATGGCTGCCATGTTTTGCTGACTCAGCACTACTGCTTTTTGCAGACAAAGTCTAGAGGGGGATCTGTCAACAAAGAAAGCCTTTTCAACAGATCCGTAAACCTCCTTGCAGTAGGCATAATGTCGACCTGCCTAATCTGCATCCCTCTGCCGACAGAGGGATGCAGTCTAGACATACCCCTTGACTGCTGCAACAACAGGGCTGGAGCACGCATTTGCACTCTGTCTTGTGTAAGGAACAGCATATCGTTGTGCTATCCCCAGAGGAAGAAGTCGGCTTCTCTCTTGCGCCTTGCAGATTGTAAATTGCTATCACCCTGTGGGGGCTCTTCTTTATTCTGTGTCTGATTCCAGTTTGCTCTGCAGAATGGCCACAGACCCAGAGACACCTCCCAAACTCTGTCTGGAAAGCTCAGCCTTTAAAAGCACAGGGTTCAATACCATAGCCCTGACATGTAGCAGATTACTAAACCTCATTGGCTCAGTTATGCTGAATGGGATGGTAGGGAATGGTATCAAGATTACACACTTTGCTCACTTAATGCTGGAGAGATTTGCAAGTATAATAACCTTCTGCCTAGGGACTTGAGGTTCAGAGTCTCTGTGTAGTATGTGGGAAGTTTTAACTCACCTTTGCCCCATCACAGCTAGGGATAATCTGGAGCTGAGACCAAGCCTACAGCATTTTGGAAAAGCCATTCCAATCCCATAGGGCTGATTGTGTGCAACATTATGCTCTTACTGTTTATCCCCTGAAGCTTCAGGGGATAACTGAGTTAGTCGGTTACAGGAAAAAAAAAAACCTCCAAATGGTCTGGTAGCACTTTATAGACTAACAAAACATGTAGATGGGATCATGAGCTTCCGTGGGCACAGCCCACTTCTCCAGATCACTGGAGTTATGAGTTTGAGATATGTACACTCAAAATAAATAGGAGAGGGGAAGGGAAGGGAAGGGAAGGGAAGGGTGGAGGGAAGTAAAAGAAAGGGGGGCGGGAGACAGAGCATCAGTAAGTATCTGAAGATGGGATAGTTAAACCGAAACAGAGGAAAGTCAAAGGCAATAGATAGACTCCCATGTCAGGAAGGATACACCACAGAGAACTGTTTGCACCATCAATGGTTGTTAAATTGGTAGTGTCCCAATTTAACAACTATCAATTTTCTGTGGAGAAGTGGGCTGTGCCCACAAAAGCTCATACCACCATCTACACGTTTTGTTAGCACTTTATAATCTATCAGACCATTTGTTGTGTTTATTTCTGGATCTTCAAGGATATTTTCCAAGTGGTTCCTTGTTTGCACAAATATTTGGGGAAGAGCCATTCTTTACCCTTATTGCCACTTGCCAACTAGACTATTTTTCTGCAAATCAGAGTATTCCCCACTGATTATTCACTGTCTGTCATTTGCCCAGTCCTGTTTTTAAAAGTTTGGGCACTCAATTAGGAAGATACACGAATACTATGTCACTTGAGTGACCAATCTTACACTATATAGAATCATAGAATCCTAGGGCTGGAAGAGACCTCAAATCCAGCCCCCTGTCCAAAGCAGGACCAATCCCAACTCAATCATCCCAGCCAGGGCTTTGTCAAGATGGGACTTAGATTACACCACCTCCCTAAGGAACCCATTCCAGTACTTCACCACCGTCCTAGGGAATTAGTTTTTTCCTAATATGCAGCCTAGATCTCCCCCGCTGTAATTTGAGAACATTGCGCCTTGTTCTGCCATCTGTCACCACTGAAAACAGCTTCTCTCCATCCTCTCTGGAATCCCCCTGCAGGAAGTTGAAGGCTGTTATCAAATCCTCTCTCACTCTTCTCTTCTGCCGACTAAATAAACCCAAATCCCTCAACCTCTCCTCATAGGTCATGTGCTCCAGCCCCCTAATCATTTTGGTTGCCTTCTGCTGGACCCTCTCCAATGCATCCACATCCCTTCTGTAGTGGGGGGCGCAGAACTGGACACAGTACTCCAGATGTGGCTTCACCAGTGCCGAATAAAGGGGAGTAATTACTTCTCTAGATTTCCTGGAAATGCTCCTCCTAATGCACCCTAATATGCCATTAGCCTTCTTAGCTAGAAGGGCACACTGTTGACTCATATCTAGCTTCTCATCCACTGTAATCCCCAGGTCCTTTTCTGCTGAACTGCTTCTTAGCCAGTCGGTCCCCAGCCTGTAACAATGCTTGGGATTCTTCTGTCCCAAGTGCAGGACCCTGCACTTGTCCTTGTTGAACCTCATCAGTTTTCTTGTGACTCAATCCTCCAATTTGTCTAAGTCACTTTAGACCCTATCCCTGCCCTGCAATATATCTACCTCTCCCCCTAGCTTAGTGTCATCTGCAAACTTCCTGAGGGTGCAATCCATCTGCTCTGCCAAGTGCAGAATAAAGATGTTGAACAAATAAAGATGTTGAACAAAACCAGACCATTATTGGGGCATTCAATTTGAAACTAACTGCAGCCAGACATCAAGCTGTTGATAACTACCCATTGAGCCTGACAAACTAGCCAGCTTTCCAGCCACCTTACAGTCCATTTATCCAATCCATATTTCCTTAACTTGCTGGCAAGAACATTGTGGGAGACCATATCAAAAGCTTTGATAAAGACAAAGGTATATCATATCCATTGACTTTCGCATAGACAGAGCTAGTTACCTCATCATAGAAGCTAATCAGATTGGTCAGGCATGACTTGCCCTTGGTGAATCTATGCTGACTATTCCTGATCACTTTACCCTTCTCCAAGTGCTTCAAAATGGATTAATTGAGGGTCCCTTCATGATTTTTCCAGGAGTGAGGTGAGGCTGACTGGTCTATGGTTCCCTGGATTGTCCTTCTTCCCTTTTTTAAAGATGGGCACTACACTTGCCTTTTTCCAATCATCTGGGATCTCCCGATCTCCACAGGTTTTCAAAGCTAATGGCCAAAGGCTCTGCAATGACATTTGGCAACTCCTTCAGAATCCTCAATGCATTAAATCCAGACCCAGGGTTTGTGTATGTCTAGCTTTTGGGTATGTCTACACTATAGAGTTTTGTTGGACAAATGGTTGAAAGTAAATCGAAAGAGCAGAGGGTTTTTTCCAGCTTTGGTAATCTGCTTTCTACAAGGAAGAAGCCTTTTTCCAAAGAGTACTTTTGGAAAAAGACATGTGTGGATAGGGATGAGGGTGGGTGGTGTTTTTTTTTTTTTTTTAAAAGAAGAGGCCTACAGGAAATAACACAGGTGTCCTCATGGACACTGTCCAAATTAATTAGGACTCTGTAGTTCCTGTCTCTGGCCCCTCTTAAAGCTACAGGCACCCTGGACTGCATGGCTCTTCCTGCTACAGTCCTTACCATCCATGGCCCAGCCTCAAGCTGCCCGAAACACACCTGTCCCTCAAAGTGAGCAGCCCCAGAAGTCCCAAGACCCACCCAGAGGGACAAAGAGGAAGGCACCCTCCTCCTTTGGAGTGGAGATCCTGTCCCTCTTAAAGCTATAGGGCAAGGAGGAAACTTTGCAGGATCTCCGCTCCAAGCGCCACAATGTCAAGATATTCGAGCGCCTGGCTGAGTCCCTGGTGGAGCATGGACACCCACCTCAGACCTTGGAACAAGTCCAGAGTAAGGTGAAAGAGTTCTGCCAGGGATATGTCTGGGCTAGAAAGCACAGCCAGCCCTCACGGGCAGGACCCCACACCTGCTCCTACTTTGACAAGCTGCACCAGATCGTGGGGGTGGGGAAATGTCTTCCGCGCCCATTGTGGTGACCTCCAGACCTCTGTCGTTGCCCGGCCGGAGGACACGGCAGAGGAGGACCAGGGCCAGCCAGAGGAGAAGGAGACAACTGAGACCCTGGAGCTGGTGCCTGAGAGCCAGGGCGTCTCCCAGGCCTTGTTGGATGCCAGGGAGGAATCGTCAGGTGAGTGGTCTTAGTTTGTCACACACACAGGGCAAAGGAAGCTAGCACACAGGGAGCAGAGGACAAGTGTCGCTTGGCCTGGACATCGGTCTGTGCATGTGGAACCACATGCAGCATTAGTGTGCACCACACAGATGCAGCAGGCAGCTCCTGAGCATAGGTGGGATCCTGCTGCCAGGCTCAGAGGCAGCCACACACATCCTGCTACGAGGTGGAGGCCCCCAGGACCTACCACTAGTAAAAACAGGCTAGCCACAAGAGTGCAGGCACAACCCGACACACACAGATGAGTGCTGCACACAGCACACAGGCATGCCTGCACATGAGAGGCACCATCTGCTCACGTGGGTAACGCTGCGAGCCGCAGGTGTGTGTGTGGACATCAGGGAGGGCCAGGCTGCTCCTGCCTCCTTTGGTGCCCATGGAGGGATCCCCGTGACCAGACACTTCCCTCGCCTGCTTGTCCATGGGCCAGGCGGGAGGGTTGGGAAGCTGGCAGCACAGTCCCCCTGTGAGGCATGGCCTGTTGTGCAGACTACACAGGGGCTTGCTCCTGAGACATCCCGCTCCTCTGTTCCAAGGACTGTCGGTCACTGCTCACAGAGGAGGGCATGGCCTCAGAGACAGTGTTTGCATGGATGACAGACCACCCCACCCTCTTTTTGTTCTCCACTACCAGACCAGCTGGGACTGAGGGGCACGCTTCATCACCAGAGCCAGCTGCCAGAGCCGGGGGACCCAAAGCCACACCAGGGTCAAGGAAGTCCTCATGTGCCAGCATCCTGCGAGTATGTCTAGACTACAGGCTTTTTTCAACAGAGGCTTTGTCGACAAAGCCTCTGTCAACAACGAGCGTCTAGACTACAGCCAGTTGTGTCGATAAAGCAAGCTGCTTTTTCGACAGAGTTTAGATGCTCTCTTTTGAAAAAACAGTGTGGATGCAATAGCTCCTTTTTTTGACATAACTCTGTTGACAAAAAGTGTTATTCCTCATAGAATGAGGTTTATCACTGTCGACAAAACTGACACGTTCTGTCGACAGAACGTGGCAGTAGTGTAGACGCAGGAATAGTTTTGTCAACAAAACCCCACTTTTGTCGACAAAACTCTGTAGTCTAGACACATCCTGTGTGACATGCAGCAGACCCTGGTGCAGAAGATACGCAAGGACAGTGGCTGAAACATACATAGGACCAGCTCATGCAGCGGTGTGATAACGTGTGCTGTCATGTGCAACATGGTGGCATTCATGCCTGCTGTCGCTGCTCCTGCCTTCCACCCTCCTGCACTCCCTGCTATGCCCATTCCCTCTCTGCCTGCCCCCCCATGCAATGCCTCTGCTCCCTCCCCAGGTGATGCCCATACCCCTTCCCCTCTTCCATCCCTGCCCCAGTCCCCCCTCCTACCCATCTTCCTGTGGTCCCTGGACCCACCCAACCCACACTCCAACAATGTCCCCCACACCTGAGCTGGCACATCTAGCCACTCCCCTTCCCTTGCAGGTTATGAGCCCCCTCCCCCACCCACCTTTTCTTAATGCAAGATAAATACAGACTTCGTTTCGCTGAAAACCAGACAGGAGTGTTTATTGAGAGGTCAGGGAAGGGGAGAAGGGAGGGCTTGTGGTGGGGAAGGGATAGGGCAGTAAGCCAAAGGCCCCCTTTCAGGGCCTCTCGGATGCGCACCCTGGCTTGATGGGCCTGGAGGATGGCAGCTATCTACAGCTGCAGGAAGGCTTACCCCTTGCAGCCGGTGTCTGCCCCTGATCCTGGAAGGAAGGCCTCCCCCTTCCTCTCCACAACATGCCACGACCACCTTGGGGATGTTGTGCTCCCCCATGTGAAGGCGGGTCAGCAGGCACCTGAAATACACCTTCAGGCGGCTGAAGGCACACTCCACCTGGATCTGAGCCCAGTTCAGGCAGGCATCAAATTGGTCCTTGCTAGGGTTCAGCTGGCAGGTATAGGGTTTCATAAGCCATGGCATTAGGGGGTAGGTTGCATGTCTCCAACAGCAAGTTCATGGCAGGGGAAGAATGTGCTCACCTCCAGCTTGCCGTAAAGGCTCGAGTTTCTAAAGACACAGGTTTCATATGCCCTGCCTGACCACCCGACAAAAATGTCCATGAAGTGTCCACAGTAGTTGACCAGGACCTTCAGCACCACAGAGAAGTAGCCCTTCCTATTAATATACTGGTCTGCTCGAGGTTCTGGTGCTCGGATCAGGATGTGCATCCCATCTATGGCTCCCATAGAAGTTTTATTGAAGGCACAGGAACAAACCATCCCAATGCGCAGTGCGAAAAGCAAATTTGGTAGGCGACCAGCTTGGCTTAGAAGTGAAATCCTCAGCGAGCTTAAACACAAAAGGGAAGCTTACAAGAAGTGGAAACTTAGGCAGATAACCAGGGAGGAGTATAAATATATTGTTCAACCATGCAGTGGTATAATCAGGAAGGCAAAAGCTCAGTTGGAATGGCAGCTAGCAAGGGATGTGAATGATAACAAGAAAGGTTTCTTACAGGCATGTTAGCAATAAGACAGTGATCAGAGAGAGTGTGGGGCCTCATTACTGGATGAGGGAGGTAGCCTTGTGACAGGTGAAGTACTCAATGCTTTTTTTGCCTCTGTATTCATGGACAAGACCAGTTCCCAGACTACTGCACTAGGATATACTATACGGGAAGGAGGTGGGCAGCCCTTAGTGGAGAAAGAGGTTGAGAACTATTTAGAAAGGCTATGTCTAGACTGCATGCTTCTTTGAGAGATCTTCCGAAAAAAACTTCCGAAAGTGTCCACAGACAAAAGCGCATCAAAAAAGCGATCTGCTTTTTCAAAAGAAAGCATCCAGACTGATTGGACACTCACATAAAAAAAAATAAAATTAAAAAAAAAATCACCCAGAAGCAGTTCAGCCAGGGCTTTAAGTCACCAGTTGCTTCTGAGAGCTGGTGCTGGAGCCTTGCAGAAGCATGCACTTAAAGGGACCCCACGGCCAGCC
Organism: Apalone spinifera; assembly: GCA_030068395.1. Taxonomy (NCBI): domain Eukaryota; kingdom Metazoa; phylum Chordata; order Testudines; family Trionychidae; genus Apalone; species Apalone spinifera. Next base: position 5,816,411 of record JANRFK010002932.1, on the reverse strand, counting down.
GTTTCTCTGCTTCTGTTGTGTACTTGCTACCTCTTCGAGGGACAGCAAAGCTCTCGCAGTGCCTGCTGAAGTTGCCTTGTTGTTTTCTGGACACCACAGCTTTTTCCTTTGAGCCACGGAGTCGGAGCTGCCCCTGGACATGCAATGGCCCCACATGGCCGTGCTGAAGTTTTTGCAGCACTCTGTGTGCCAGGTGCCTTGGGAGTGGGGTGGGCACCTCCCAAGGGCTCAGGCACTCTCCCCTCATTCTGTTTTTTTTTTTTGGGGGGGGGGTGTCCTTCTGCAGTGGAGGACCATCAACTCCATCCTGCTGCAGAGGGTCGTCTGCCTGAGACACCTGGACCACGAGCAGACATGGCTGGATCTGCTTCCCTGGGGTTCCCAAAGTGCACTGGAGCCTGCCCATGACTCTGAGGGAGTCAAAGTCTGCTTTTCTAAAGTCCAGGGTGTGTATTTTACTGCTCTTTCTTCCTTTGGTCAGGATCCTGAAGTCTACCATCTCATGATCACTGCTGCTCAGGTTGCCATCCACATCTACTTCCCCCTATTAGTTCCTCCTGTTTGTGAGCATCAGGTCAAAGTGACCTCATGAAAAGTGACTTGAAAGTGATTTGGTCCCATAAATTATCTGATGACTCCAAATAATAAATACATCCAGAGAAATCAGTTTTGCTTTCCAGATGCCTCAAGGCAAAAAGCCTTAATTTGTGGGCTAATTTTTTGCTCTAATAAGCAGATAACACAGATCAGACACAATGTACTGGCAGATCCAGATTTAACTCTAAAATGCCACATTTCAGGAAACAATTAGCAATCATAACATTATATTTCTTCCCATTGCTGTCAACCATGCCTGAGACACCCACTCCACAAAATTATATAGTGTTAGGATCAGGAATACACAACAATCGATGGGCTGAATACCCCAAGTGCTTTGCACTGAAACAGGAAAGTATGCATTTTAGATGGTGCTATATGGAAGACATGCCAGCCCTTTGGTGTTAGGCTGCATATGCGCTGAAAGAAGAATGCTGTACATTCAAAAGCATTATGCAGGAAGCACACTGCTTCCAAGAGATAAGAAAAGGGAAGAGGGAAGAAGATGGGTAAATGTGGGTCAAGGGAACAAAGGAGGAAAAAGAGTCTGCAAATGGGAGAACTATTGGAAAAGGTGGGAGAATCAGAAAGAGGGAAGACATAAGGGGCAGCCAAATAAGGTGCATTCTGATTCAACTTTTCTGTGTGCCCAGGGTGTATGACTGCCCCAGCTCACTTCCTCCTGGTATTACTTTCCTTTCCTTCACTCTAGCCACCCCTTTATTTTCAGTCCCTCATCTGCTTGTTTCATTTGTTTCTGTTCCCATGTTTCTTACTGCCACTTCTCCCCTTAGAAACCTTATAGTGAGTTATGAGCAGCCAGCCATATTCCAATACACCTGAGAAGTCCCCCCTATCTCCAGAGTCAAGTCTGACAAAATTATCATAATACAAAATGAAAACCAGCCACATCCTGACACTCATCTGAACCAATTCTCTCGTCTGTTCAAGTTCATCCTGAAAAAGGGCACGTGTCATATATCATCATCGCCCAGGGAGAACGAACCTCACAAGTATTACTTGATAACACTCAGGCTAATGGAATTATTGCAAGTCCAAAAGAGGAATGGGGGTGGCATCTTGTATCAAGGATCTTTGGTCAGCCTTTTTCTCTCTGTGCCACTCTCAGAGCTCTTTGTAACACTGTAATTGAGCAAAGCTTTATTTTCTACTCAAGCAAGATATAGCACCATTATGGACCAATTTCAGCTCTTAAAATAGAGCCCTGCTGGAGTCTCAAAATTGTTCCTGAGTGATCTGATGGCTTTCAGTAGAGCTTTTAGCTGCAACGGATTTACTAGTGGGATGATCTTTGTTTGCACACACATCACAGAACGTCACCCACTGACTCACGATGGGGTGTATGCTTAATGTCATTGGCAGAAAACAAAGGGCGACACAAAGAAGGTCTGGCATGAGGGATTCCTGCCAGGCAATCTCTGGCTGTGGCAGAAGCAAAGAAATCCTTACTCTCCTCCACCTTCACAGACACTACTTCGCATCCTAGTGAACTACTGCAGCCCTCAATTGCTGTGTTACCTTGAATGCTTTCACTCAACCACCAGCAAACAGCATGTCCTGCTACAAAGAACTACCTGCCTGCTTCTTAGGGAAACTCAATGAGTTTGTAAAATTTTTGGTGGTGCCCAGGGCAGGTCCAAGTCCTCCCACCACACACATCTGCCTTGTAAGGTTGTAGAGGAGTGAGGCTCTGGCGTGGGGCTAGGATATAAGTGAGGGATTTGGGGTGCAAGGGGCTCAGGGCTGAGGAAGAGGATTGGGCTGTAAACTCTAGGGTGTGGATGAGAGGTTTGGGAGTGGAAGGGGCTCAGGACTGGGTGCAATTAAAGGGTTTGAAGTGTGGGAGGGGATGGGGCTAGGGCCCCCATGTCTTCCTTTCTCTTCCCCATTTCTCTCCTCCCCCCCACTCCTGGCACCACACATTCACCCAAGTGCCAGGCAGGACACTCATTTGGAGGAGGATGAAGGGGGAGAATGCCATGTGCTTCCACCCCTCCTCCCTGGGCAGACAGCAGTCAGCCCGTTGCCAGGGCTGCTCCCTTTAGCCAGGCTGCAGCACAGCAGCCAGCAAGGGAGAGCTTCTGAGCACAGCTGCTTGCTGGAGGAAGGGCAAAGCACAGGTGAGGTTTCTCAGGTCAGGCAGCCAGCAGGGATGCTCACTCAGGGGAGATGTGCGGGGCCAGTAGGGGACAGACTGGGCTCCCAGGACACACACACTGGTACAGCCTGGGCACCACAGGATCATACAACTCACCGCCTATGAATCCATCCCCTTCCAAGGTGGCCTTTTGTGGTGCCAGCGACTTTACTTTGGACAGAGGATGCCACAACACTTTGCCTAGTTGCTTCACAATCAGGCTTTGGCCAGGATACAGAGCAGAAAGTTACTGATGGCTGGCCTCCTCCTGGCCATGGACAAGGAACACACATCCATACTTGTATTATAGGACCTCTGCAGCATTTGATAAGATCACCATAGGCGTGCACAACACATTTCATTAGGGTGTGCACCCAAAGAATTTTTTTAAAACGTACTCTTTGACCCCCATTAGCCATACCCCCTGACTCCCATTAGCCACACCTCTGGATGTAACACTCTCCGGCAAGATGGACACATGACCAGAAGTAAAAGGTGTCATGTGATTCCCCCCTCTAAGGACTTTTCCCACCATCCTCCTACCGATAGGGATTAGTTTGTCCCCCACCAAACTCCCCTCATGCAACTATCCTGAAATTGCATTAACCCAATCTGTGTGACATCAACTCGGGGCAGAGAAGCTGGGGGAAGTGTTCCCTCTAAGAGTTTCCTCCCATGAGCAGAATGATTTGTGTTGTGCACCAGTACGGAATTCAGTACTGGCTTGTTTGGATGTGCCAGTGTGGCACCCAAGTTATTAATAAGTATCTTATAAACCTCTACCTTTTCCCTCTGCTACCATGTCTCCTCCCCTTGCTCCATCAGCTCCCCTGGCACCTGCTGCCCCCAACCTAAGAATGGCTGTACTGGGTCAGACCAAAGGTCCATCTAGCCCAGTAGCTTGTCTGCCAACAACACCAGGTACCCCGGAGGGGGTGGACCAAAGACAATGATCAAGTGATTTGTCTTGTGCCATCCACTGACAAACAGAGGCCAGGGACACTATTTCTATCTCTTGGCTAATAGCCTTTTATGGACCTAACCTCCATGAAATTATC
>JANRFK010002932.1:5798693-5810226 GCA_030068395.1 Apalone spinifera | reverse complement strand
GCCTCCTTTGCATGCCTTTTCCGGCAAAGGGGGCCAGTCTAGACACAGCCTTTGCTTTTGAGGCTTTTTGACACTAACAGGATGCTGGTGGCCACCTGCCATCCTGCCATCCCTTAGCCGGGCTGGACAGCTCTCGTGCAGAACCCGGTAACACCCTGGATTTTCTCCTCCTGACCAGAAAAAAAAATCAGAAAATACCGGATATTTTAGATGTCCAGTATTCTCTGAATTTTTTTACTGGACAGTAGGCAAAAATACTGGACTGTCCAGTTCAATACCAGACACCTGGCAACCCTAGACATCAGAGGGAACACTCAAGCAACATTCTGCATTATCCACTCCCTTTCCTCCAGCACCTCTGCTTAGCTCTTTGCTAATCACAGACCAGAGTTTTGTCTTTTCAGAATTTTCTCAGAAAGCATTTAAGCCTCAGGATTATTGTATATAAAACCCTGATAAATATGTGTTAATAATTCCTAGTCATTTTTAAAAGAGAGACCATCATACAATTTCTTAGGAAAACAAGCTTTTTATGCACACAAAAGATACTGTGAATACCATTAAATGTTGTAAATAATATTTGCACTGCTATGAATACATTTAAACAAAGTGAATTAACAAGTATCTCTACTGGTGTTCCTTTCAAAGACTTTGCCCCTTTTGTTTCTGTTACATACATTCAGTTATAAGACTTCAACATATCATTTCCTATGTTGTACCATGCACCTCAAACAACATACCCCCTTCAATTTGCTCTGAGATGATGTCTCAGTCATTATGGCATTGTCATAGAATGCAGCATTTCGCATGCACACATCAGAGTTCAGGAAATGGCAGCATCTCAGGTCTTTCAGAACCCTGACAGCAAACAGTCTAGGAATCATTACAACTAGCAGCATTTCATCCCTTGGGATTCTGGTCCTCCCAGTTGCTGGTGAAACAGAAATCTGTAGCCTGTATCCAAAATGGATTAGGCAGTGGGATGAGCATATAAAATATCCACTCTCTGGTTTCTGCAAGACTCTCACTCTACAGAGCACCATCGTCTTGCCATAAGCCCAGCCATAACAAACTAGAATTTAGAAACTCTTCCCCTCACTAAATCCTGCCCCATTCTCTCTAACTGATCCAGAATCCCAGTTAGCTGATAGCTTGTGGCTCAGTAGGGCGCTACTCACTAGGGCTCTGCTAGGTACTCCTCCCCCTCTGGATCAGTGGGTGGCCACTCCGAGCCCCACTCCAAGGAGGGTGTGGTAGCGTCTCCTGTCTCTCCCTCTTCCTCCCGTCCTCTTCCTGCTGCTGCTGCTGCCACCCACTGCCAGCAGGAGCTTTCCCTGCCCTGTGGCTGCCTGCCTGCATGCCTGCCCTGCTGCTGGGCCGCTCCTCCAGAGGACAACTGCTCCTGCTACTGTTGCCTCTTGGGGGGTCCTGCTGGCTGTTCCCTCCCCCCCCGGAGGGAGAGATACAGAGAACCCCACCACTACCACCACCAGCACCCATTGTCTAGAGGTCTCCCCTCTCTGGTTAGCTGCCCGCTGCTGCTGCACCACCTGCACCCCATCGAGGAGGAAGAAGAAGAGAATGAGATCCACCGTTTGGATTCGTGGAGGGGGTTTGTTTTCAGTTATTGAGCTTTTTAATATCTGTGCTCCTGGGGTGGTGGTAAATGGAGTTGTTGTGAGGGGGGCTGAGGGAGAGGCATGCCACCACCCCCTCGTACCACCTGGACCTGCTCTTCAGCCCCTCAGTGGGCTAGCCACTGCACACCGCTTTTCCACCTAGGACTGTGTTTGCAGCAGCGAGAAAGAGACGGAGCCTCACAAGCGCTTGTGGTTGCACTCCTTTCCCCTTAGACATGGCCCCCTCCCTCAGCCACATTTGGCTGAGGGGCCTTCTCCACCCCTTGCTTCACCCCCTTTACACCCTCTCCACAGCAGCTTGCTCCCTGCTGCCAGCCCCACCATAGTAACCCAGTTTGTTTCTCCTTCCCTCCCTGCTGCAGTCCTCCCTGAAACTTAGTTTGTTGCCTGCCGCACCCAGCTACAGAAAGTTTGTTTGTTTGACTGCCCCACCTGATCTCCATGCAGTTCTCTGGTCTGCCCCTCCCTCAACACTGGTCAGTTTGTTGTGATAACTGCTCCACCTGTCAGCTATTGCCCTCCTGGGTGTTCCACCAGCCCCAGCCTTCCTCTGGTCCTGTTTGATCCCTCCCCACAGTCTCCCATTAACACCCTGCCTACAGCCCAATGCACCCTGGTCCTCTCCCCGAGCGCTCAAGTCCCCTCCCTCCCTTGTTAGTTAGTACCCCGCCCTGTTCACTGCACTCCCCTTGATGTTCCCATAGTTGTTCCCCTATCCCATTGCAGCCAGAGGAGTTGGCACCCCCACTGCACACCTGTCACCTTGCCCCCGTTGTATTCCATGAGCATCCTTCTCCTCTGCCTCCAACCTTGCAGGGAGGTTTGGCTGCTTTCCCCACCTTCCCAGATGTGCCTCACCCCCTCGTCCTTCTCTCTGATGCCTTCTTCCTCTGCCTCTCGCCTTGAAGGGAGGAGTGGTTCCTCCCCCTTTCCCTTAGTTCCCCTCCTCATTTGGTACACTCCTCCCTGGCTTTCAGTCTAGCGAGGAGGAGTGGATGCCATACCCTTTCCCTGGGATGCTCCTTCACTCATTGCCCTCCTCCCATGCCTCTGTTTCACAGGAGAGGAGTGGTTGGCCCATCTCCCTTTCCCTCTTACCCTTCCTTTCCATTGACACCCTCCTCCCCTGCCTGGTGCTTCATGGGGAGGAGCGGTCAACCCTTACCCCCCTTCCTCGCTATCTGTGCCTCCTCCATCCCCTCCCCCTGTGACAGAGGAGATCCTGCCCCTTTCCCCGTCCCTGTTGACCCCAAGGACACCCCGTTGCCAGCGAGCCCAAAGACCCCTGTGGCTGACTTCCCAACCCCCGGTCTGGATTCCGCTGCTGCCATGACCAATGCTCCACCCAATTTGGGAGGAGTCTCCACCTCACCTAGTAAAAATGGCCAGGGGAAGAAGAAGGGGAAAAAAACGACTCTGATCAGGTACCAGAGGCACTTCCCTGGCACTCCCTGGCGAACAGGCAGACCCCACGTCTATCCAATCTGAACCAGTGGGGCCCACAGGTGAGGGAGAGGGTTCACCTCAGGGGGAGTATTTCCTGCCCTCGATTGTTCCTCCTTTGCCTCCTAGACCCCTCCCCCTGAGTATCATCTGTACCCCTGGCTCTGCCCCAGATAACCAGCCTTCTGCCTCCATCTTGGAGGAGTGGAAGCTAGTCCAGGGGAAGCGCAGGGTCTGTAGTTTGCAGGAACGATCTCCTCCTTTCCCCCTTCCTGTAAAATACTGAGGGGGGCCACTACTGCTGACATCTCCCCTGATGAGCATCAGCAGGAGGCACTGGCCAAGGACATCATGGCAGCGGAGAGGGATGCCCCCATCCCCCTCATGAAGTCCATCCCCAAGGAGGCCTTGGATGGAGCTCCCCCAGTACCTCACCATTTACGCCCCCTGCTGCTATCACCGAGACAATTGTTGCCTCGGTGGCTGGTGGGAAGGACTCTGAGGCTGTGGGGATGGACTTTAGCTCCATCTTTGAGGAGATAGAACCCCTGGATCTGACCTCACTTGCTCAGGGGGAGGACAATGGGCCTTGGTCTGGGCCACAACTCATCTGTGCTGCACCCTCCTTGTCCTCCTTCCCCCATTCCTCAGGCAGCCACCCCCACTCTCACCTTTGGGGCACCCATAATATTACCTGTTGGCCCATTACAGGGCCTCCACCTGTGGTGAGCAGTGTTCACCTTGCTGCCGAAGAAGGGGGACCGCAGCAACTTTTGGAACTTGCATCCTGTTTTGCTCCTCAGCACGGACTACAAAGTTGCACCAAAAGCCATCTCATTGCAACTGTTGTCCATGCTTGTGGACATGGTCCACCCCGACCACATGTACATCGTCCCAGGCCACACCATCTTCGATAATTTGTATCTGGTCCAGGATCACTTGGAGCTCAGGTGTCGGGATGGTCTGTTGTTTGCCCTCCGGTACCTGGACCAGGAGAAGGCGTTTGACAGGGTAGACTACGGGTATCTCCTGGGCACTCTGATGGCCTTCAGCTTCAAGCCCAGTTTCATGGGCTCTCTCTCAATGCTGTACACCCCTGCAGAGTGTTTGTTCAAGCTCAACTGGACCCTGACTGAACTAGTCAGCTTTGAGCAGGGAGTATGTCAGGGGTGTCAGCTGTCAGGCCAGCTGTACGCTCTGGTGATTGAGCCCTTCCTCTGTCTCCTCCACCGGAGGTTGACGGGGTTGGTGATCTGAGAGCCAGAGCTGTGGCTGGTCCTGTCGGTGTACATCGATGACGTGCTCCTCCTGGTCCAGGACCCAGGCAACCTGGTGTGGGTAGAGGCCTGCCAAGCTGTCTATTCAGTGGCTTCCTCCACTCGGGTCAACTGGGTCAAGAGCTCTGGCCTGGTGGTTGGGGACTGGAGGCAGGCAGGCTCCCTCCCACCCATGTTTCAAGCCATCAGGTGGAGCGTAGGTCCACTGCTCTGTCTTGATGTTTTTCTATCTACCATACATCCCTCCCCGCTGGAGAACTGGCAGGGTTTGGAGGCCAGGGTAAGAGGGCAGCTGCGGAGATGGACTGGCTCTGGCACCAACTCAACACCTTGATCCTGGCTCCGGAGATCCTGGCCTGATTCTAGAGGATAGCCTTGGAGTTCTTCTGGCTGGAACTACACTGGATCTCTACAGGGGTCCTGTGTCTTCTTCTGGAGGAGGGGGTACAAAGCCTAGTCTGCATGCTCAGCCCAGTCCAGATCTTCTGCTTCCAGGCCCTGCAGAGACTCCTCTATAGTGCAGGTAGTCCAGCGTGGAGCATTTTGGCATGTGTCTTCCCCTGCTGCCTCCGAGGGCACCGATATGACCATCAGTTCTTTTTTCTCCATCTGAGGGGTCTTCCGCAAGATCTCTCAGAGTTGCCGGAATTCTACTAGGAACCCCTCCAGACCTGGAAGCTGTTCTCAGAGACCAGGTCTGTTGTGGCCACAAAGGGAGCAGACTTCCTTGTGGAGCTCTAGCTCCACAATCCAGCCTTATGCGTTCATACTGGGGGAGTCTCTCTCGGTGCACCCAAGGTTGATCCTGGCAGAAACCACCATGGTCGGAGACCTTCTGGACCTCCTGGACTCAGCACATGGAGCTCTCTATCCTCCGAACCTCCTGCACTTACTCCAGGAAGTGAAGGCGGCCTTGTCACAGCCCACACTTGATTTCCTGCAGCTAGCCCTGCAAGAGGATACCCCCTCACACAGCAAGTCATCTGGCCCTCTTTCTTGGGCCCCTGTTCCACAGCCCCCACCCTGGCTTCTCCATCCCTGGACCCCCAGCCAAATAGGATCTGCAGCCAGTCTTTTTCCGAACCGCACCCAGAGACCATCTATATATGCTCATGTTCCACACCTTGCATTTCCTCACCCTTGTGTCCTGCCCTGACACCAAGTGGTGGGTCAATCTAACACCTACCAAGGGTGAGGAAGCCCAATGGTCCAGTGTATATTTAACCTTAATCCCATGGTCCATCAGGAACATCAGTTTGCAGCTCCTCCACAGAGCTATGAGCATGGATGTGTACTTGGTGCAGTTAACTGCCATCCCCGACGCCTGCCTCTTTTACAGTGTGAAGGAAAACCTGGCACATGCTTACTTTGAATTCTCCAGGTGGTAGCCCCTCTTCCAGCTCCTTCGGAGTCTCTTGCTGAGGTTCTCACTGTACTTTTCCCCTCACCTCTTTATTTATACACTCCCCATCCATGGCCCCACAAAAATCGCAAGACCTCCTCATCAACCGCCTCCTGACCCTAGCGAAAGCTTCCATCTATAATACCAAGAAGAGGATGCTGGACGAGGGGGTGCTCTGTGACTGCAGGACCTATTTCTGCTCCTCCCTAGTCTCATGTATCTGGGCAGAGTCCACTGACTCCCAAGACAGCTTCAAGGAGCAATAGGCACTGTCTGAGGTTCTCTGCTCAGTGTCCCCATCCAGTTCCCTTGTTTTGAACCTTTGTCCTGCACTCCTGACCCTGTTTCTCATTATTTGTCCCCCGTAATCTGCTGAGTCCTGGATCCAGTAGTCCCTTCCTCAGTTCCGGTTCCCATGTAGTGCTCATTACATTCAGGTATAATAATACATTGTTCAACATCTTTATTAATTACCTGGATGAGGGAATGGATTGCAGACTCAGAAAGTTCACAGATGACACTAAGCTCTGGGTGTAAGCTGGTTAGACTTCCCGGAGGGGTTCCTCTGCCTCTGGGTCAGTGGGTGCCAGTCTACCCCATTACACAACTATTTAAAATAGTCCCCAAGTCACTAGTTCCACAACCTGACCTTGCTTCAGGTTGGGACGAGAGGCAAATAGTTCAATACCCATCCTTGCTTTAGGTTGGGGTGAGTGGCAAATAGTTCGGTTGCTTGGGCTTGCTTCAGGTCCGGGCCAGAGGTAAGGGTTCAGCACAGTCACAAAAGCCCTAGCCCTGGGGGAGGGCAGGCAACAAACTAAGACAGTTTAGGAGCCCCTGGCCCTCGATCAAGGCGGGGCAGCACAACCCCCAAGTACAAGTTCAAGAGCCCAGGCCTTGTCCCAGGTGGGGCAACAAGTTGACAGGTGCCCTGGCCCTAGGTCAGGGCGGGGCAACAATCAGAGTTACAGGTCTCCGAGCCCAGGGCTTGTTCCAGGAGGACATTTACTAAACAAGTGAGCCCTGGCCCTAGGTCAAGGCGGGCAACATATATAAACAAATAACAGTTCCCTAGCCCAGGCCTTGGTTCAAGCGGGCAAGTAAACACACAATTAGTTCTAGAGTCCCACAGGGAGCAGTTAGCTCAAGGCCCTAGCCCTGTTTCAGAGCGGGGTGGCAAACAAACAGTTCCTATGGTCAGTTAGCCCTGGACCTGGGCCAGGGCAGGGAAGCACACACACAATTTCCTAGTTCAGGGGCCCAAGCCTTGTTCAGGCTGAGCAACAAATGAACAGTTTAGCAGTTTAAAGGGAGACCAGGCCCTGGTTCAGGGCGTGGCTGCAAACACAACACAGGTTTGAGGTTTCCTTGTTCAGGAGGGTGGCAGGCCATTCTCCTGCAGTAGCAGAGAGGGGGAGATGACCACCCGGTAGGTGGATGCCAGGGGGGGCACAGGCCCACCCACTCCTCTGCCCTAGATGCAGCCAAGCAGCTGTGGCTGGCTCGGCAGGGGGTCCAGCCCACAACACGCCGGCCTAGGGCCTTTACCAGCCCGTGCTATCCCCTGGGCCACTTCCCTTCTGCGCCTCAGCAGGTACCTGGTTCTCCAGCAGGTCACTGGGGGAATCGAGGCCAGACTTCTGCGGCAGGGGTCCTGGTGGTCCTACCCAGTCCTTGGCCACTTTCAGGTCCAGGGGCTCCAGCTGGAGTTCAGTCCACAACCAGCGGCAGTGATCGGGCTCGTCCTCGGGGTCAGGCTGGTTCCCAGGATCTGGCTCGGCTGGCAGGCCTTGCGGGTCCAGTGAGCTCACGCAGTCCCAGGGTACAGGCTGGAGTCAGGGTTCAACCAGGTCTTCCAGGGCAGCTGCACTCGGAGGCCTGGGCCAAGCCTCGGTCTCCCCAACAGGGAGCACTGAGCAGACCTCTGGTTCTTCTGGGTCAGAGGCAGTTGGAGTCCCGAGCCAGGTCTCGGCCTCCCAGGCAGGGAGCTCTATGCAGGCCTCTGGCTCCTCCAGAGGCTGGGCCCTGACTGAACTCCCCAGCAGGGTTCCTATAGCCCTGGTCACGCCCCCTGGCTTCCTGTCAGGTGAGTGGGAGAGGCTAGGCTAGACCCAAAATGGCTTCCAGAGGGATTCCTCTGTCTCCTGGTCAGTGGGCGGCCAGTCCGCCCCACTACAGTGGGGATAGGGATATGGTCCAGAGTGACCCAGACAAATTGGAGGATTGGGACAGAAGAAATCTGATGAGGTTCAACAAGGACAAGTGCAGACTCCTGCATTTGTGACATAAGAATCCCAAGCATTGTTACAGGTTGGGGACCAACTGGCTAAGTAGCAATCCTGCAAAAAGGACCTGGGGATTACAGTGGATGAGAAGCTGGATATGAGTCAACAGTGTGCCCTTGTAGCCAAGAAGGCTAATGGCATATTAGGTTGCATTAGATGGAGCATTGCCAGCAGATCCAGAGAAGTGATTATTCTCCTTTGTTCGGCTCTGGTGAGGCCACATCTGGAGTACTGTGTCCAGTTCTGGGCCGCTCACTACAGAAAGGATGTGGACGCATTGGAGAGGTTCCAGAGGAGGGTAACCAAAATGATTAGGGGGTTGGAGCACAGGGCTTAAGAGGAGAGGCTGAGGGATTTGGGCTTATTTAGTCTGTAGAAGAGAAGAGTGAGGGGGGTTTGATAGCAGCCTTCAACTACCTAAAGGGGGGTTTGAAAGAGGATGGAGAGAGGCTGTTCTTCTTCGGATGATGTCCCTGTGGGCGCTCCACATAAGGTATAGTGACATCCCAGAGCCATGGAGCGAAGCTTTTTTAAGCAGTTATCAGCAGACCGAGCATGTGCGAAGGGAGCCTTACGCTACATTCAGTTTGGCGCCTCGCATGCACGGCCCGACCCCCCCTTCTGTTCCTTTTCTGACATCCTCGGTCACGGATGGAGCTCTCCGTTCTTCTTAAACTCTCCTCAGAGAGGAAAATCTGTCAGTTTTCTCTCTCTCTCCATTTTTTCTTGTTCTTCTTTGACCGCTGCCGCCTCATTCCCTTAATTTTTTTTTCCTGTCAGCTCCTCAAGCAGCCACCGCTTGTCCCAGCACCTGCCCCTCAGGCAGCTGGTGACCCCGCTGCACTCCCTCCCTCCCTCCCTCCCTCCCTCCCTCAAAAACAAATAATAAAAAGAAAAAAAAAAGACAATGACACAGAAGGGTATAAACTGTTCAAGAAAGAACAGGCAGGGGAGAAAAGGAGGAGGAGTTGCATTGTATGTAAGAGAGCAGTATGATTGCTTGGAACTCCAGGATTTAGAGGGCAAAAAGACTGTTAAGAGTCTGTGAGTTAAGTTTAGAGGTAGAAGCAACAAGGTAATGTTGTGGTTGGTGTCTGCTATAGACCACCAGATCAGGTGGATGAGGTAGACGAGGCTTTCTTTGGACAACTGAGAGAAGCTTCCAGATCGCAGGCCCTGGTTCTCCTGGGGGACTTTAATCACCCTGATATCTGTTGGGAGACCAACACAGCAGTACACAGACAATCCAGGAAGTTTTTGGAGAATTTTGGGGATAACTTCTTGGTACAAGTGCTGAAGGAAACGACCAAAGGCCATGTGCAGTCTGACCTGCTGCTCACGAACAGAGAGGAAATAGTAGGAGAAGTACAGGTGGGTGACAACCTGGGAAGCAGTGATCATGAGATGGTAGATTTCAGGATCCTGACCAAAGGAAGAAAGGAGAGTAGCAAAATACACACCCTGGATTTCAGAACAGACTTTGACTCCCTCAGAGAACTGATGGGCAGGATTCCTTGGGATACTAACATGAAGGGGAAAGGAGTCCAGGAGAGCTGGCAGTATTTTAAAGAAGCCTTATTAAAGGCACAGGAAGAAACCATCCTGATGCACAGTAAGAAAAGCAAATATGGTAGAAGACTGGATTGGCTTACCGGGGATATCCTTGGTGAGCTTAAACACAAAAAGGAAGCTTACAAGAAGTGGAAACTTGGACAGATGAGTAGGGAGGAGTATAAATATATTGCTTGAGAATGCAGGGGACTTATCAGGAAGGTGAAAGCGCATTTGGAATTGCAGCTAGCAAGAGATGTGCAGGGTAACAAAAAAGGTTTTTACAGGCATGTTTGCAATAAAAGGGTGATCAGAGAGGGTATGGGGCCCTTACTGGATGAGGGAGGTAACCTAATGACAGATGATGTGGGAAAAGCTGAAGTACTCAATTCTTTCTTTGCCTCTGTCTTCACGGACAAGGTCAGCTCCTAGACTAAAGTACTAGGCAATGCAGTATGGGAGGGAGGTGGACAGCCTTTGTTGGGGAATGCACCGGTTAAGAACTATTTAGAAAAGCTAAACATTCACAAATCCATAAGTCCAGATTTAATGCATCCGAGGGTACTGAGAGAGTTGGCAAATGTCATTGCAGAGCCTTTGGCCATTATCTTTGAAAACTCATGGAGATCGGGAGAGATCCCGGATGATTTGAAAAAGGCAAATGTAGTGCCCATCTTTATAAAAGAGAAGACGGACAATGCAGGGAACTACAAACCAGTCAGCCTTACCTCAGTCCCCAGAAAAATCATGGAGGGAATCCTCAAGAAATCCATTTTGAAGCACTAGGAAGAGGGGAAAGTGATCAGGAATAGTCAACATGGATTCACCAAAGGCAAGTCGTGCCTCACCAATCTGATTAGCTTCTGTGATGCGGTAACTGGCTCTGTGGATATGGGAAAGTCAGTGGATGTGATATACCTTGACTTTAGCAAAGCTTATGATATTTGATATTTTGATATTTGATATTCTGTGTCTCCCACAATATTCTTGCCAGCAAGTTAAGGGAATATGGATTGGATAAATGCACTGTAAGATGGATAGAAAGCTGGCTAGACTGTTGGGCCCAACGGGTAGTGATCAACGGCTCGATGTCAGGTTGGCGGTCAGTTTCTAGCGGACTGCCCCAAGGATCTGTTCTAGGACAGAGGGGATGGATTGCACCCTCAGCAAGTTCGCAGATGACCCTAAGCTAGAGGGAGATGTAGATACATTGGAGGGCAGGGATAGGGTCCAGAGTAACCTGGACAGATTGGAGGACTGGGCCAAAAGAAATCTGATGAGGTTCAACAAGGACAAGTGTAGAGTCCTGCACTTGGGATGGAAGAATCCCAAGCATGGGTACAGGCCAGGCACCGACTGGCTAAGTAGCAGTTCTGCAGAAAAGGACCTAGGGATTGCAGTGGTGAGAAGCTGGTTATGAGTCAACAGTGTGCCCTTGTAGCCAAGAAGGCTAGTGGCATATTCGGGTGCATTAGGAGGAGCACTGCCAGCAGATCGAGAGAAGAGATTATTCCCCTTTATTCAGCTTTGTTGAGGCCACGTCTGGAGTGTTGTGTCCAGTTCTGGGCCCCCCACTATAGAAAGGATGTGGGTACATTGGAAAGGGTCCAGCAGAGGGCGACCAAAATGATTAGGGAACTGGAGCACATGACTTACGAGGAGAGGCTGAGGGATTTGGGTTTATTTAGTCTGCAGAAGAGAAGTGTGGGGGGGGATTTGATAGCAGCCTTCAGCTTCCTGAAGGGAGGTTTCAAAGAGGATGGAGAAAGGCTGTTCACAGTACTGACAGATGGCAGACAAGGATCAGTGGTCTCAAGTTACAGTGGGGGAGGTCTAGGTAGGATATTATGAAAAACTATTTCACTAGGAGAGTGGTGAAGTACTCGAATGGGTTACCTAGGGAGGTGGTGGAATCTCCATCCCTAGAGGTTTTTA
>JANRFK010002932.1:5780064-5790947 GCA_030068395.1 Apalone spinifera | reverse complement strand
CCAGCCAGTTAACTCTGGAAAGTCCCAGGTCATGGGACCTGTTCTTGTGCCTGGCACATTGAGGCCTCTTGTGGCCTTGTTGCCCACAGCGATGGCAAGTTAGGTTCTGCGGGTCCTTTTGGGTCGGCTCTGCCCGGGCCCTGACTGGTTTTCTGGGGCACCGATGAGTGGTCCTGGTCCCTGGGGCTCGCCTTGGAGGTGCCTCTTTCCATCGCTCAGCTGAGAACCGGTCTCAGCGCAATTCCCTTTCTCTCCGGGACTCCCGTTCACACCCGGACCGGCTCTCTGGGAACTCGTCGACCAGCCTCCCAGCTTCCTGGAGGTTCTCCAGACTTCGGTCTTTGAGCCACTGCCTCCGGCTGGGTGTGCATGCTTCATAGAACTGCTCTATCATGATCAGTTTGAGCAGTTCCTCTGCGGTTTGGGCTCCGACTCCAGACACCCACTTGCGGCAGTAGTGCACCAGGAGGGAGGCCAGATCCACATAGGTTCCCGTGGCCCCCTCTGCACGCCCCGGAACTTCTTCCTGTACGTCTTGGGGGTCGGCCCGAACTTGTGCAGCAGGGCCTCCTTGACTCAGTTGTAATCCCCTCGCTGTAGGTCTTCCAGCTGATTGAGCACCCCGGCCCCTAAATCCCAGGACCTTTCCCTAGGCTGTCTTCTCCATGATCCCAGACAGAAACTAACCCTCCTCCAGCCCTGCCCCCCAGCCAGGGCAGCATTCCACCTTCCTTTGTTTCTCTCCCTGGGGGGTAGCTGGTCGGACAGGTTGAGAGACCCTTGCCTAGTGACTCATCCCCTGCCCCGCTGGGCCGTGCTGCACACAGCAGCCAGTGGAGGGTCACTCACTGTCCAGCATAGCAACCAGCAAGGTACCAACACTACATCACATCGCCCATTCCACTCACCCCCAGAATTCTACTCAAGATTCAAATGGACAGTGCTCTGGTATGACCCCATTATACCAGAGCATGTCTGATAACCCCATCCTGGGCCAGACAAATCTAGTTCACTTGCCTACACATGATGTCCACAGCCATGCCATATCATCTTGACATTCTATCTCAGGACTGGGGCACACTGCCCCACTCCCAGCCTCACACCCTCTATCTGCATGCATGGCTCCTGTCTGGTTCCACAGGGAAGAATCCTTATGCTCAGAACAAGTGAGATAATTCCTTCTACAAGTAGAAGGCCATCTGCTAGGGCTACCTACGTGCTAAAATGGAAAAGAGTCTCTGCCTGGTGTCAGCAGACTCACATTGACCCTCACCACGCACCGCTTCATCAGATCCTCAGTTATCTGTATCATCTTAAAACTGGTGGCCTATCAATCTCCTCTGTGAAGGTACATCTTGCAGAAATCTCAGCGCTTCATGAACAGATAGGTGACTCATCTTTCTTCACACACCCCATAACGCGAAGATTTCTGAAGGGCCCCTACCTGGGATCTGAACTTGGTCTTGGACTGTCTCATGAAGCCTCCCTTTGAATCTTTGGCCACTTGTCCACTCCCATTGCTACTAATGAAGGTGTCATTTTTGACAGTCATCACCTTCGCGAGGAGGGTCAGTGGACAGGAGCCTTATGGTGGGCCCACCATATTCAGTCTTCACCAAAGACAAGGTGACCTTAAGACCACATCCAACATTTCTACCCAAAATTAGTATAGCCTTCCATATCAATGAGCCAATAGTACTGCCGGCAATTTTCCTAAGCCTCACACATCCCCCAGGGATGCTGTGCTCCACACGCTCAACATCTGACAAGCTCTGGATTTTTATATAGATAACCAGTGCTTTTTTTGTGATGGTACTGCCTGGTACGCAGTACCGGCACCTCCAGATGCAGTACCAGCACCTCCAATCAGAGCTCAACAACTTTTCCCCTGGAGTACTGGCACCTTTTTTTTTTTTAAACAAAAAAGCACTGGATAGAACATAACCATTCCAAAAAGCCCCACATCTGTTCATATCCATTGCACCACATTCAAAGGGCACACCTATTTCAGTGAAATGTATTTCCAAATGGGTTTCATTCTGCAATGCCATGCCCGCTATAACATATCTTTGCCAGTTCCACTGAAAGCACATTCCACTCATGCAACTGCAGCTTCCACAGCTTTCCTAGGCAACATAGCCTTTAAAGACATTTGCTGACCAGCCACCTGGTCCTCAGACCATACCTTCACTAGGCATTATGCCATAATGCCACAACTGGCAGCCAACTCAGCAGTGGCTACTGTGGTATTATCTGCAGCCTCTAAGCAGTGAATCCGATTCCCACTACCTATGTCGGGTACTGCTTTGTAGTCACCTTACGTGGAGCACCCACAGGGACATCACCCAAAAAATAAAAGGAAGTTACTCACTCCAGGCAGTAACAACTGTTCTTCAAGGTGTATGTCCCCGTGGGTGCTCCACAACCCTCTCTTCCTCCCTTCTACTTGGAGTCTTAGTTACTTGGATGTAGAAGAGAAACTGAAGGAGGAGCCAGGCCGTGGACATAAGAGCCAAACTGAACATAGCATGAGGCTCCCCTCAAGCTCTACTCTGGGATGTCCCTACACTTTATGTGGAGCACTCACAGGGACACACACCTTGAATAACAGTCATCACTGCACAAAGTAACTTCCTTTTCTCAGTGGTGACAGATGGCAGAACAAGGAGCAATGGTCTCAAGTTGCAGTAGGGGAGGTCTAGGTTGGATATTATGAAAAACTATTTCACTAGGAGGGTGGTGAAGCACTGGCATGGGTTCCCTAGGGAGGTGGTGGAATCTCCATCCCTGTTGGTTTTTAAGTCCCAGCTTGACAAAGCTCTGGCTGGGATGATTTAGTTGGGGTTGATCCTGTTTTGAGCAGGAGGCTAGACTTGATGACCTCCTGAGATCTCTTCAAACCCTATGATTTTATGATTCTATATGCATGTAAAGATGATTATTATACCTATCAGTTTATAACTTTTCCTGTGATGCCTTGCTCTGCACAAGATTTATTGCAACTCTCTAACAATAGCGACTGTACTGTGTAACTAGTCATTTTTATTTGTATACTGTCTCACAAGGCCAATTCTGAACAAGTTCCTGCCACATTTTTCTTGCATTTAGGGTAGCTGAAATCACCCAGTCTTTTTTTTTTCTTAGCTAATATGATACTTGCCCTGAACCCTGACAATAGAGAGCAGTTGGGAGTTTTCCCTGTTTCACTTTATAAAATATCAAACAATATTGGATGACTCTCTAAATAGAATTTTTAATTTCTTCTCCTTGAACCTGCACAAGCATGTTTTTAATGCACAGTTAATATTCTCAGAGACTTTGAAAAAAGACCCTGCAACATGCTGAGAGTTTTTTTTTAAATATTCCCATTCATGGTCACAGGGGCTTTGAAATTTTCATGCTTATGCAGAAATCTAATGTTTGCCATTAGGTCAGATTTTCTCCTGCCTGACAACAGCTATGTTATACAGCAGTTCTTCAGTGTGCATCAACCTCATCAGAAACAAAAAAAGGACCCTACAGTTCTGGGATGTACCTAGACACAAATTATACTTCTGAATACAAAACTAGTTTACTAAAGATCTTTAGGGCCAAATCGCAGGAATGAGTGCCTTCAACCTTCACTGACATCAGACATCATTTAGGACACCCAGAATCACATGGTTGTAAGCTCTAAACTGAAACTAATTAAACTTATTATTCCATGTTTTAATGTGATCATAAATAACAGGTATAGATTAAGGATGTAAGGGTACGTCTACACTAGCTTGTTAATTGAGCTAGGTAGGGTAATGAGGGCAAGCGGAGTTGCAAATGAAGCCCGGGATTTAAATATCCCGGGCTTCATTTGCATGTTCCTGGGCACTGCAATTTTTAAATCCCCCTTAGTCCGAACTCCGTGCCCGCAGCTACACGTGGCACGGAGTATGTAGTTCAAATTAAAGATCCTAATTCGAACTACCGTTACTCCTCATTCCACAAAGACCTTGTGTCGCAGACCTTGTGGTATCAATTACAATTCCAGGCAATTCTAAAATAAAATCTGCACAAAATAACAGACAAAATATGTCACTTAAGCTGGTTGCCATAGAAACATGACCAAAACCAAGCAGTAATTAAAGACAAGTTCCAGGTGAACCAGGAACAATGGTGGTTGGCAGCTGATTACGTGTTTAATCCTTCTGTATGTCAACCAGTTATCCGTAGAACTTAATCAATTTAATAATCCATTAATCACGTTAATCTATTTGTCTTGAAAACATTGTGCAAGTGGTTGCACAGTTGATTAACAACTGTTTTTAAGAAAAAACTATGTTATCTGTTCACTGCATATGTCTCAGCATTTAGTGAGGAATTGGTTTCTGTTGCAGGGAAATTGAAGGTGTAACAAATCCAAATATATTACAAAAACATTACTTCAGTGCACAAAGTAATCCATTGTTGGGAACTCATTGTCTTTCTTCAACAGGTAATAGTATTCCTTTATTGCTGAACACACCTTGTTAAACAGCTGCTACCTATGGCTACCAGGTATGTCACTTTGCGACACTGATGTGCCCATATGTTATCACAAGGCTAATAATATGGCTGATTAAGAAATAATAATGTGAAATGTGGCCTACTGGGTAGCATAGTGTACTTGGACTCATGAAACCTATGTTCTAGTTTTGCAGGGTGATCTTAGGAAAGTCACTTCACAGTTCTGTACTGCAGTGTCCCTGTTTTTAAAATGGGGATAATGATGCTGAAATGCTTTGAAATTTAATAACAACATTGCTAGGATGATATTAGTTATTATGTTGCTGAAGGGGGAGTTGGATTAAACCATAAAGGATTATTTTATTGAAATAAGATGTCCACATAGGGCATGTTACAATCATGTGTAACTAGCTAAACAAGTGTAGCTGAGCAAAACTCAGAATTTGTGTTTCACAGGAATTTTGAAATTTGCTGTCAATCCAAACAAAACAAAAAGAGTTTCAAAATGTAATTCATTCTGGGATTTTGCTTTTATACTTCCATAATTTTTATATTATTTCATGACTTTGGTAGCAATAGTGCATAATGTGAGATATCTGTTTTGTCAACACAGCATTTTCTCACAGCAAACTCCTATGTTTGAAGTTTTCTGCCAAGCTCTAATAATACATTTTGTGTAATGCTTTGATATATACTGATTAAAATCACTGTTTAAGATCTTGTATCAAATTATTTCATTACAACATAAACAGAAGACACTTTGATCTAGAAAAGAATTTAATTTGATCCAGTAGCAGCTGTCTTTAATTATTTTTTAAACAGAATAGAAAACAATATATAGAATATGAACTCAGTAGTAGTAAGGGATACAGCAATGTTAGGGGGTTGCCCCCCCCCTTTTGGGGGTTGTCCCCCTTACCAGTCATTGCAACCACTTCCCTCTCTCCAGGTCCCAGCCAAGGACTCTAAGAGTGGGCGTGACTGACGCCCGGCTCGGCCAGGGGGGCCACTGCCGCAACTCATCAGCCCTCGGGTCCTCCTTGACCCTGTCCTGGGCTACTTCCTTCCCTCGGCTGTCCTCCATCCTGGCCACTCCACTCCACTCACTCCCCCGATATGGTGCCTCTTCGGCCTTGGTGCCTGGGGGGGGGAGGGGGCGGGGAGATTGGGGGGGGGCTCCTCGGTCGCCTGGTCCAGGAGGGTCCACCTCGCGGGTTCCGGCCACCCACCCGACTCCTGCCCTCCTCCCCCACTTGGGGCCGTCTGTCCTCTCTTTTAAAGTCGGCGCCCTCTTCCCAGGACACCGGCACATGCGCTTCCGGGTCCCCCTCCCCCAGTGCACCGGCCGGGGGAATCCCCGCGCCTGCGCAGGTGGCGGCCACTGAACAGGCTCGGCAGAGCCGCTTGCGCGCTGTGGCACCAGGGCCCTGCGCCGCTCAGGTGCGGGATATGGGGCTTAACCCTTCAGCCCCGTCCGCCCCGTCACACCCCTCCCTTAAGTCCCTCACCTCTTCACCTTCCCCATCTCCTCCAGCTACCTCCGATCTTGAAAAAAAATCTGTGTTGCTATGTTTATGGCCCAGTCTGTGCACCACCTCAAACCTGTAGGGTTGTAATGCCAAAAACCATCTCGTTATTCTCGGGTTTACTTCTTTCATGGACTGCAACCACTTCAGGGCGTGGTCGGTTACGAATTTAAAAGTGTTCCCAAGCAGATAGTACCTGAGGGATTCTACAGCCCATTTTACTGCTATGGCTTCCTTTTCTATAGTGGCGTATGCCTTTTCGCGGGGGAACAGCTTCTGGCTCAGATATAATACTGGATGTTCCTCGCCATCTATTTCTTGTGCCAGGACTTCCCCTAGCCCTACTGCTGAGGCATCAGTCTGTACTATAAATTCTTTTGAGAAGTCCAGTTGTCTCAGCACTCTCATCAATGCGGTACTCAGTTCATGGAAGGCCTTTTCTCCCTGGTCTGACTTCGCAACCCTTTTAGGCTGTGGTGCCCTTGTTAAGTCGGTGAGGGGTGCTGCTATGGTTGCGAAATGAGGGATAAATCTACAGTAGTAGCCTGCTAAACCTAAAAATTGCCTCACTTGCTTCTTGGTGGTTGGGAAGTTGTACTCGGCTAAGACCTGCACCTTGTTTGTCGGGGTCTCAGCTTCTCCCTCCCCACGGCGTACCCCAAGTACATCACCTCCCATTGTCCTATGTGGCATTTGGCTGGGTTGGCTGTTAATCCAGCGTCCCTTAGGGACTTTAATACTGCCCAGAGATGTTGTACATGCTCATCCCAGTCTTTGATGTAGATGACGATATTGTTGATGTAGGCTACTGCATATCCCCGATGGTCCTGCAAAACTCGGTCCATCAATCTCTGGAAGGTCGCAGCAGCCCCATGCAATCTGAACGGCATCGTCTTAAACTGGAATAAGCCAAACGGGGTGGAAAAGGCAGTCTTTTCCTTGGAAGCCAGTATCAGGGGGATTTGCCAATACCCTTTTGTTAAGTCCAGGGTTGACATGTATTGGGCTTGTCCCAACCTTTCTAGAAGTTCGTCCACCCAGGGCATTGGGTAAGCGTCAAACCGGGAGATTGCATTTACTTTTCTAAACTCCACACAAAACCTGATTGCTCCATCCAATTTTGGCAGTAATACGATTGAACTTCTCCACCCACTGTGGAATTCCTCAATCACCCCCAGGCGTGACATCTCCTATATTTCTCTTCTCACTGTTTCCCACATTTTTCTGGGTAGTGGCCACACCGCATTGCATACCTTGTGTTCCGATGTTGTGGAGATATGGCGATGTAGGACCTGGATCTTTCCTGGTGACATGGAGAGGGTGGAGGTGTAGTCCTGGGTGATTCTTCCCACTTCTTCGCGCTGCGCCGTCATCAGTCCTGCTGCCAGGGCCAAAGGTGTCATGCTCCCCATTTCCCTGGTCCAAGGCCCGACTTTGGGTTCTTCCAGGTCCAGGACTATCATGAGGGCCTTGCAAGGTTTCCATTTTTTTAGTAGGTTCTTGGTCTCAACCCACCCAACTCCTGCCCTCCTCCCCCACTTGGGGCCAGGCGTCCTCTCTTTTAAAGCCAGCGCCCTCTTCCTGGGATGCCGGTGCATGCACTTCCGGGCCCTCCGCCCCCAGTGCACCGGCCGGGGGAATTCTCGCGCCTGCGCAGGTGGCAGCCGCCGAACAGGCTCGGCAGAGCTGCTTGTGCGCTGCGGCGCTGGGGCCCTGTGCCACTCAGGTGCGGGGCGCGGGGCTTAACCCTTCAGCCCTGGTGCCCTGTCACAAGCAACTTATATCATAATAACATAGTAATGAGTGCACATGACACATATCAAGCTGATGTCATGAAAAATATAGAATAATAAAAGCAAAATGAAAATGAAAACCAATAAAAATTTGTAACTGAAATTTTATTTCAAAATAAATTCTGTTTTCTGAAATATAAAAATTCTGAAAAAATTGCTTCAGAAATTTTTTTCACAGGAACGTTCTCAAATCTTTGCGTTCATTCTGTATTGGAATAAAAATAGATTTTGAAATGTCAAAATATCCTGTAAAGTGAAAGTTGGGTTTTGGCAAACTCTGTGGATAAAATAAGAACTTGACCAAAATGAACCTGTATTGGATACAAAGCAAACCATTTTATTATGTGTAGTAAATTTTTTTCATGGTTGTGCATCTGTGCTCTTCCTGCTTCCCTGGATATTTAATTCATGGTGGTTCTTCCTGGTATTTCCAAACTTGGCTGAAGTCCAGAAGTTCTGGAAGTCTTATGTGTGGGCCTATTCTGTCAAGAGTTGTGGTTCATTTCAGCAGACTCACAAAGTTCAGATGTGCTACAGCTATGCATCCAAAGCCACAAATTCTTATTAATAAAGTGATTATATTTTTGCTATATCTGATTCAGTTTATATTAAATGCATTTCACTGGCTATATGGTGCTCCAGACTGGACCCAAAGATGCAGTTTTTGAGGGGATTTTCTTCTGAATAACTCATACTTAACTGTGTTCCCTTTCCAGCTCTGGAAGGGCTTAAGAGTACAGCAAGCAAAAGAGATCAA
The DNA here is from genome assembly GCA_030068395.1 of Apalone spinifera. Classification (NCBI taxonomy): domain Eukaryota; kingdom Metazoa; phylum Chordata; order Testudines; family Trionychidae; genus Apalone; species Apalone spinifera. Next base: position 5,782,392 of record JANRFK010002932.1, on the reverse strand, counting down.
TATTGTCTTTCTTAGCATGCTATCATAAATCTATTAGCTTAGTCTTCCACTTCCCATTTCTCTACCTTTAGAGACGAAAACCTAGGATAACTATGGGAAACCAAAACAGTTAGAAAGCTTTAAACCAGGATCAAGTGAAGTCTGTTTTTTCCCTCTTCTGTGGCCTCCATAATAGCCACAAGGCCCCTATCCAGTCTATCCAAAACATAATCACTACAATTATTTTGCTAACCTGATGACCTGAATGCATCCTTCCTCATTGGAATCCCTCCACTGGCTTCTCCATTTCCATCACTTCAAATGCAAATTTATTTTCCTCCACATTCCTTTTTTATCCAGTCTAGACTCTTATCTTGTCAGCCATTTAGTCTCTGGAGCCCATCCTTTGTCCATTTCTCCCATAATAATCTCCATAGTTAGAGATGGCCTAAGGTAAATAGGATGAAGATAAATAAAGACACATGCAAAGTGCAGGTTGAACCTCTTAAATCTGGGACTCATTGGTTGGGTAACAGCCGTAGTCTGGCAGGATCAGGGATGTTGCTAGACCAGAGAGCCCTGGTGCCTGGGAATGCGAGCCAGTCAGGGAGTTCAGTGGAGGGGAGCCTCACCATCAGACAGGAGAACCCCATCCCTGGAGAGACCTGGCCAGTTGGTGGCTGTGTGTGGCACCCAAGCTCTGTAGCACAGGGCTGGAGCAGAGCCAGCCAGAGGGAAGGGCAGTATCCTGGAAGGCTGGTGGCAGGGAACCTCTCTTGATCTGGCAAATTCCCTCATTTGGGACTGGTCAGGTCCCAAGAGTGCCAGACCACAGAGGTCCATCCTGTACTCCACTTAGGAAGGAGCAATCAACTTCACACATGCAGAATGGGAAGTGACTGTCTAGGAAGGAGTACACTGCGAAAGGGATATAGGGGTCATAGTGAACCATAAGGTAAATATGAGTCAACAGTGTGACACTGTTGAAAAAAAAGCAAACTTGATTCTGGGAGGCATTAACAGGAGTGTTGAAAGCAAGGCACGAGAAGTCCTTCTTCTGCTCTGCTCTGCTCCGCTCCACTCTGCTCTGCACTGATTTGGCCTCAGTTGGAACATTGTGTCCAGTTCTGGGCACCACATTTCAAGAAAAATGTGGAGAAATTGGAGAAGGTCCAGAGAAGAGCCACAAAAATTATTAAAGGTCTAGAAAACATGAGCTACGAGAGAAGGCTGAAGGAATTGGGTTTGTTTAGTTTAGAAAAGAGAAGACTGAGAAGGGATATAATAGCAGTTTTCAAGTATCTAAAAGGGAGTAACAAGGAGGAGGGAGAAAAGTTGTACTCCTTGGCCTCTGATGATAGGGTAGTTAATGTTCAAATTAAACTTTCCTTGCTGCAATTTAAGCCCATTACTTGTCCTGACAGTTGTGAAGTTTTTCCTAATCTCTGGAATTAATTGCCTAGGGAGCTTGTGGAATCTCTAGTAATAGAAATGTAGCCGTGTTAGTCTGGTGTAGCTGAAACAAAAAACAGGACTGTGTAGCTCTGTCACTGGAGATATTTAAGAGCAGGTTGGATAGACATCTATCAGGGATGATGGTGCTTGGTGCTGCAGTGAGGGCAAGGAACTGGTCTTAATGACCTCTTGAGGTCCCTTCCAGTTCTAATGTTCTATGATTTTATTATTCTATGATAGCTCTTATCACACTGTCCCCCATTGATGGAGCTCCCTATCAACTCTCTGGTCAAACCTCCACCTCTTCTTGATTTAAATCACCATTCAAAATTCTCCTCTCCTATGATGCCCATAATAACTCAGCCAAAAATATTCAGACTTACCATTTTATTTTCCTGATCTTATTTAAAATAATAATACAAAATATTTACAAAAGAACTGCTGTGACGTTCACATGATTAAAGGGAAGGACCATATGGTAGTACTGCTCTAACCTTCAGCTTTCCTGTCTGTCACCCCACATGTTATGACATGTCTAAAGTTTCAATTGTAAGCATCTCTAAGCAGGAGTGGTATCATTTGTTGTCTTTGGTGGGCCTATAAAATAAGTAACAATAGGAATGTCACAAGTTGCCCTGTGAGAGAGTCGCTGAGGTGCAACATGGACTGAGGGACTGAGAAGCCCTCTGTCCCACCAACCTGGCTGCCTCTCACAGTACACTGTGATGCTGTTGGCAAGCTACAAATATCTGGTTGGTACTGCGCATATTGACTTACACATATTTATATAAGTTTGTATATGTTATTATGGATTATAAAATTGAATCAGGTATTTGATAATGTACGGCTACGTCTACACAGGCATGATTTTCCGGAAAAGCTTAAAACGGAACA
>JANRFK010002932.1:5768922-5779964 GCA_030068395.1 Apalone spinifera | reverse complement strand
GCTTGATTTGCAATTTCAGTCGCCCTCATTAGCCTCCCTAGATCGATCTAGGGGACTAGTGTAGAAGTACCCAGAGGGATGATTTCAGGAGACTGGCTTTCACTTGCTAATGGTCCATCACTGGAACAGCAGCTTCAGGGATCAGAAGTGTATGATTTCAAGGGGATTAACTCTCAGCTACAAGTAATTCAATTCTGGGGCATGGTTTTCAATGAGCTCTGCAGTCATAAGCAGATCCAAAACCCACTGAATTAATGGGAGCCCATAAATGGCTATTCCAGGAAGTTCCCTTGGTTAATGAGAGTATAGAACTTGGGCAACAGTTTCAAAGTGATTTCAATTTGCAGAAATTCTCAGTTACCATCTATCAAAGACCCAAGAAAAATGGTTTTAAGAATTACAAAGGGATTTTTCCTAGGAATGCTAGCTATGGGAATTGCACCTAGCCTGTACTTATTCCATCATAGCCACTTTCCTCCTTTCAATCTAGCAGAATAGATAAACAGCTGCCTCTGACACTGAACTCAGCCTTCTACTATTTACAACATTAATTAATTTGTGCTCAATTTGATCTGACATTCAGACCTATGAATTTGTTTACCCTTCTAATGGGCACTTCTCCCTTTTCCTGGGCTCTTTTGAAAGGTTTAGCAAATGACAGTGACTTTTTGAAGAGGCTAATGAGCCTTTAATTTTGTACTTATTTATTTATTCCTTCATTTAGTTTGAGTGCTATCTCAAAAAAAAAAATATCCAAAGGTCATGTCTGTTCACTGAATCCCTGTTCTTGGTCTAAAAAAACCTAACCACCATATTTATAGTAAGTGTGGGGTCTCAGACAAAGGTCTATGGGGTGTCCGTCCATAAAGACAGGCCAGGGCTATGTCAAAGATCACATCACACTCTGTAACTAAAACCTACATCATCAGAACCTAAATTCTCAGAAGAACAGATGAATCATACAGGTATGGACAAATCCATGGCCCAACCTCATCCTTAATCCCATGGCTGGCACTGCCATCAAGAGTGTGCAACAGAGCTAATTGTAATGATTACTTTTGTGATCTGGACACTTGCTTGTTAGGAATGGAACTGAGCTTCTCCCCATCTCATTTTCTACAGCCACCAAAAACTGCAAGATGGTACTTGCATATTACTCACCACTTGTGCTACATAGAAGGAGAGCCATCCCATCCATAGGACAATTTGGAGAGTTGACCCAGGCCCTGCCATTTTGGGGGCCCTGTGGCAACTGTCCCAACTGTCCTTTGGATGAGACCCATGGAATTAACTGGGGCTGGAGGCTTGGTGTGGTGGCAGTCATGTGTTCCCTCTCACCATAGCAGCAGAATCCAGAGTGGCCTGGCAGCCTGCTCAGCTGTGCCCTGCTGCCTTCTTGGAAAGCACTGTTCTTGGCTTCTCCTTGGTGGTGAGAAGCAGAGTGCTCCAGGCCCAGGGCATTCAGCTTCTGGCTGCCATGGAGAAGTGAGGCATAGCACCCCTGCAGAGACCAGTGCAGTCCCAGCCAGAAGAACTCCAGGATTAGCCTCTGGAGTCAGGCCAGGACCTCTGGGGCCAGGCTCAGCGTGTTGAGCCGGTGCAAGAGCATGGATAGGACTAGTTGGTTCAGCACCAGTGCCCTCCCTCACAGAGAGAGACACTGGAGCAGTGCTGTCCATCTCTGCAGCCCCTCACCCACTCTGGCCTCCAAACCCTGCCAGTTCTCCAGCGGGGAGGGATGCATGGTGGATAGAAAGACACCAAGATAGAGCAGCGGGCCCATGCTCCACCTGATGGCCTGAAGCACACATGGCAGGGAGCTGCCTGCCACCCATCCCTGACCACCAGGCCAGAGCTCTTGACCCAGTTGACCCAGGCAGAGGAGTCCACTGACTAGATGTCTTGGCAGTCCTCCACCCACACCAGGTCACTCTGGTCCTGGACCAGGAGGAGCACGGCATTAGCATATGCCAACAGGACTAGCCGTAGTTCTGGTTCTTGGAGCACCAACTTCATCAACCTCCGGTGGAGGAGACAGAGGAAGGGCTCGATCGCCAGAGCGTACAGTTGGCCTGACAGCTGACACCCCTGACGTACTCCCCACCCAAAGCTGACCGGATCAGTCAGGGTCCAATTGTTGCCTGAGCAAACACTCCACAGAGGCATACAGCACCCGGAAAGCCCATGAAATGGGGCCCGAAGTCGAAGGTCTTCAGATTGCACAGGAGATATCCATGGTCTACTTTGTCAAACACTTTCTCCTGGTCCAGGTACCGGAGGGCAAATGACAGACCATTCCTACACCTGAGCTCCAAAATGTCCCAGACCAGATACAAATTATCAAAGATGGTACAGCCCAGAATGGTGTAGGTCTGGATAGGCTGGGCCACATCCGCCAGCATGGACCACAATCACAGTGAGATGGCTTTCACTACAACTTTGTGATCCATGCTGAGGAGAGAGATGACGTGCTTTTTAGCCCCTGCTTTCTCTCCGGGGCATAGAAGAAGTGGGAACTGTGATCCATCTCCTGAAGGAGACAGATATGAGGTGCCCCAGGCCCGGTGGTCCTCGAGGCCTGGAGCTCCTCCCGCTTCTCCTGGTATGCCTCACAGAGAGGTGGATCCTCAGGGTTAGATGTCAGGTGCATCTCAAGCTTCAAAACCTCAAGCTCTGGCTGCTCTATTGCCATATCCCTCTGTCAGCTAGTGCCCTGGGAGTAGTCATGGCAGAAGAGCTGGGCGCATACCTTCCCCACATCCCACCATAGCCATGTGGAGGGAAAGATGGGCCACTGCCCCCACCAGGCCAGTCAGAACTCCTGGAAGAATGCCACGAAGCCCATATCCTCCAGCATGCTGTTGTTAAAGTGCCAAAAGGCTGGCCCCAGCCTCTCCCCACTAAGGGAGGCCTTTACAACCACTAAATGATGGTCCATGAATGGGGCCGGCCAGATGGTGGAGGAGTGGGTACACACTCGGTGGAAGCTAGATAAGTATATGTGGTCCAATCGAGAGTGACACGACTGAGCATCCCCCACCTGGACGTAGGTAAAGATGGTGATCCAGCTGGTGGTCATGCCAGATGTCCACCAGGAAGTGGTGGTCTATGATTGCCCTGAGGACACCTGCTGTGCCCTGGCAGTTCTTGATTCCTGAGCGATCCTGGTCCTCAAGGGTGGTGTTGAAATCCCTGCCCAGGACCAGGCATTCATGAAGATCCAAGATGCCAAGGAAGGTGGCCACCTGCCAGTAGAAGTTTACCCAGTCCGGGTTCATGTTTGGGGCATAGTCATTGACCAAGTTCACCTTCAGCCTCTCCACGTGGACCAGGATGTGCAGCAGGCAGCCCAAGTCAACCTTGGTGACCCCCAGCACCATGGGCTGTAGGGCAGGAGAGAGCAGGGTGACCACTACAGCTGCATGAGTGCTGAGGTGGCTAAAGTATACCCCGTCCCACCTACTCCAGCCACCAGCCAGCCTTGATGGCTGGAGTCATGTGGGTTTCCAGCAGGAAAACACCGAGTACCCCGCCTCCCGAAGAAAGGAGAGCACCGAGCTCCTGCAGAGACCTGCCATACAGCCCCAGGCATTTAATGTTGCAGTGATGGTGTATTTCATAGTGAGGGCTGTGGTGGATCCTTGCAGGCAGGATCATCGGCCTCCCATACATTGGCAGCAGACTGCTCCTGGACCCTAAGGCCAGGAGAGCATTGCAGAACTTGTAGGCCCAGTTGTAGGCTGTGATGTCCTGTCTCTTGGTCCCTCTCCCCTCCTGCAAAAGGGCCTTTGTGGCCCAGAGGATACAGTTAAAATCCTCCCCAGCACTGAAAGGCGAGCAGCACCTTGTCCTTGGCCACGCAGGTGTCTGTGAGGAACTGGCGCAGCTTGACCCTCAGTGCTGAGTGGGCCAGGGTAGAAGGATCTGTCTCTGGCTGGGGCCCCAGATGGACTTCGTGGGCCACAGAGACAGGCAAACAGGCATCAGATTCCCGGTGCAGCACCAAAAGTGGTGGCACCGTGCTGCCCGTCTCCATCCCCAGTGGGAGAGGGGGCAGCGGAGGAAACAGGGCAGCCCCTAGGGAGCTGGAAATGGGGGAAACAAAAATGGCCCTCGTGAGGGGAGCAATGACATTGGGATGGGGGGCAGTAGAGCGGGAGAGGGCATCACGGTGGGGACAAAAGGAGAATTAGGGTCAGGATCGAGAGCGGACATTGGGGCAGGAGCAGAGATAGGGATGACAGTGATAGTGGGAGCGGGACTGGGAGTAGGGCTGGGGATGGGATTGGGACCGTGGCCATGAGTAGGGGTGGGATCAGGACAGGGCAGGAGCAGGGGAGGGACTGGGACAGAGAGTGAGGCCAGGACTAGGGCACAAGGTGAGTCTGGGCCACCAGAGTGCGGCGCCTTCCAAATAGGAGCTGGGACCAAGGGGATGGTGGTGGGAAGGGGGCCCACACCGATGCCGGGCTCAGATGGCTGGGTGGACTGTATGTCTGAGGCCACGGCATTAGTCAGAATAGCAACCACTGGTAGGCCCTCAATGGGACGGCAACAGCTCCACCTCAGAGGTGGAAGGGGTGCCCAAAGGCCTGGGATCTGGCTGCCCAGTGCTGCTTGACGCCCATACGGGCTAGGTGGCCTCAGACAAAGCACCTTTGGCAGCTGGGCAAATGGATAATATCAGGGGCGCGCCAAGCATGAGAGTGGGGGTGGCTACCTGGGGCAACAGGGAGGAAGGAGGAGGGGGCAGCACATCTGAGTCACCCCCCAGACTGAGGCCCGCTGGCAATGGGTCATCCTCCTGGGGACTCTGGGGTCAGTGGCTGGTGCTGGAGCATAGTGGAGGGGTTGGGAGTTCTAGCGGTTAGGGCTGGCACTGGTGTACCCCAGCCCCGGCCCCAAGAGCTGCCACGAACAGCTGACTTCAGCTGCAGCAGCCACCCTCCACATAGCAACTGCTGGAGCTGAAGTCGGCTGTTTGCAGTGGCTTTGGGAATTGGGGCTTTTGGCAGACCGGTAACATTTTATTTGCATATGCACATATGCAAATAAAATGTTACCAGTCTGCCAAAAGTTTGTGAATGGGTTTGCTGGTCTGTGGTACAAAAAGGGTTTGGAACCATTATTGTAGACTGAGCATTGAGTCTCATTGGGCAGAAAGAAAGAGTAACCTAAGTAATCTATGCAGGACCCTCTGGAACCCCAATAGTTCCTAATCCATAAATAGTGGGAACTCATTTACCAAACTTTTCTTAAACATTACATGAATATATTTTCTCTTACTATAGAATTAGAATTTATAATCTCTATTCCACGATGAGATATCTTTGACCTATAATGTATCTGAATTAAAACTATCTTTAGATAGTTTTTTCCTCAAAAAGCATTTAATCAAAATATCTAATTTAAATAAAAAATCTGATTTTTATCCACCCCGATGATAGGTCATTTAGCCCAGTCCCCTGCACTAAGGCAGTTAAGTAGAACAGTCATTCTCAAACTTTTTGGGGCCAGAATTCAATTGTAAACATTGATGGCCAGTCCCAACCTAATAAAGAGTTTAGGTAAAAAACACACGAGTATTTTGAACCCAAAATACTTATTACCACTAAGCAGCACCATCATCCCTTCCCCCCTGCTGCCTTGGACACCCAGCATTAGCCTTGTTATGGACCCTGAAATCACTGCAGCTTCCCCCACATTTACTTTCTCCTCACCCACTGCTTGGTGATTCATGCAATCTCCCCAGGAGCACAGTACCAGCAGAGCGCAGGCCTGGGGCCTTTGTCTCTGCCCTCAGTGCTCTGCCCTCCCTCCTTCTGGAGTGCACCGGCTTTCGTAGACTGCAGGTCTCCATCTTCTTCTCAGCTGCCTCCCTTGCAGAGCTGCCACATGTCCTCCAAGCAGCTTACTTGCCAGGCCACTATCCTCTTTCACCTATTTAAAAATTATCATGTCCCCCCTCAGTCTCCTCTCTAGAATGGACAGAAAATTCTTTCAAACTTTCCTCATACTTTCTATATCTATCAGTGTGTTTCCGGGCTGTCTCCAATTTGACATCTTTCTTAAAGTGCAATGCCCAGCAATGCCCAGCATTGAGTATTGACTCAAGCTATGGTCTCCCTCATGGCAAGGAGGGAGTAACATGGGCTAGGACCAGGGAGAAATCAGTTTCCCGCACACTGAGAATTCAGGCTACAATTGCTTAGAACAGGATGAGAATGGAGATGTCAGAGGCAAGAGGATAAGACCTTGGAAAAGTGTTCTCAGACCTTTACCAACTCTCACTTGCCTTTAAATCAGTGGTGTTCTAGCTTCAGCTCAATAGTAAGAAGAAATAACAAAATCGATATTTGTATAATATCACTGCATATCCTTTCACTAGCTCCAAATGCCCTTAAAATTGCCGTAAAACAAAAAATAAATAGAAAATAGCCACAACACAGAATCTTCAAGCAATGCACAGCTGCCATAGCAGCTGTTACCGTGGCAAGAGGAAGGGTTATGGTGGCTGCTTCTAAGTGAGTGGAAGTTAGATGTAAATGATAGAATATATGGCTTAGATTCATAGATGTTAAGTTCAGAAGGTAGTCTAACTACCTGGGTATCTCAGGCCACAGAATTTCACCCATTCACTCCTGCAAGTGACCCAAGCTTCATGCTGCGGGGGAAGAGCTAAGAACATAACATAATAGCATAAGAATAGCAGTACTGGGTCAGACCAAAGGTCCATATAGCCCAGTATCCTGTCTGCTGACAGTGGCCAGTGCCAGATGCCCCAGAGGGAGTGAACAGAACAGGTAATTACCAAATGATCCCTCTCCTGTCATCCATTTCCAGCCTCTGACAAACAGAGATTAGGACATCATTCCTACCCATCCTGATTAATAGCCATTGATGGATCTAACCTCCATTAATTTATCTAATTCTTTTTTTACTCCCATTAAAGTCCCGGTCTTCACAATGTCCTCTGGCAAGGAGTTCCACAGGTTGACTGTGCGCTGCACAAAGAAAAACTTCCTTTTGTTTGTTTTAAAACTGCTACCTATTAATTTCACTTTGTGATCCCTAGTTCCATTTGTCATTACCTACAGTCCACAACTTAAACCCCTCCAATGCATTATCCACAATCTATAACCTATCTTGGAAAATGACCCCTCACTGTCAGAGGCTATGGTGGAAAGACCTATTCTCATTTACAAACAACCCCCTAACCTGAAACAAATCCTTTCTGGTGACCACACTACACAGCTACATCATAAGCATCCAGGAACCAACCCATGCAATCAACCTCGGTGCCAACTCTGCCCATACATCTATACAAGTGATTTCATCACTGGACCCAACTACATTAGCCACCAAATCCGAGGCTCATTTAATTGCACATCCAGTAATGTGATCTAGGCCATCGAATGCCAGCAATGCCCCACTGCAATATATATTGAACAAACTGGACAGTCCCTACGGGAAAGAATTAATGGACACCAATCATATATCCAGAAAGGCAACACACAAAAACTTGTCAGGGAACACTTTAACCTCCCTGGACACTCATTAAGGGATCTACAAGTTGCTGTTTTGTTTCAGACCAATTCCACAAGCCAAATACACAGGGAAGGATCGGAACTCCATTTCATTTTCAAGTTTAACTCTCATGCAAATAGTCTGAATCACAATATCGGATGGCTCACACATTATCAACCAATCAAACAATGAAGGTGCCAATGGTTCTTGATGTCTGTGTAGAATCTGGTGTTAGTACTCTTCCTTTCCTAGTGCAAACTAATGGTTCTTATCAGCCTCTTTTAACTATTTAGTCTTTAACTATTTGTTGTTTTTAAAGTTTTTCCTGTTACAGACTGGCTCTGCTATCCCTTTGAAACTTATCTACCCAATGTTCTCTTCCCCCTCCCCCCAAAAAAGTTTTTTCCTCCCCCGTCTCTTCCCTTATTTATTCTTGGTTCTGGACTTCCAACTCTCCGGTCATCTGGGGAAGTGGGCTGTGCCACGAAAGCTCATGATACCATCTACATGTTTTGTTAGTCTTTAATGTGCTACCAGGCTATTTGTTGTTTTTAAAGTTTTTCCTGTTACAGACTAACTCGGCTACCCCTCTGAAACCTAGTTCTTATGTTATGGGAACAAGTAAATCACTTTTTCTTATTCCCTTTTTCCACACCAGTCAAGATTTTATAGACTTCTATCATATCTCCCCCTTAATCTCCTCTTTTCTAAGATGAAAAGTCTTAATCTTAAATCTTTTTAATCTCTCTTCAGATGGGACCCATTCCAAACCCCTAATAATTTTTGTTGCCATTTTCTGAATCTTTTCCAATGCCAATATATCTTTTTTAAGATGAGGCGACCACATCTGTACAGAGTATGCAAGATGTGAGTGTACCATGTTTTTATATAGAGGCAATAAGATAGTCTCTGTCTTATTTTCTATCCCTTTTAAAATGATTCCTAACATTCTGTTTGCTTTTTTGACTGCCGCTGCACACTGAGTGGATGTTTTCAGAGAACTATCCACAATGACTCAGAGATCTCTCTTGAGTATTTATAGCTAAACTAGTCCCTATCATTTTGTATATATAGTTGGGATTATTTTTTCCAATGTGCATTACTTTACATTTATCAACATTATATTTCATTTGCCATTTTTTTTGTCCAATCACTTAGTTTTGTGAGATCTTTTTGAAGCTCTTCACAGTCTGCTTTGGTTTTAACTATCTTGAGCAGGTTAGTATCATTTATAGTTTTTGCCACCTCATTGTTTACCCCTTTCTCTAGCTTGAATAGGATTGGTCCCAGTACGGACCCTTGGGGGACACTGCAAATTACCTCTCTCCATTCTGAAAACATAGCATTTATTCGTACCCATTGTTTTCTGTCTTTTAACTATTTATCAGTCCACGACAAGACCTCCCCTCTCATCCCATGACAAAATAATTTACTTAGGAGCCTTTGGTGAAGGACCTTGTTAAAGGCTTTCTGGAAATCTAAGTACACTATATCCACAGGATTTTCCTGGTCCACATGGTTGTTGACCCCCTCAAGGAATTAACTTACACTTTTTAAACGATGCCTTTTTATTTTTCACTGCTTCTTTAACTTGATTGTTCAGCCATGGTGGCACTTTTTTGGTTCTCTTTCTTTATTTTTTAATTTGGGGTATACAATAAGTTGGGCCTCTATTATGGTGTCTTTCAAAAGTTTCCATGCAGCTTGCAGGGATTTTACTTTTGTCACTGTACCTTTTAATTTCTATTTAACTAACTTCCTCATTTTTGTGTAGTTCTCCTTTCTTAAATTAAATGCCAGTGTTGGACTGCTGAGGTGTTTTTCCCACCATAGGGATGTTACATTTTATTACATTATGGTCACTATTTCCAAACTGTCCAGTTATATTTATCCCTTGGACCAGATCCTGTGCTCCATTTCGGACTAAATAAAGAATAGGCCTAACCTGTGAGTTTCAGAACCAGCTGCTCCATGAAGCAGTCCTTTAAGGTTTTAAGAAATTTTGTCTCTGCATCCCGTCTTGAAGTGACGTGTACCCAGTCAATATGGGGATAGTTGAAATCCTCCATTCTTGTTGAGTTTTTTATTTTGATAGCCTCTCTAATCTCCCTTAACATTTCATAGTCACTATCACTGTCCTGATCAGGTGGTTGATAATATATCCCTACTGTTATATTCTTATTATTAGAGCATGGAATTACTGTCCATAGAGATTCTATGGAACATTTTGGTTCATTTAAGATTTTTACTTCATTTTATTCTACATTTTCTTTCACGTATAGTGCCACTCCCCCACCAGCATGACCTGTTCTGTCCTTCCTATAGATTTTGTGACTATATCCTGTTATGACTATATCCCATTGTTTGTCCTCATTCCCCCAAGTTTCTGTGATGCCTATGATATCAATATCCTTCTTTAATACGAGGCACTCTAGTTCACCTATCTTATTATTTAGACTTCTAGTGTTTGTGTGTAAACACTTTAAAGATTTATCACTATTTATCTGTCTGCCATTTCCTGATGGATTAGACTCTTTTTCATTTGATTGTTTTGCGGGGGAGGGTACTCCAGTCATTAGGAAAAGGCAAGTATTAGGAATGGGGGATTCAATCATTAGAAATATAGACAGCTGGGTTTGCAATTACAGGGAGAACTATATAGTCACTCACTTGCCTGGTGCGAAGGTTGCGGATCTCTTGAGACATCTAGATAGTCTTCTATGTAGTGCTGGAGAGGAGCCACTGGTCATGGTGTATGTAGGTTCCAATAACATAAGGAAGGGTAGGAGAAAGTTTCTGGTGGCCAAATTTAGGCTTCTAGGAAAGCGATTGAAATCCAGGACCTCTATGGTAGTGTTCTCTGAAATGCTTCCAGTTCCATGCGCAGGGCCAGGTAGTCAGGCAGAGCTTCAGAGTCTCAATGCATGGATGAGATGACGGTGTAGAGAGAAAGGGTTTAGATTTATTAGGAAATGGAGAAACTTTTGGGAAAAGGGGAGCCTTGTCAGCCGACGACCAGGGCAGTGTGTGTGTGTGTGTGTTACACCCAAGTCTTTAACTGCTGAGACACAAGATCCCGAGAAGTTTAACATCCGTGCCTTTACCGCTAGGACTGGGGTCCTGTCGCAGAGGGCAGCCAACAGGCTGACAGACGCCCCAGAGTTTACAGGGAGAGCTTATTACATCTCAGATTTTAGCTGCTAGGATACAGGATCTCTTCGCAGCGGGCAGTCTAGGGAAGACTGAGAGATGCCCCATGGATCTATTCTCTGGAAGTGACACAATCCAAAACGCCCAAGCTCTCCCTATACCTGTCCCTTATGACCGGCTGAAGTTCTTTTAAATTGTGCTTGGTTCTGTTACAGCAACTGAAGGAGTCAGGTTAAAACTTAAACAGTTACAGGTTTATTAAAAAGGCTTATAAAGCATATGGTTACAATGGCTATTGCTGTCTTTCTTACCTGCTAGCAAATATAGATCTTAAAAATGGTTACAAAGAAAATAAAGATAGAAAA
>JANRFK010002932.1:5687025-5698107 GCA_030068395.1 Apalone spinifera | reverse complement strand
CAAAAGCGGCTGCTTTTGCGCAAAAACTGGCCAGTCTAGACACAGCCTTGGTGATTTTGAAAACTTTAGTGGTGCCTACATGATGGACTTAGGTGCTGTGGCAGCCTGAGAGCTGGGGGCTGCCGAAGCCTAGTGGAAGGCAGATACACAGGGAGCTGGGTATGCACTTTTATGTTCCCATTATAGGCTGCCAGAGACTGTAGCCCAGCAGTTCAACACCTGAAGCCTATCTGTCATCAGCCTAAAGAGAAGGCTAATCAGAACACCTGAGGCCACTTAAGGCTGATGAGTGCACCATAAATAACCCTCCCTCAGGCAAAGCAGGGGGAAGGAGTAGAGGGATGGACCAGAGGGGAAGTGAAGGAGAATGGAGCAGCCCAGCACAAGAGACTGACCCTAGACAGCCTGTAAGAAAGCCTGACCCAAGACATTGGGAGGAGGTACTCAGGAGGGGTTGGGGAAGTGGACCAGGGAGGGGTCACTGTTCCATGGGACAAGAGCCAGGACTCAAAACCCACTTGGGTCTACCCCCTCCATAGGGCCCTGGGCCAGAACCCGGAGCAAGTGGGTGGGACCAGGTTCCCCCCAACCCCCTCTTGGCTGGTGTGCTGCCTGCAAGAAACAGGAGAGACCCTGTGATCTAATGTAGGGGCTGACCTCCCATACTCTGGACTTGTCTATGATGAAAAGGGCTCAGAAAGTGGGATACCCTTGCCTTCGTGGCAGTGTTAGAGACACTGTGAGCCTCTGAGGTACACACAGGAAACCCCGCCAAGCAGCACAGAACCTAGGGGCTTAGCCCCAACTGGCCACAGTGCCTAAATACTTTTGAGGATCTGAACCTTATCCACTCCCTGCCTCAGTTTCCCTCTCTATAAATATAGGGTAATACATCTCACCCACCTTTGAAGAGTGCATTGATATTAGATGAAAAGCACTGTGGTGCTGTACAAAGAGCCAGTGCTAAGCCTTTGCATCACCTTTGAAAACTGGATTTCACTTCATATCAGTTTATAGCACTATTGTTCATTTTCTGTCTAACCCTAGCCCTATTAATGATGAAACATTCACTGTGCTTCTACTTAAACTTACATAGCTTAGATACTATAAAGTTCAATTGGGGAATCAAATGTTTGACACTTATTAAGATTAAATATAATTTCATTTCAGTCTGAAAGGAAATGACAGTCTGGATATATAAATGCCTGAATGCCCTGAACACAACCCGAATTAGAATTTTTACACCCATTCTATAGAAAGGGAAAGAGTATTCAACACAGAGCTGTAACTCAGGGTATGTCTACACTTGATTCCTCCTTCGAGGGAGGAATGCATATGTAGACATCTGAAATAGCAAATGAAGCGGGGATTAAAATATCCTGTGCTTCATTTGCATAATCGTGGACTGCCACTTTTCTGCAATAGTGCTATTTCGGGACATCAAACTCGGTCTCCGTGGGGTTATTTCAAGAGAAAACTCTTCCCTCAAAATAACCCTTACTCCTCAAAAAATATCATTGAGGGGTTTGGAGGCGAGGGCGCCGATTGCATGGTTCGCCTAGGGCACAAGTTGCTGGCAGCTAGTCTAGGGCCACCCCTGCCTTTCTATCAATAATTCTAAAGTTCAAACTATTAGTTAAAATGTTCTTTCTTCTTGGGGAAATATGTCACTGTTGAAAATCTTCTTTACCCTTCCCATCCAGACAGGTCAAAAAGTATACAGCATGTCATGGGATTGGGGAAGTTTACTTTTACATCTAGGGTTGCCAGGTATCCAGTTTTTGCCCAGACAGTCCAGAAATTGCATCTTCTGTCTGGCTAAAAAAAATAAAAAAAGTCTTACTCAACAGGTTTGTTCCCCTCTTTATTTTTTTCTCAACCAAATTTTCTCCCCACCATTTTTGGGATTTTTTGTGAAGGTATCTGACAAGCCTATTTACATCCCAATATGTACACTCCTTTTTTTACTTCTTGTTTGGGTACTTCTAAACTATGTGACACCTATATGGAAAATAACAACACGAAGGAAGTTAGGAAACAAACAAAGTATTTATAGATGTCTGTCTACCTTCAAATCTTAAGGACAATACGATGCAGCTCTTTGTTTGTTTGATATAATAATTCACAAGGTTAACAGACTGTACCGTATTGACCAGCATTTCCCATGTTAAAGTCAGTGGGGAGCAGGACTGGGTCCTACCTGAGCAGTTATCAGTGCATATGTTCTTACTTTTAAACCCATTATCTCTGCAAGTTTTCATTACACTTAGGCCCCTTTATAATGTTCAGTAATAGCAATTTATAGTCATCTCGGGCCACAGCATACTACCAGAATGGTGTAGAGGGGCCTTCACTGTGAAGGAGAGTCAGGCCTTGCATCTCATATAAAATCTGTTACCAAGCTTCAGGGTACATAGTAATTAGGCTACTTGGGAATTTTCCGTAAAGTTTTTGTTTTGCTTTTGCTTTGGTTTTAAGCAGATAATGCAGTTTCTCTGCAAATGAAGATTTTCTTATTTTCTGTCAGGAAAAGCAAATTTAAATATTTCATTGTGGGTTGCGTAGACTGGAACAATAAATATTGGTTTGTCAACTGTTTCATATCAGCTCAGTTCAACATTAATCTGTGTCCACCTGAGCTGCTGTAGTATCTAGTGGGAGTTATAGTTGGAGTTCCTCATGCCCCCATTGTCCTCTGGGGCCCTGGTTCCCTGGCTGCACTACAACTCCCATGAGGAACCATTACAACTACAGTACATTAGGGGAAAAGTAGTCCTGCTAAGCAGCCCAATGCATTGAGGAGAATATATTGTTTATGATGATGACAAAGGCTAATAGTCTTCATTACTCCAGTTTTATGTGAGTGTAACTGCATCTCAGTGGAGCTGTAGCAACATAAAACTGGAGTAGCATAGTGGGAATGAGATGCCATATATACATTGAATAAATATGAAAAACAGTAAAATAAAATTTGGTTCCCAGATAATGTGCAAACAGAGGGAAAGGCCTAAATTCATTGTATAAATCATTTGCAATGGGTAATTTGTCCAGCTTTATTCAAAACATAAACCAACAAAATACCCATTGACTTCCCAAGTTAGAACTTTGCCCTGGATTTTGTCCTGATGGGTCTAATAGTTGTTTTGCTCAAGAAAGCATAGTTAGTAGTATTAAAGGGTGCTGCCCCAGAGGACACTTATTGTCTGAGCTTTAAAAACCCATCACCTACACCCAGGATGAGCCATCCCAGATGGACGATAAGGGACAACAACACAGACAGACCATGAAGACCAATGAGGGACCAGGTTGGGAAACACTGGCTTCTTTCACCTGATGGACTATGATCGCTTCTTTATTGTTTCAGAAAGACCACCGGACAGAAGAGTATGAAGGAAGGACTGCACCTCAGGGTTCCCTCCACCCAGGGACTTATGAACTATACCAGAGACAAAGACTTTGTTTTGTTTTATGGGTAGTGCCCCCTAGTACATATATGGACTAAAGTTTTTAAATACCCCTCATCTATATCCAGGACAGAGGGCTACACCTATCATTTTAAACCTTGTTTGCTTCTTCGTTTTCACTGTAAACCACCCTTGAGCCCCAGATTCACTGCACCTTAACTTGTTAAATTTGTCTTTGCTTTCAATTTGTTTCAAACATTCACTTAATAAAACGTTTTTATATGCTATATAATAGTAATTAGTTTGCACTGTTTAGTCATATGTGTGTTGTTATTGGCATAGGCCAGGGGAAGAGAAAATAGACTAGGAGCTATATTGTTGCTTCTTCATTTTCTAAATGTACTTCTGGCATCCTGTCTGTTTCCTTTATTAACTGTAATTCATATTTTTTCTTATCTCTCATCAGTAAAAAACAAACAAAAACAAAAAAAACCCCTCTCACTCCCCCTGTACAGAGAGGGACGATCATGCTCTTGTTCAGACTTGGCTCTAATAGCTACTATGATTTGTAGCCTTTATATAATCAGGTAATTTAATGTGATTCCTACACTTTCAATCAAGCCTGGTGAGCAGATGGCAGAATTCAAGCCTGTAGGTTGTGTCTAATGATGCAGCCTGATTCGAGATCTCACTCTTAGCCTCATGTTGTCAGAGTATTCTGATATTCCAGGCATAGATGCAACCAAATTAAAATAGGGGTGGTCCAGGGAGCCCAGAAGAGAGAAAACATGAGCCTAACATCTCTCTTAAAGGAGGATTTCACCAAGAAGAGCCTTACAGAACTGAATAGAGATTAAATCCTACCTATAGAATTTGATCTACAATGAGCCTCTTTCTATAGACAGATGAGTTGGATGAGGAAATATCTTTTATTGGACCAGAATTTGTTGGTGAAAGAGACAAGCTCTTCTTCTGCATAGGTCAAAAGCTTGTCTTTTTCATCAACATATTTTGGTCCAATAAAAGATATTACCTCACCCACCTTGACTATTTATTATGCTGGGACCAGCACAGTTATAACAACCCTGCTAACTCCTTTATATTGTTTTTTAAATCACTTTAGAAAAAGGGCAGAATTCTCAACTGAATTCCATAAGGGTAGCCCCAAAATTACATTTTCTAACTAAATTGTATAAGACTTTTCTATAGGGAATTAAACAGCTGTGACTGTCTGACTCACCCCTGTGTACGTATCTGTAATTAACTGATACCAAGCTCTTTGCTGAAGAACTGATGCCACCTCTCCCTGTGTATTTGTGTGGGCAGAGAACACTTTGAAGACACACAATGATACATAACAATGCAGTAGTTTTTCTAGTAGCAGCACAGAGCAATATATTTCATCTGGTAGCACTTTGGGTTAAGTGGCATTGGTATTGAAAGGCAATTCTGGCAATAGGTTTTTAGGAATGCTTAGGATAAGATCTTAAACTTTAGCTTCTCTCTGTTTGCCACCTTGAAAGTCAGTTAAGAAACCCTGCTGGTCATAGGTTTGACCAACATTCATTTTTCCACTCAACATATTCACAGCTACATGGGTTACTGAATCACGCTACCCTACTAGCACCTCTGACACTGGGAATATGATCTAAAAGCTAGAACAGGGTCAGGACCCCTCTGTTTGGTTCAAGCTCTGACATTGACAATTGTTTCCCTTTCCTATAAAATGGGGTTAACAATACTCAGGGGATATTGTAAATCTCAACCCATTAATGTAGAAGTGTTTTCAAAGCCTTGGATGAAAGCTGCTGTAGAATCCTGGAACTATTGTCAATGGTTTGTATTACAGTTGCCCTACATGTGAATGCACAGGGTCAGGGTAGGTACATATGAGGGCAGGGGAGGCAGCCCTGCATGCTGGGGGAGGCAGCAGCTGCTCTCTGATTAATTCCTTTAAAGAAGATGGCTCCCAATGGGCAAAAGACAGGAAGAGAATAGATAGAATCATGGCAGCATCAGCATCCCTGCACCAGTCAGCAGCACAGGGAGGAGCTGCTCAGCCTCTATGAAATAACTTATGAGACCTATTCCTAACCCTGCATGGGTATTGCCAGTCGCACTGCTTGATTGCTGCCTGACCATGCCCATCAAACACGCAGCCCCTCCCCTTTGCCTGGAGGCACAATTGCATATGGAGAAGGCAATTTGGACTCAGCAGTCACTGTGGCAGGAGGAAGCCCCAACTCTATCTATTTCTGAACATTACTGTTTGGAAGTTTCCACAGCTTCACTTGAGGGAAATTATTCCAAATTGGAGAGGTGGGTGGGTTATGATTGTTTTATTAAAATAATTAATATTTGTATCTTTTGGATGCTGGTCCTAGAGGCTGCCAGGTATGTAGCTGTACTGCATATGCCATTAACAGGACCAGGACAGACACTAGGATGAGAAGGCACCTTATACCTAGATAGCTACCAAAGACAGAATCAGGACAAACCAGGCTGGCCAGTAGGGTAGACTGAGGCTCTCCTTCCCCTTTGCATGAGCTCTTCTCCAGTCCTGGCACTTGGGGAAGCAGAGGAGTGGCTCAAGCGATGCTCCCAATGGGCACATAGGTGGAGAGGGGTGGGCAAGCAGGGCCCCTTCAGCCCTGCAGAGAAAGCCCAGGCCCAGAGAAACGGTGCTTGTGAGAAGTGTCCTATGGGCACTATCCCTCTCAGAGCTCCCCCGGTGCCAGGTGTCCATGCTGCACTCCTTAGCGGGCAGTTTGCTCTCAGCTCTTACAGGGATCAGGAGCATTATAAAATACCTAGACTGTTAGACAGACGTACGTGCCCGGGGCTGCTTAGGCATAGCTACCTGATTTGCACATTTGATTTACCATCTGCCCGGACAAATTCATGTTTGCATAGGCAGCTAAGGGCTTTATTGTGCCCCCGTGGTTGCTGAGTTGGCAGGCTTGGTGAGTGCAGTTTAAACTGCCTCTTTGCAATATGTTCTCCAAAATGCACATTGAGGGTGGGCTGGGGCTTAATTGGCAAAAGGAAAGTGACAGGAAGGGGCATGGATGAATTTTTTGGCATTCACTATCTTGACGGGCCCTCTGTGTCTGTGGCTAAACCTCCGCTTTCCTGTGTGCTTGGTACAGTGGCTATGAAATGTCGAGAGGCCCCCATTTGCATCTCTCTACCCTTTCGCTCTGCAAGCTGTGGACGTGCAAGATTAATTCCCAGCCTTGATTGTCAGCATCTCTGTGTGCAGGTTCATCAGGTGCAACACTGACTTGGGCTTGTCTGAACCTTGATGATAAGCTCTCCTTGTTAAAAGCCATTATAGTTGCTTCTAGCTGAGTGTAATTCTGACTGACTGCTACAGTTCTCCTTTGCATGTAATTGAATTCATATTCATCAGAAAGCAATGAAAAATAAATTGTCTGTGTGTTTTTTTCCCCTCATAAAGCAATGCATGACACTCACTCTGCCTTCCCTGTTATCTTCCCCTTTGCAACATATTGTAATAGAATTCATGGGAAAAGAACAGCTGAAATAGAATGTGCATTTCTGACTTGCCTAGCAGAAAGAGAGATCTATTTTGGTGCCAAGGAGGAATTGATTAATTTGTTGGCTGTTGGGGAAAATGAAATCTCAGGTATAAGAACCTACAAAAAACTGAAGAGTGATGCTTGTACAATTGCAGGCTGACTAGGAAGGTGTAATAGGGACCCAAAACACTACATCACAGGACATCTAGGGATGGGAAAATATACATCTAAACAAATGCTCAGAGTCTGAAACTTAATGTCACAATGTGTCAAGGTTTGCAAGTTCAAGATTTTATAGCACTGGAACTGATAGAACACAGATTTTTCCATCGCATGAAAATGTTGATTAAAAGGTTAGTCCTGAATTAAGATAAAGACAAATTAAATTAAAATATGAAAAAATGTTTTGAATCAACAGAAAAATTCACTTTGATTTCAACCTTTCTAAAATATAAAACAAAGTGAGTTTTGAAATTAAAAGTGTGAAATGAAAACGTAGATTTTTTTTGTTGTTGTTCTGAAAATGTCACAACAGGACATTGAACTATTTTTTCCATTTTAAATGCAATTTTTTTCCTTTATGCTCATTTGTTCAGACTGTTGCTGATCTAACCAGTTCCTGGTTATTGCCTATTTTGATTGACAACTTACCTGCATGTCTTGCCTCATTCCTTCGTGTGTTTTGGGATTGCTGGTCTGGGGTGCATCAGAATATAGCACCATTTTGAGATAGTGTGAATGATTTTCCCAGTGAGAGCATGCGATCAATTTATACAATGGCAATATGGTATTTTCAGAGTTGTTTTCATTCACATTCTTTATATATCCTCAGGGCTGATCATAACCAATTGGCAGCCCGTAGGTTGCAGCCCACCCCTAAGACCAGCTCTGTATATCCTAACATTTTGTTTGCAATTTTGATTCCCACTTAGCAGAGATTCGCTGAGCTGCCCACAATGGCACACAATTCTTTCCTGTTGTTCCCTAAAATAGTTAGTTATCTGTAATTTTAAATGCAGCAGTAAAGCTGGTCAAAATGTTTTCAGATGTGGAAAAAATAGGAAAGTGGGCTCAGACAAATTGTTCCCAGGTTAGGTAGTGTTTGACCATTCCATTTTTTTTTAAATGGGGAAACATTGGCACTAGAACAATGTGTATAGTGGGTGTGCCGAGAGACATTGAACCAAACTGTATATAATGGAGATCCCCAGCACCTATAGGGGAATCACATTTTCATTGCAATTTTCCCCATTCCTGCTTTTCTTTCAACAAGCTCTGCCTAGCAGTATTTCTGGGCAACTCAAATGATCCTTTGTAGTGTGTTTCTCTCCGTTTTGTCAATGCTGAATTTCATCAGCTATCATGCTGCACCTTCACCTAACTTCAGTTGGTCCCACTGTAGTTTCCTGTTGTGTTCGCTAGGGTTCACTAACAAACCAAAGAAGTCTTGTGTCACTTAATGTGCAGTTGGGGAAAGCCTGGTGGAAGAGCTGCATCTCACATGTGATGAACAGTCCTGCAGAGCTGCCTGTCACACAGGCTGATGTACAAGAGCCTTACTTGCTAAAAAGTTACCAGGAAGCCATGGAGCACTGAGTCCTGGAGTGCAGTGAGTGGTAAAACAAGGTCACCTGGAGCCTGGCTGGATGTGCAGCACATTCTGTTAATTCAGAAGGGGGATTTCTGGGACCTTGCTGTATGTGGCAAGTACGTCTGTGTGGGGGGGGGGGGGGCAGCAATGAAAATTGAAAAATGAGCTTAAAGACAGGTTGGCCAGGCCTCCATGGCTGGGCTGATTAGATTTGATTGACAAGAGAGGGGTGAACATAGGAAACAGCAGCGTCATTTGAGAAAGGGCTTTGGTTTACAAAGGGTGCCTTGCCTGCCTAGCCATCCCATGTCACTCTTGTGCAGCTGAGCATGCAGGGTCTAATCCCGCCATCCATACCCTGGCTACTCTGACTTGGAGCTGTCTGTAATAATTTACGACTAATGCATAGTGACCAGGCTGTTGTGCTGTTTACCATGTTCAGCTATTGTGTTGATTCACTGGTGGGTTTGGCAGGAAATGCAGCCTGGAAGGGAGCTGAAGGATGGTAGTTATTCACATCTCCTGACAAACACTTAGAGGCATACCCAATAATGCAGAGCAATTCCCTTAGATGCCTTGGCTCTGTTCCCTGGCTGGGCCTGCCAGACAGCTTTTTCCTCAGAGGGACTCCAGCCCTGTGTAAAGGAGAAGATAAAAATGTCTCCATAAGGTTTAAAGGTGGACATAGTCCCTTGATAAGAGGTATGGATAGTTAAGGAAGAGAAATAGACCCAAGCCCTGGAGTTAGAGGTGTCTTGAAGAAGCATAACTACCTATGTCTCCATTTCAGGATGGTCAGACCCCAAGTGAGACAAGCATTTTGTTGTTTTGAAAACCTTTTCTCTTCTGCTTTGCAGTTGCTATTGTTAAGATAAAACAATAGTTTAGATTAAGGAGCCATTTTGGCTCACTGAAGTCACCACTAGCCTCCCAAAAGCACAGTCAAGTCAGCTCTGCCGGATAAGTGCAATTGGTACACAGAATACCATAAGGTGGGGGAAAGTGTAGGATTCTACCCCACAGATATAAAGGTTTAGGACTTAAAATCTTTAGGGGGTACACTCAGAGAGAAAGACCAAGAAAGGATCAAACATGCACTTAGCACTGAACTATGACACCAAGTAAAACCTATAGGATCCTGGCCATATTTCTCTAGCTATGTCAGATCTCCAGCTAATATATTATACAATAGAATATTGTATTGTACAGCACACAATACAATATAATCTGTATATAATTTTGTACCAGATCTTGCATTCATGATAATTGCCACCTAACCTTCTCTTTCTCAGACCATGGGGGCCAAACACTCAGCTATGTTCAACATAGCTCTATTGAAGTAAATGAACTTGAACATCTGGTTCTGCAGGTGTTATACTGCTTATGTGTAGACATCTCTAAACTTAATTGTCTTGATATGACTTGTTTCCACAGGCATCAGGCATTTAATATAGGGAGAAAGAAAAGAAAAGAAAAGAAAAGATGAAGCAGTGGCTCAGTTGGGAACAGAATGCAAGAATGATGAGTCCCAACTTCCTGCATCCAGATCACAGACCAGAATGGAGAATTTTGGCCATTAGTAACCATTTGTTTCTTTTCTTTTCAGAGCGTCACTTCCTTTTGGGCCTTGCTATATTCAGAAGCAGATCTGTCCATGCCACCCAGTAGGAGTCAGGAGGTAGAAAATTGGAAGGTACATGATATTACCCTGAAAACACAACCTTCCCCTCCCCCGCCGATTCCTTAGAAACTCAAGGAAATAGTGAAGTGTAGCACGGTTGACGAACTAAATGAGCTCTCATTCTCAGATGCTTAAGCTGATTGCATCCATGATCCCCCTGGTCAGCCCTGGTCCCCTGATCCAGTTAATCATCACAGCCAATCAGCGCTATTGAAGAGAGTAACAATACATTTCAAAGCACAATCACTGAGTCTAAGCTGACCCAGTGATAGCACTTATCTCTGCATGCACAGAAGAGTTACTTAAAGTTAAGATGAAGAATGTTTGTATCATTGAATGGTGCACTAATGTGCATGTGCGTGTGTATATGACAATGTAACAAAAGTAAGTGCTGGAGGCAGGATGCATCAGAATCAGGAAATGTGCACTCCACTAGCGCTGCACGTATCTGAATGTGCATAAAGGTTTAGTCTTCTTTGCACACACTGTGACTTGCAGACTTCCTGAGAAATATTTTTAGACGATAACAATGAATTAGATTGGTAGCACCTGGAATCACACTGGTACTAACATGAAACAAAAGAAAGGACTATGCAGCACTTTAAAGACTAACAAGATGGTTTATTAGGTGATGAGCTTTCGTGGGCCAGACCTACTTCCTCAGATCAAATTGTGGAAGAAAATTGGCATGACCATATACACCAAAGGGATACAATGAAAAAAAGTGAACACATTATAAAACTGACAAATCAGATTTAGAACAGAAGGGAGGTGAGGGGGAGGGCTAGTATCTATGAGATAATGATAGTAATTCATGCTTAAATTTGACACTTTATGAATGGGCCTTAACAAAGATACTAATTA
>JANRFK010002932.1:5635801-5657849 GCA_030068395.1 Apalone spinifera | reverse complement strand
CCGGTCGCCCTCATTAGCCTCCCTAGATTGATCAAGGGGGCTAGTGTAGACGTACCCTAAAGTAACTAGGCATGGAAATACTTTCTCTGAACATTCTTAGTCTCTAGCAGCTAGGCATTATGTGTTTAACACATCCTCATAATGCCTGCAAAACACATGCATGCAGGAGTCCAGTTTGCACAGGGTTTCTTGCCACATTAGGCTGAAATAGAATTTTATGGTTTTTAGTTTGCTATTGCAGTGTATGCATATTAGGCATGGATTTCTCTAAAGCCATCACTCAAACAACCTTATCATTGCAATTTTTTGCCACTTCCCTTGTTTACACATCTGTGAGCTATAATTGCAGTGACATTTCATCTCCTCAGCCCATTGCCATGTGGAACAAGGTTCAGTCTCAATCACAAACCTACTGGAAAAGTATGTGGAGGGGCCGGAACCCAAAGGGAAGGCCAATGAGGAGTTTGGTAAAAGCAGGCCCACCAACAGGGGGTTGGCAAAGGGGACAACCAGCAATTTAAAAGGGCCCTGGGCTCCCAGCAGCCACCACTGATACTGCAGCAATGGTGGTGGCCAGAGGTCTGGGCCCTTTAAATAAATGATTAAGTCTTGTGTGGTGCACTCCAAGTGCTGCTGGTTGTGGTCTCATTTGGGAGGGATGTGAGACAGTGAAAGCAAATGCTCAGGACTCAAGCAGAGCATTGGAAGGGACACTAATCAGATTGGATGATTTGGGGGATGCTATTAGATCTCACGTGGAGTATCAAAGGAGATCACTTTCGGGACATGCATTCAGTAATTACATAGGACATTTGAGGTCACTTAATCTCCTTCCACCCAGAACCCCAGTGAAACACCAAAGGCCAATTTTTCCTTGAACTTGAGTCTCAACCAGATACAGACTGTATCACTTTCTATTGGCATTGGCAATGCATCTGCCTCCATAAACAACTCAAAACATCACTTCTCCTGCAATCTGCTTCTAACATTTTACTGATCAATAAATGCTCTTCCTTCTGTACCTGTCTGCTATAAGGCTCTTCTGTTTAATTCCCCGGATATGTTCCACAGGACACAGATCCAGAAGGGAAGAATAATGATACTGCATTTAACTAGTCTATGTTGAAGCTCATATTAGGTGGCCTATTCACTGTTGCTTGGCTGAGTTGGAGGTAATTGGCTGTTTTTATAGGACTTGACATCGGCCCCTCAAAGAACAAACCATGCTTCAGCCTGAAAGAGGCTGAAGACCTGACACATTATTCTCTGGTGTTATTTTTAACATTGTCCAGCAGATACCACAGGGAGGAGAATGAACAGCTGCAACTCAGTTGCTGTTACAAGTTGTTACAGGCCTGCCAGTTCCAGGCTATGACTGTCAGGTTTGAGCGAGTTGGACACCAGTAATCAGGCAAAGCTGTTGTTTGTGAGCTCCTCACGGATGCTCGACTTTTCATCTTGATTAAAGACTACAATGAGTGATAGAATTAGCAAGACAGCCACCCCAATCCTTTCACTGCTCCTGAAATCAGGTCGCCTGCCCGCTGTGGATATGCTCTTCCTCAGGGCTACCAATTAGTGGCACCAGCTGCTAGCCTGGATTCCAGGGCCAGTAACTATTACCAAACACACACCATTAGCTTTAAAAGGCATTTGGAACTTGCGAATATATTACAGGCCACATGACTGACATATTGTACAGCTTTATGGGCCTTTCTCTCAACTAGTTCTTTCTCTCAACTATTTTTTTGTCCAACTATTTTTTGTCCAATAATTTCTTGGTTTGCTAGAGAGAGAGAGAGAGAGAGAGAGAGAGAGAGAGAGAGCGCTCATAAAAGCAGATGGTATTTGGAAAGATTTAATTGTTTTATTCAGTAACTATTCAGTAACAGTTATCTGCTTTCATTAGAACCTTAATGACTCTTTGTTCCTGTAAAGGAGGCAGGTGCAGGCAGAGTCAGAGATGAGGGCTCTATTCCTAGCTCTATCATGGGCTCACTTTGTTGTCTTAGAGAAGTCACTTCACTTCTCAGTGCCTTGGTTACCATATCTGTAGGATGGGAATAATGAGAATGACCCTTCTTGTTACAGTGGTTTGCGACAGATAGCCATACAAAGCACCATATAATTGCTAAATATTTGCAATATAAGGAGCAGGATGAACAGTCTCATGGCTTTTTGTAGACTCTAATGTGCGTGGTATCTGGGCTGAATGTTCCTAGTTTGTCTCACCCAAGGACGCTTGAAAGCTGAATACAAAGGAGACTTTCCATAAGAGCACCCTAAGGAGAAGTCACCTCTGACATTCCACTGGCTTCCTGCCCCCATTTCACATACATCTTCTCACTGGCCAAGAGCCTTACTTAACCATTCAGCAGCCTGGGAGGGATTCCCTCCAAAGGCCCCTGACACATAGAGAATCTCACATCATGTGTGAAGACAAACAGTGCTCTGCACTTTGCCTGGGCAATACTGCCCTTGTGTTATTTAAAGTAAGTGCATGTCAGGAATAAAAGTCAGGTGACCATCATTCTTGATGAACTCTGGACCAACACTGGTGGCTTCATTATATAAGCAGGTTCTGAATCAATGCTTCCATTACTGCCAGCTGGAATTGGAAAGGAATCCTGGGTTTGGTTATGTTCACTCAGTTTGCTTAGGCCTGCTAGGTATTCAACAGTTGTTATGTAAATACAGTTCAGGCTGGAATTGGAAAGAAATCCTGGGTGTGGTTATGTAAATACAGTTCACTCAGTTTGCTTAGGCCTGCTAGATATTCAACAGTTAGAATGGTGTTGGCCCATTGTAAGCAATTTGCTTGTTGAGAAGTCACAAACTGTATTAACCTTAAATGCAGGAATTGTAAGTTATTGGGGAAATGTGGAAAAGTCAGATTGTGTTTAACTCAGTTCAAAGGAGAGAAACTGTTAGTGTACAGAATCTCGGATGGACAAGGCTTCCTGTGCCAAAATTCTGTGAGTACAACTGTGGGGAGGGCAGAACTCTGTATCAGAAGACTGTATGCCCTCCAGGCATGAGCTGTAAGACTGGTTCAACCTGTTTTTGCCCCCTTCCCCCCGTTCTAACAATAGAATTAGAATAGACTCCATAAGGAGTCTCTTTATTATTTTAAAATTTATTCCAGTGGATGCTGGAATTTTTTGGCTGGGCTGTAGCGGGCCAAGATCTGAAATCACTGAGAAGCTGAAATCACTAGGTTTGGCCCAGAGCCAAATCCATCACAAGGTTGGTAGGAGCAGC
This sequence comes from Apalone spinifera, assembly GCA_030068395.1. Taxonomy (NCBI): domain Eukaryota; kingdom Metazoa; phylum Chordata; order Testudines; family Trionychidae; genus Apalone; species Apalone spinifera. The sequence goes on along the minus strand of JANRFK010002932.1, from coordinate 5,654,588 downwards.
AGCTGGCCTTACTCCCAACAACAGAGTGGGACACCATCCCACCACAAGCCACCACTAGAAGGGGGCTGGGACATGAGACACACACACACACACAGTCAGGAGTGGCACTCACGGGACGTGGGAATGCTTGCACTCTTGGGGTAGCAGCCACTCTTGTGGACAGCGTGGCAGAGCTCAGGAGTGTCTGCCACTCACACACATCTCCCCTCCCAACACCCTGTCTCTTCTCCTCCAGTGGCTAAGGATACAAGTTCTCTCCCTGTGGGACACCACCACTGCTGGACCTGGAATGTGTGTGGCATGGAGGGATTTTTTAATTTTTTTCAGAATTTTCAGCAAATCAAAGACATCTGTTATTCATGCAGCTCTAGGAGTGTAGGAAGAGAATGGATGCAAAAGCATTTGAATGCTGCCCTGGAGAACTAGATATCATTCCTCTGCACAGATTTCCTATGTGATGAAAGATAAGCCACTTAAACTAACATTTTCACATGTCCTGCATTCCCTAGTTGCTCAGTGTTAGTCACTGGGGGTATGTCTAGACTGCATCCCTCTGTCGGCAGAGGGCTGCAGATTAGGCAGGTCGACATTGCAAATGAGGCAGGGATTTAAATATCCCGCGCCTAAATTGCATAAAAAAGGCCACCGTGTTTTGCCGACTCAGCACTTTGTAAACCTCCTTGCAGGAGGCATAAGGGATCTGTTGAAAAAAGCTTTCTTTCTCAGCAGATCCCCTTCTAGACTGCCACTTTTTGCTGACAAAGTGCTGAGTCCGCAAAATGCGGAGGCCATTTTAATGCAAATTAGGCGCGGGATATTTAAATCCCTGCCTCATTTGCAATATCGACCTGGCTAATCTGCATCCCTCTGCTGACAGAGGGATGCAGTCTAGACATACCCTGGGAGTCAGATTGGCAGACATGCTGAGCACTCACTATTGCAAGTGAAGTCAATGAAAGCTGTGTTTGAATATATAAAGTGCTATAAAAATTCTAAGTACTCTGAAAAAAATCAGGACCCACATGTTCAATTTCTCTATGTCTCAGTTACCCAGCGGCAAAATGGTATAATACTACCTAATCACACAGGGGGTATTTAACGATATATTCATTATTGTTTCTGAAGTACACTGATACAAAAATTGATAAGCTCTACAGAAATTTGTAAGAGGATATTAGTAATTTTGTATTCAGTCCAGGCTTTGAATAGCATTCATTGAATAAGGCCTGGGGGCACCTCTGAATCAGGTGAACAAGGCAGAGGTCCCATGGGAGAAAAATAGTATGTGATTATGTAATTAAAGACCATATCACAATACATACACACAAAGGGACTAAATTAAGGTTGCAAAGTTGTCTTTAAATTTGGCATTAGCTAAGTTTCGAGTGTTTGACTTTACAAGCTTAACATTTTTAATTTAATGTCTTAACATTTTTAGACATTATATGTGTATATTTAATATATATGTTACATACATCACTTTTGTAGAGCACTCTCATAACACAGGTCAGTTTTTGGTGAGCATGCATGTGGCTCAGTATTAAGACTGGTCTTGATACACAGTTTGGACATTGCAATTGGTTAAAAAACACAAGGAAAGGTATCAGATGTTAAGTGGTTGTAGGTCCCTGATACAAAAGGGGGCATGGGCACCTTGTACCAGCACAGCTCCCTTCCAGGAAGATTTTTCACCATCTAGGATGCTATGCCCTGAGTTACAATGGCAGAACCCATAAAGGAATCCAGCCCCACTCCCATTTCTAGACAATGCCTTTACAAGAGACACAAAGCCCAGCATTCTAATGGTTACATTTTCCTTTCTTTCTTATCAAAATAAAAAGGTTTTATTATTAGCCAAAAGGAAACATTCTCCACTGTGTTCCTTCAGATGCCTAAGGAGCAGCATGCACAATTTTTGTCAATGTGCCTAAGGAACATTTAAGGCTTTCAACATGAATGTGTCATTTCCCATTACAGGCCACCAAAGGGGCAAATTCGGTGAAGAAGCCAGTATGGGCATAATGTGAATTTCAGTGCCTATTACTGTTTCTGGAAGAGCTCTCAAGGCTGTATGCTCCAGCTAGGGCTACCTTCTATGGGCTGTTAAAGAGCAGTGTCTCCGAGCATTCTTATCAATGGGGAGTCCATAACTGTTACAGAGTGTGGCAGAGCTAGGTCTGAGACTGCTGTAAAGAGGGCTGCTGACTTTTCCTCTCTGTCCTCTTGTTACAGAGCTCACAGCATTCGAAGCACTCCTGTGAATAGGCCTAGTTCTAATAATTACCAGCGGAGTTGTGATTCAGCTGCCCAGAATTGAAGGCAGTTACTTTCATGACTCCATCATCCCCTTTCAAAAGGTGCAAAGGGTCTAGCTAGCATAATTCCAACCATGCTCATGCATTGCTCATTCAGTGTCATTGGTAGTGTAAGCTCTCTGTCTGGAGGCTTAGCCCAATGCCCACTGCAGTCAGAGAGAGCTGTTCCAGGAGTATTCTGAGCTTGAGATCTGTATATGTACAGAGTTAATAGATGAAATGACAGTGTATAGCCCTCAAGATTATGTAGCATAGTTCCTGAGATTATAGCATCAATGAAATATATTATTGTACATGGCAAATAGCTTCCTTTTTTTGCAGCTCTATACATCAGCTCCTAACAAGAGCCTTTCCCTGGGTTTCAGTGGATGGTGGATCACACTCTGAATTAGTATATACCTAGGCATTTGTAAATAGACTTTGAACAATGTCTCAAGACCAAACTATAAAACAGTGTCCTGAGTAATACAGGAGATTCCCAAGAACAGCTAACATCAGCAGAGAAGGTAGCACAAAATGCTGCAGGATTTTCTTCTTAGGAGTGGCATTTTCTACTGGGGGTTACTGCTTTTATTCTAAAGGTATAAGATTAAATTTAGCCACAGGGCTAGACTCTGGCTCCCATTCAGATATTTTTGCATTACCCCATTATCAAAAAGCTGGTTTGAAGCATCAGCTAAGGATTTCCTAGGAGTCATAAGGATGTGCTATACAGGGGTGGGGAACCTCAGGCCTGGGGGCCAGATGTGGCCCCCTGCTTGCCTGGATCCAGCCCCAGAGGCTCTTCTGTGTGAGGAAAATGTGGAGAGTGTCTTTCTCCTTCACAGTCAGGAGCCACGTCAGTGAAGGTTTGTTTTTGAGTTTTTTTGTTTTGTTTTGTTTTTGCTTCTCACTTGTGTACAGCCCCCAACTGATTCTTCTGTGGGTCAACGGCCCCTGACCCAAAACAGGTTCCCCACCCCTGTGCTATAGGTAGGGGAGGATAAGGCAAGAATATACTGTACTCCACAGTCACTGCTACTCTAAATTACATTTGTGCTAAATGAACCCTTGGTGCCCAGGGGAGCAGAAAACCACAAAGTTGGCTTAAAGCCATACAAAGCACTGGCACAACCAGTGAGCTGGACCCTCTGGTAAGCAGGTGCAACTACATAAATTTAACTGGAAGTGCACCTGCTTATACACAACCTGCATTATGTATTATCATCATGATATCCCTCTGTGAAAGAAAGGAAAACATATGACTTCCCCCACAATGAGTCTGGCAAACAAGTTAACTGCTCACCAGCCCTGAAAGTTTCATTTGTCTATCCCTGTGTACCACAGATCGAATGTAATGTGGTCCTTTGAAGCAGCCACACCCTAACATCTTACACTTCTTGCTGTCCCCTTGGCTTCATGTCTCTTTTCTAATGGATAGGGCCTGGGCAGATTTGATAGACGCTGACTGTTGTTTGAAGCAGAGCTGTGTCCCAGATCATCCTGAAAGAATGGCTAAGCTTTCGACTGCTGTAAACTCTCATCTCTCTGAAGCAACAACAGGGAGTTATGTTGGCTCAGTGAGAGGGCTCATAAATCCTGTCCTTTATAGGTAGCATCTTTGATCCCAAGTCTCCCAAATGCTTTGCCATCTTAAAGTGAAATACCACAGAGTCTCACTCCTCTGTCTCTCCACTCCCACTTTACTTTGTGGCAAGTGTGTTCGGGGGAAGGGGGATAGCTGCTGCAAAATGGGCCTGTTTGCTTGAATCCCATATCATGCTTCAGTTGATGCTTTGTAGCAAGATGACTCCATTAGTCTTCATTAACCTCTCTGTGCATTAATGGGTTAAGGCCTGTACTTTAGATTGAGCTGGAGTTGCTAATTGGACAGACTGGGAGGTGTATTCAAAGGGACTGTCGCCCTGTGGGTGCCATTTGGCACTCCTCCCCTGAAAAAGGATTTACACTTTTGGTTTTGTGCCCCCTCCCCAAATGACTGGAAGGGTGTAATCCACAATCTGAGCACAAGAGGTTCACATACTCCAGTTTGATCACTTGTTTGACAGTTTGGCTCACCATACATTGTATGCCTCATGGCTCAGTTGAGTTCAGTGGTATACTTTTAAAAACCTTGGATAGTAGGAATTAGCATTTTCTGACTTTAATTTTGCCCTCAGCTACATGCTTACAACCCCAAACAATGTCACCGAGGGCTGTGTGCATGCATATGAAGGCAGCATTTAGCTCCCAACCTGAAGACCTGGATTTTTAATCTGTCCGTTTTTTCTGAGCTCTCTTGTCTTCCCAGGATCTAGGGATGAAATCTGAGTCCTGCTGAAGTCAATGGGAATTTTGCGATGGAAGTAAGGCCTAGATTGCACACTAGATCTGCTACTCTCTCTTTCACATCCTTGGATTATCTACATTGTATGCTGATCACTGGACCTCTAGCTTCAAATGACACAGGGCCAGGACCTAATTTCAGTTACATAAATATAAATCAGGATGTCTCCATTTCAATTCTGAGTCCAGTTACTACAATTTAACTCCAAGAAGCTTCACTGAAGTTATTCAGATTTACTGTAGTGTAACTATAATCAGAATCTGACTCAAGAGCACATTTTATCAGTTCTTGGTGCAAGAATAGTCTAAGCTGCAAGATTCTCCTGGTACTAGTGTCTCTGGTTCAGAAATGATACCAAATGTACTCACCCCACCTTGTCCCATGATGAATAGATAAGTATATCAGCCAAAGCAAGCATAGAGATTTCAGACACGTTCCCCCCCCCCCTTTTTTTTAAATCACTTAGGAAAATGAAAGAAACAAAATTGTGGGCTGTTGAGATTAATCTGATTTCCTCTGAACTTTCCCCAGATGGAGAAGATTCTTCAAAAGTCAAACCGTGAGCCTTGTTTCATGTTCTCTACAGTAACCTTTAGAGTTTAAAATGCTCAACTGTGCATCCCTCTGTGTCCTCTATGCGTGGTGTTTCCAAATGACACAAACATTTGGCTATGATCTGTGCAATCTCTGATGCAGCCGAGCCTGTACATGGGCCTTGTAACAATTTTCTCCGGAGCAAGTTCAAGCACAATTTGAACATGCTGGTATCTATCTGTCATCAGATGTGTCATGTGAATCTCTTCCAGCTCTGGAGCAGAGGGAGGAGGGGAAAGGTCACCTTCTACATATTGTGTGCTCTGGAGAGATGGAGGTTGGGGGAGGGGAAGAAACCAAGTTTTCATCTAGCCGACAAGGATCAAATTCTTTTTTTTCTTTCACATTTTATTCTTGATACTAACAGAACAGTTCACTGAGTAAGATAGCAGATAGGTTTGCTCAGAACAGATTAAAATGAACCAGACCCTTCTGAAAGTTATGATGATTGATACAATCAAAGGTAGGACTGAAAGTGCAATGCATTTGCTAAAGGAAGGCTTGCTAGTTAGCCTTTGAACTGCAAGTTCACTAATCTCATCATAACTTTCTCATGGATCCAAGCCAGGTCTGATTAATACAGTTTACTAAAGGCATAAGGGCAAACACTCTAAGGAACCATATAAGGCACTGCAGTATATTCATCATCATTGGCTGAGGATGCAGCTTCATTCTTGAAAGTTCTGCCTTCTGAAAGCAGCAGCCATTCACAGAAGTTCTTGGTTTAGAGTGCCTGACAACAAAGATGGCTTACAGCATGGTTCTACTTGGGAAAGTGACTATTGTAAAAATGGCACCTCCCTCCCGCCCATGTGCATGCATAGCTGCATCTCCCCACACTGAGGACTAAAATACTGATTTGCTTTGGTTTGCTGGTTTTACTATCCCTTGCCCAACAGATCCAACACAGCTCTGAGAGCTTGAGCTAGCATTTGTTCCATCTTGTACATCTGTCATGAACAGAAAGAGTGCAGACCAGCACCTGGTGATTAAGGGGTAAACTCAGGTACCTAGCAAAGGTGTTGGCCAGGGGGCCGGGAGAGCCAATCGAGTTAGAGGCTTAGAATTTGAATTGGATATAGATTCCCTGCCTGCTTTCTTTGTGTGGTAGAATAGCACCCGGGGTTGAGAGACACAGATTGATTTAACCCGGGCAAGACTACTATGCCCCCTATGGAATTCAGAGTATGGGAGTGGACTGATCAAAAAGAAAATTAGAAGGGAGTACAAGGGAAATGAGTCCAGTCGCATTCAGGGTAATATCTCTTTATTTTGTGATTTGGTTTGAACTACTCTGTGTGATTCTATGCCTCCCCTCCTGCCTTTAACATCTAAGCATTGTGCCGATATTTATCTCTGTTTTAATTTGTTTTCCTCAGTTGCTCTGTAACATCTAGCAACCAAGTATGCTTTATCAAATTTATCTTTTGTTTCATAATCAAAATAACTTTTTTTAAGGTGTGTCCTGGAAGGTCTGTTTGTGTGTATCTGTAGGCCTCTGACTGAGGGGGTCAGCTACCAGAGACTGCAGCTTGTTTTTCCTTCTGGTCGATGGGGGTCTTCTTCTGATCTCTTCTCTGAGAGGTCCCTGCCAAAGCATTCTCCACTGTAGTGCCTATGCAGAGAGCCTGAAAGTGGTTACTTACCTCTACTGGAATTGGGAATACCTGAGTTGGCTTTCTTCTCTTGGAGGTTACATGCTTCCAGTTTTCTTCCGTCACTGATTCTTCAACCTGCTGTGCCTGCAGTATTAAATGCTGCCTTCTATTGGGGAAATCTTCATCTTCTCTGATGGAACATAGGGTTAATACTTGGGCCTCAAGTCATCTAATTTTTTCTTCCAAAATGGCAACCAGCTTTCACTTAGTGCAGATGAAATCCCTTCTATCTTCTGGGAGGTGGACAAATATGGCACAAGCTGTGCAGATAACAACAGCAAACCTATAACTATTCATACCTGCCTTCCTTTAGAGAGATTCCTCAGATGCTTTTAATGCCCCCTTGAAGGGCAGAAGAGAAACAAAATGCAAGAAAAAGACCAAACACTATGAGGCTTCCCCAAGACGAACTCCCAGGCAAATTCCCCTGTTGGCTACTGCCCTGTTCGCTGCTCAGTGTGTTCACTCTGGCTGACTTTTTATAAGGCTGTTGGCTAGGCTCAGCTCAAAGGCTTTCCTGAAATCCAATCCGCCCCGAAGACCCACCTGGAACAAAGGACCCCCAATTCACACTTTTCAAACTTTTCAAGCCGCCGCTCTTTTTAAATTGTCAAATACACAGTCACACAAATGCTCACAGACAGACGGACACTTGGATATTCACCCCACCAGCTCACAACACAGCCCCCCAAAAGCCACACTCTCAGGTTAGTATTGTCCACAAACTTAATAAGTGTACTTTCTATTACATTATCTAAATTATTGATGAAGACATTGAATAGATCCAGTCCCAAAACTGATCCCTGAAGAACCTCACATATTATACCTTTCTAGCATGATTATGAAGGATTAATTACTATTTTCTGGGAATGGTTATTCAACCAGTTATGCATCCATCTAGTAGCTACATCTAGGTGGCATTTCCCTAGTTTATTAATAAGGAAGTCATGCAAGACTGTATCAAATGCCTTACTGAAGTCTAGATATACCACATTTACCATTTCCCTTTTATCTACAAGTCCCTTTATCTTGTCAAAGAAAGCTATTAGGTTGGTTTGACATGATTTGTTCCTTACAAATCCATGCTGACTGTTACTTATCACCTTATTATCATCTAGATGTTTGCAAATTGATACCTTAATTATTTGCTCCATTATCTTTCCTGGTATAGAAGTTAAGTTGATTGGTCTGAAATTCTCTGGGTTGTCTTTATTTCCTTTTTTATAGATAGGCACTATGTTTGCCCTTTTCAAATCTTCTGGGATCTCTCTGTATTCCACGACTTTTCAAAAATAATAGCTAATGGCTCAGCTAACTCTCCAATCAGCTCCTTGAGTATTCTAGGATGCATTTCATTAGGCCATGGTGACGTGAAGACTTTTGACCTGTCTACATAATTTTTAACTTGTTCTTTTCCTATTTTAGTTTCTGAGCCTACCCCATTTTCACTGGTATTCATTATGTTAGGCATCCCATTGCCACCAACCTTCTTGGTGAAGACTGAAACAAAGAAATCATTAAGCACCTCTGCCATTTCTACATTTTCTGTTACTTTTCCCTCCCTTTTCATTGAATGATGGGCCCACCCTGTCCTTGGTCTTCTGCTTGCTTCTAATTTATTTGTAGAATGTTTTCTTGTTATCCTATATGTCTCTATCTAGTTTGAGCTTGTTTTATATATGGTTCTTTCTAATTTTGCCCCCTAAATACTTGTATTATTTGTTTGCATTCATCCTTTGTAATTTGACTTAGTTTCAACTTTTTGTAGGAGTCTTGATTTTTAGAACATTTGAAGATCTCAAGAAAAATTAGTTTTTGTTAAAAAAACAAAACATTTTCAGCTCATGTGAAAAAAGTCAGTTTTTGATTTTTCAACAAATATTTTATTTTTTCACTGAACATTTAAATGAAAATACTTTTTTTTTTAGTTCTTGTTTTCATTAAAGTTTTCCATTGTTAAAAATCTCACATTCCAGTCAGCTCTAAGGTAAGTACCATGAATTGGGGGACATTTCAAAGAAGAAGAAATTTGCCCAGACAGATCATAAGTTTCCAGTCATCATAGGAAAATCTACCACACCCAGCTACTATTACTATATGTCTCTGCCTCCACAGTGTTTGTGTGAAGCTGTCCAGCAAATTACCTCCTGCAGCACAGCATGTTATCTGTGCTGAACAGCCACATAGAAGAGTGATCATTAAGCAAAGCAGGAGCTGCAGAGTTCAGATCTGTATGCAAACTTCACCAATGCTTGGAGGCATTTGGTTTCAGTTCATCTTTAGTGACAATATTTATAACCACCAAGACCTGGCTTTCTGTCCTTTCCCATCTATTGGGACACCATTTGCAACTGTTGGCTGACTGAACCAATGCCCCTGAAAAATCCAGCCTGTTAAATGAAGCTTATTCCAGCTTTGACTTACCAAATCTCTGTATCAGAAATAAAAGGGAGCCATTAAATGCCTGCCATTAGGGACAGGAGTCCCATTCTGATAAAGCAAGACCCATTCTGATAAATCCCCTGGATTTTAACTCTAAAAGTCCAAATGACCCTTTCCACAGGTTTGAAAATGTGCCAAGATGCAAATAGAAAGGCAGTTTCCCCCCTCTTTGCAGCCCAATCAGAAATCTCCCTGGAAAGGCTGCTTTTACAAGACTTCCTGACAATTTTAGAAACTCAGCAGGTTCAGGAAAGGTTCTGATCCGTTTTGGAATTTGGGTTCTTATCCAAATCAACCCCCTACAAATCTCAAGGGAAGCCATAACATAGTCTCAATTCTCTCTCTCTCTGTTGGGGTGCCCATCATTCTTCATGTGGTGTTTTAAGATTTAAATGCCACACAAAAAATATATGTGTTGATGTGACACAGAGCCAGTCAGCCTTCTGCTGGGGGACTCCTACAGTGAAGAAAGCAGTTGCATTCTTCCTACAGCAAACAGCCTTTCCAGGAAGATGAGGATAGGTAGATTCCATCACAACTATATGACACTCCTTTCTGAAATCTCCACCACCTATTACCTTCTTTCAGCTAACAGGAGAATTGGAACAAGCAAGGGAAGGATAATCAAGATTGCCCTGTAATAGGGGAAATTGATCCTGGCTAGATCAAGAATTGGAAGAGACAGACTGAGTTTTTCATTGCCCTAAAAGGAATAAAAAAGACTTTCATAGAAACTCTGAGGGATACACATCACTATAACACATCTGTTCTATTTACATCCTGTTCATACACTGTGCCTATCCCTGTCGTATCTAAGCACCTTGTCCTTTGCCACTGCAAATCTATTATCACCAGTTATATCATTTCAATAAAGTGCACTGGACATGGCCATGAAAGTAATAAACAATACTAATAAAATGCATAGCGATTATTTTAATTAATCAAGGAAGACATTCATATAAAAATGTCCAGTTGAACAATCATAGTCTGCATAAATTCTGCTCCTGGAAGAGTATGTGTGAACACGTCTGAAGGCCTAGGCACTGATTCTGATTAGGCTGCAAACAATTAAAAATATTAATCATGATTAATCACATATTTAAAAACACAGAATACAAAGTCTACAGTGCTCAGGGTATATTTATTTTTATTATAAATATTTGCACTGTAAATAACAAAAGATTGTATTTCTCAGTTCATCTCATACAAACACCATAGTAAAATCTCTTTATCATGAAAGTTGAACTTACAAATAAAGAATTATATACAAAAACTGCATTCAAAAAATAAAAATGTAAAACCTTAGAGCTTAAAAATCCACCCAGACAAACAAGTTTGGTTACGATTTGCAAAAGATAATGCTGCCTGTTTCTTGTTTACAGTGTCACCTGAAAATGAGAACAGGCGGTCACAAACAAACAAACAAAAAACTAAACAAAAACAAAAAAAGAAAGGAAAATCTACAAGAGTGGAGTGCACTGTGGTGTTGGGTTATAGGTTCTATGCCCCTATTAGTGTCCTGTTTGGTGAAGGATTTTGGGGGTAGATCACCATGGAAGACTTGGTGAAGGCGTTAGTACAGGCCATGGTTGCCCAGCAGGAGGCCACCCGGGTACAGGGCCTAGCCATGCAGGAGGCTGCTAGGTTACAAGAAACGAACCAGCTACTCCTGAACCAGGCGGCTGCAGACCAAGCCCTCCTCTGAGAAGTGGTGGACTGGGTAGGAGCACTTGCTGACCGACCCCTTGGGGTAGAAGAATCGGTGGCTGTGAAGGCCACAAATTGCCTACACAAGATGATGCAAGGAGACAATATAGAGGCCTATCTTCTGGCATTTGAGTGGGCCGCCCACTGTGAGGCATGGCCAGAGGGGCAGTGGGCCAGCATACTCACACCATTCCTCTGTGGGGAAGCCCAGAGATCCTATTATGATCTGTCAGCTGAGGACACAGCCAGCTACCCCCAGCTAAAGGAGGAGATCCTGGCCTGTTCAGGGGTAACAGCCGTGGCCCGGGCCCAGAGATACCATGAGAGGAAGTCCCAAGAGGGAAAATCCCCAAGGGACCAACTGTTTGAGCTGGTCCATCTCACATAGAAATGGCTGCGCCCCAATATATATAGCCCTGAGGAGATCCTGGAGACCCTATCATCAATCAGTTTAACCAGAAGCTGCCACTAGAAGCTGCATGTGGGTAGGCCAAAATGACCCCACCACCTTTGAGGAGATGATCACACTGGTAGAGTGGTGGCTAGCAGACAGGGAACTGACCTGGCCCCCTAGGGAGGGCCCTGGATGCAGTAGACTGCCAATTCCGCCCACAGGGGCCCACGCACTCTGGAGTCCGGGGATCCCAAAGGGGGGGAAAGAGGGAGTGAAGGCCCACAGGGGTCCCGGAGGAGGAGAAGGATCTCGAGAGGACTAATTCCAAGCCCAAGCCCTTGTCCCCTCGTATACAGAGGAGAGACTACCGATGTTATGGGTGCGGGGAATGGGGCCACATAGTGGCCCAGTGCCCCCACCTTGAGGAGCCTATGCAGTGCAGTCTTGGGGACTGGGGTAACCTGTGCTCCCTGCTTAGTCTGGTAGGGGTTGCGGCTACCCCTCACAACTATACTAAGCCAGTGAAAGTAGATGGGGTAGAGACAGTGGCTCTCATACAATCAGGGAGCGCAGTCACCCTAATTTCTAGGAAGCTCATGAAGCCCAACCAGATACTACTGGCAGGGCAGACCAAGGTCACCTGTGTACATGGGACCATCAATTTCTATCCCAATGCCTTGGTGGAGGTGGAAGTCAAAGGGATCAGTGTTAGGTTGCATGTTGGGGTAGTCCCCCATCTCCCCTACTCAGTGCTGATAGGCAAGGACTTTCCGGGGTTTAGAGACTTACTTCCCCTCCAGGAGCAGGAACATGGGGAATCCCCAGAATCAAGAGTGGCCAACACTGAGCTGTGTTCTCCCCCCATGTTTGCAGAATGGGCCCCAGAATTATTCCCCACCCCTGGGAAGGATAAAAAGACAAGGAAGCAAAGGAGGGCAGCCAAGGCTTTGGGCATGTGCATTTTGCTCCAGGACCAGATGGAAGCTTGTGTGGGCCAAGAAGCACAAGTTATGCTAGTGGAGGGTTCAGAGTCTCAGGAGGGGGAGGATCCTCAGGGGGCTCATAGCAGGGGACCCAGAGGCAGTGGGGGAACCTGGACCTAGTACTGACCCTGATTTCCCAGAGCCATCTGAAGGGGTCGAGGGAGACCCCCAGGGGTTTGAATTTTCTAATCTTCGGAGGGCGACTGTTGGGCAAGACCAGGTAGAGGAACCCAGGTACGAAAATGTCCAGAAGGAAGTGGCCAAAATAGATGAGGTACCCGTAGCAGGAAAAGCCTGGGGTCCTGGCCCCTATTTCAGACTTAAAAAGAACCTCCTGTACCACATAGCCCACATATAGGGACAGGAGATGCACCAGCTCTTGGCACGCCAAAGACACTAGCGAGCCATTTTAGATCTTGCACATAGTAATTTATTCGGAGGGCATCTGGGGGTGGAGAAGACCCAGGCCTGAATCCTGCACTGGTTCTTCTGGCCAGGGGCATATGAGGACGTCTGGCGGTACTGCCCCTCCTGTCCCGAGTGCCAGTTACATAGCCCTTGCCCTCACCTGAGAGCCCAACTGGTGCCATTACCTATCATTGAAACCCCATTTGAATGGATTGCTATAGCCTTAGTGGGGCCACTGAAGAAGATGACTTGGGGTCACCAATACATATTAGTTATCCTCGACTATGCCACTAGATACCCGGAAACCGTTCCACTATGAAACATGGCCTCCCAGACCATCGTGAAAGAGTTGGTGGTGATTTTTACCGAGGTAGGGCTCCCTAAAGAGATACTTACTAACCAAGGGACTCCCTTCACATCCAAGCTAATGAAGGACTTGTGTTCCCTGCTACATGTCCAGACTTTGTGCACATCAATCTATCACCCCCGACCAACAATCTTGTGGAAAGATTTAACCAGACCCTGAAAGCCATGATTAGGAAGGTGGCGAGTGCAGATGGGAAAGATTGGGACATGCTGCTGCTCTATCTCCTGTTCATGATCCAAGAGTTATCCCAGGAGTTCACTGGATTTTCCCCATTTGAATTGTATGGACAATACCCCCTCAGCATCTTGGATATTGCCAAAGAGGACTAGGAAGAAAAGTCAGCTGAAGGGAAAAACATAGTAGACTACATGCTGCAGGTGAGGGACCGCATAGCCCAAGTCACCCCAATTGTGAGATGAATTATGGAGAAGGCACAAGAGGCCCAACGCATGTGCTATAATCACCAAGCCAAAGTTCAGCAATTCCAGCCAGGGGACCGGATCATGTTACTAGTACCCACTGCCAAGAGTAAACTATTGGCTCAGTGGCAAGGTCCGTATGGGGTGATTGAAGTGATAGGAGAAGTAAATTATAAGGACTGGCAATCAGGGCACCAGAAACAGAAGCAAACATATCATATAAACCTGCTGAAGCCCTGGCAAGAGCAAGAGGTTTGCATAGTTGCTCAGAGGGACCCAGTCCTCCCGACAGAATCCCCGAGGCAAGTGAAAATAGTCCCCGAGTTATCACCCATGCAGAAGAAGGAAGTTACAGAAATGATTCTCAGAAATCAAGATGTGTTTTCATCGAAACCCGGCTGAACATCAGCAGCAGTCCACCACATCATCACTAGCCCTGGAGCCCAGTGATGCTGAGACCCTATCGGGTTCCTACAGTGAAAAGAGAGAGATCAGAGCAGAAGTAGAAAAGATGCTAGAGATGGGGCTTATAGAGGAGTCTCATTGCCAGTGGTCTAGCCCAATAGTACTGATGCCGAAACCTGATGGAACCACCCACTTCTGCAATGACTTCAGGCGACTGAATGAGATTTCCACTTCGATGCATATCATATTTCATGCACTGATGAACTAGTGGACTGGGTAGACAGCACCTGACACCTGACCACACTAGACCTGACTAAGGGCTACTGGTAAATTCCCCTCCAGGAAGATGCTAAAGAAAAAATGGCATTCTCCACCGCGAAGGCCTGTTCCAGTACATAGTACTCCTGTTTGGCCTCCATGGGGCCCCAGCAACATTCCAAAGCCTCATGGATAAGCTGCTGTGGCCCCATGCTAGATACGCGGCTGCCTGCTTGGATGGTTGGACACACTTGGGATACTGAGAGACACACCTACAAAAGATAGAGGCAGTTCTGGACACTTTCAGGCATGTTGGCCTCACTGCAAATCCAGCTAAGTGCACCATGGGATTCACTGAAGCCAGGTACCTCAGGTACATGGTGGGAAAAGGTCTGGTGGGAAAAAACTGAAGCCCCAGTTGAATAAGTTAGAGGCCATCCAACAGTGGCCCCGGCTAAGACGCAAGAAGCAGGTGTGAGCATTCCTAGGGATTGTAGGGTATTATTGTCAGTTTATCTGCTACCTAAAGAACATAAGTACGCAGTGGTCAAGAGGGAATGCCTGGCCATAAAATGAGCCATGGAGGCCTTACGATATTACCTGCTAGGAAGCAAGTTTTTCTTGGTGACAGACCATGCCCCGCTCCAGTGGATGCAGCAGAATAAAGAAAAAAATGCTAGGGTGACTTGCTGGTCTATAGCTCTCCAGCTATACCAATTCTGGGTACAACACAGGGCAGGAAGCTGCCACGGGAATGCTGATGGCTTGTCCCGCATGCACTGTCTGATGTCCCACGTTGCCCAACCCCCAGGTGTTGAGCAAGAGGGGAAGATGTGTGGCAGCCTGAGAGCCAGGGGCTGCAGAAGCCTGGTGGAAGGCATTTATACAGGGAATTGTATGTGGGTTTATGTACCCTGAGTAGGCTTCCAGAGACTGCAGCCCAGACATTAAGACACTTGAAACCCATCTGGAATCAGCCTGGAAGGCAGAATGGTTAGAGCACCTGCTGCCAGTTAAGGCTGTGAGCACACAATAAAAACCTTCCCTCAGGCAAGGCACGGGGGAGAAGAAAAGGGACAGACCAGTGGAGAGAACAGCAGAGCAATATGGAGACAGACCACAGGGCAGCCAGCAATTGAGCCTGTTCCAAGGCCTCAAGGAGAAGGTACCCAGGAAGGGTTGGGGAAGTGGCCCAGGGAGGGGCCACTATTCAGTGGGGCAAGAGCCAAGCCTCACTGCCCACTTGGGGCTACCCCCCCATAGGGCCCTGGGCTGGAACCCAGAGCAAGTGGGTGGGACTGGTTTCCACCCAACCTTCCTCCTGGCTGGGGGACCTCCAGTGAGAAACAGGGAAGACACTGTGGACTATCGTAGGGACTGACCTCCAAAACCCTGGACTGGCCGATGCTGAAAAGGGCTCTTGGGGTGGGGGTACCCTTGACTTCTCTGCAGTGGTAGGGACACCACGAGCCTCTGAGGTGCATGCAGAGACCCTCCAGGAAGCGCAGGACCCAGGGGGCTTAGACCAGATTTGCCACAATTTATAATAAAATAATATAAAGTGAGGACTTTATACTTTGTATTTTGTTTTGCAATTGAAATCAATATTAACAATGTAGAAAATATCCACAAATATTTAGGCTACGTCTAGACTGGCATGATTTTCCACAAATGTTTTTAACGGAAAAGAGTGTCTAGATTGGCACGGATGCTTTTCCGCAAAAGCACTTTTTGCGGAAAAGCGTCCATGCCAATCTAGACGCACTTTTGCCTGAACGGGAGCAGCATAGTATTTCCACAAGAACACTGATAATCTTACATGAGATCGTCAGTGTTCTTGCGGAAATTCAAGCGGCCAGTGTAGACAGCTGGCAAGTTTTTCCGGAAAAGTGGCTGATTTTCTGGAAAAATTTGCCAGTCTAGACACAGCCTTAATGTTTCGATTGCTAGCCTATTGCTTAGCAGTAATTTTTTTAAAATCATGATTAATTTTTATGCTAATTGCATAAATTAACTGATTAATCAACAGCCCTAATTCCGACACTATATTTGGGCGCAGTTTTTATGAGAAAGGCGTTTGTAATAATCTCATGCCCTCTGGCAATACACTCACAAGTTACCATTTCATTGTGCAATCAAACATAGTGCCGTCTTCATACATGAGTCTTAGGAACAACCCTTTCACCACAAAGCAGTTAAAATGCAGGGTGATTGGAATTATTCAGACAGCTCCAGGGATTTGAGCAGATAAGGAATGACAAGACTTGGCTGCCTTTGGAGGAATAGCTGCTGCTGTTCCCCTCTGTGACACTGCTTTATACTAGGAAGGATATGGGGGTTTTTGGAAATTCATCAGGTGGGTGCTGCTCTGTTATTTCTACTTAACCCCGCCCCCCAACTTTTTTCCAAAGGGATAGATGTCAGGGCTTGTACGTGGGTGGTCTGGCCTAGATGTTAGCATCAGGCATGGTCCAAGTGGACAGGAGCCAATTATCAGGAGATCAAAATTGAAAGTAAAACTGTAGGGTAGGGATCAAGAGTCAAAACCAGGAAGTCAAAATCAGAAGGCAAGGACAGGAGAGGTAAACATTTGAGCAGCCATCCAGTTGTAAAGACAAATTCCTATTTCCTCTTCTGGCTTAAATAAGGGTTGCAACCCAATTAGAAGCCTTAGCTCAATCCTCGTCAGAGCATGGGGCAGGCTTGTGCCTTTCTCCCCACCCCCAGTTCCACAGAACCTCACAAGAGAATGGAATCCTAAGTCCAAACTCTCTCCAGACTTAGGGAAGGTCCCACCCTGGATTCAAACTTTGTGACTTGAGCCCAGTTCCTCTTCTCTAACAATGAAGAATGTCATCATGCTTCAGGTCCCCTGGCCAGAGCCCGTGCTGTGTAGTCTCAAGGTCTAGGAAGTGAGTAGGTCTATGAATAGTAAAGTGACTCAGTCTAAGAATGGTACAGCAGTACAGGGTACAGCTGATTGGCATTTTCAGATGAAACTGTTTAGTCAAATAATTCCCAATTTGCTGAACCTAATTTGTGTGTGAAAAAGGAGTTTGACTTTAGACATTTTTTATTTAAAATATTTTGAAAAACTGTCAGAGTTGTCCAAATATTTCATGCAGACCTTTTCTAAATGAAAAATTCTTGTTTCCAGTTCAAAGTGACTTTTCATTTTGAAATTTCAGTTAATTTTAATTTAAGAGTTGAAAAATGGTCAAAATCTAGGCTATGTCTACACTGCACAGTTATTTTGGAATAAAATATTCTGGAATAGTTATTCTGAAATAGCTTATTTCGAAATAGCACGTCTACACTGCCGGGAAGCCTTGAGGCTTCCCTAATGTAGATGTGCTGTCTCGATTTAGAGCCCCAAGAGGAATAACTTAGAATGGCCCTGGTGAGGGGCTATTTTGAAATAGCAGAAGTGGAGCATCTACACACACCTTATTTCAAAATAGTTATTTCAGAATTCTTCATAGAATGAGGTTTACAGAAACCAGAATAAAGCCATCCATTCTTTCAAAATTATTTGAAAATAACGGAATTGCTGTGTAGAGCCTTGCATAGTTATTTCGGAATAACACCCATTATTCTGAAATAATTTTGCTGTGTAGACACACCCCTATATAACATATGTCAAAATTATCTAAACAATATTTTAATTTAATAATTCCAAAAAGCTTTGCTTTTGATTGTTTGGAATATTTCAAATGACTAAAATCATTTTTTTCAGATTTTCATTTTATGAACATTTTGACTTGCTGTCCTGGTTTGAAAAGGGAAAACTTGTTTAAAATCTAGGAAAAAAACCTGCAGGATGGAAAAATAGTGCTTACCTGGGACTTTGAGACACCCAGGTTCAGTTCTCTGCTCTGTCATAAGCTTCTAGTGTTTTGGACAGGTTGCAATCACTCTGTACCTCAGGGTATGTCTACACTACAGCACTAATTCAAACTCACTTAGTTTGAATTAACTAATTCGAATTAAATTCGAACTAGTGCATCTAGACCTAAAAACTAATTCAAATTAGCATTTTGCTAATTCGAACTAGCATGTCCACATTGAGTGGACCCTGAACTGAAGTTAAGGCTGGCTGGAACCAGTGCTGGCAGGGCATCATGTTAGGACTTATAGTATGGAGCTGCTGCCTCAGGCTAGCTGAGGGCTGTGCTTAAAGGGACCCAACCCCCACCCCTGACAGACAGTTCTCAGGGTTCCCCGCTTGCTTGTCTACCTCGATGAGGGACAGCAAAGCAGTCCTGTTTTAGAGTGCCCTGAGTGTTCACACTCAGCACATCACAGCACTCAGCCATCAGCCCAGCTGCACTTGCTGCAGGCTACCATCTGGAGGGATCATTCAAGGGGCTGTCAGGATCCAGCAGGCCCTGCAGGAGAGCTTCCTCCCCAAGGAGCCAGCAGAGTCACCCCAGTCCTCCCCATTAGGGGCTCATGCACCATTCCTCCCTCACCTCCTTCCACTTACCCTTCCCTAGCCCCTCTTCCTGATG
>JANRFK010002932.1:5584452-5596116 GCA_030068395.1 Apalone spinifera | reverse complement strand
TCTCTCATCTGCATCCCTTTTCCGGAAAAGGGGGCCTGTGTAGACACAGCCAAGCAGTGTACTTACTTCTCCCTTGACATCTGTATTCTGTATTGCGAGTTAAAAGCCACACAGTGAAAGAAAAACATTTACAATGTGCATGGGGCTGATCTGACTTCATAAAGCCACAATGATTTGCAGACAAGTGGCTAAGGACATGGCTTCCTCATTTGATTCTTCTTTAGCTGCCTCCTCTGTACTCCTGGACAGCTTCACAACAGATCTTCCTTACATATTTAAAAGTCTTCCCGCTCCCTGCAACTCTTTGTAAGTGAGAAGAGAGAGTAATTCCATCATCTTCCCAGTTTAGCCTCAGAACATGTGGGCTCAGTCCTCAGCCTCATGCCAGCTCACTGTCCTCAAGGGAACAGGATGGTTCCTCCCATATGGGGGGAGCCACAGCTGATGCAAAGTTGGCACCTCACAATGCTTCTAGAGCATTCTATTGTGGAAACTCTTCTCACACAGGTGAATGCTAATTGTCTAAATTGCCCTATTGGTTTCAGTGGGATAATGCATGGAGTCAACGATGCACAGCAGGAGTAACGGTAGCATAACTGGAGTTATCTGGGAGATGGACTAGCTAAAGCATCTGGGCCAACAAAGTACTTCGTCCTGTATTAGGCAAAAAGTCAGACTAGTAAACACAGTGGCCCCTTCTGCCCTTAAAACCTATGAATCTATTAAACTAGTGCTTCGTTGAGCACCATTTGATGTATGTAGTTCCCAGAGAAGCTCATTCTCTGATACCCACAAATAGTTTTGGAACAGTTGCTGCAAGGCCAAATAAATCTTGCCCATCTAAAGCTTTAGACTAAATAGTGCTGCTTTGACCAGGTGAAGACTTGGCAGTCTATACTATTTCTAGGCAATAGGGACTCTCCCCAGTCTTATCTGTTTGATAATATCGGAACAGGTAAAGATGTCTGACTGTTACAAGGAATTGTGCACAGCATACACAATAAAGCTGTACCTTGTGGAATCATAGAATCATAGAATACTAGGACTGGATGGGACCTCGAGAGGTCATTGAGTCCAGTCCCCTGCCCTCATGGCAGGACCAAATACTGTCTAGATCATTCCTGATAGACATTTATCTAACCTACTCTTAAATAACTCCAAAGATGGAGATTCCACAACCTCCCTGGGCAATTTATTCCAGTGTCTGACTACTCTGACAGTTAGGAACTTTTTCCTAATGTCCAACCTGAACCTCCCTTGCTGCAGTTTAAGCCCAGTGCTTCTTGTTCTATCCCCAGAGGCCAAGATGAACAAGTTTTCTCCCTCCCCCTTATGACACCCTTTTAGATATCTAAAAACTGCTATCATGTCCCCCCTCAATCTTCTCTTTTCTAAACTAAACAAACCCAATTCCTTCAGTCTTCCCTCATAGGTCATGTTCACTAGACCTTTAATCTTTCTCGTTGCTCTTCTCTGGACCCTCTCCCATTCTTCCACATCTTTCTTGAAATGTGGTGCCCAGAACTGGACACAATACTCCAACTGAGGTCTAACCAGCGCAGAGTAGAGCGGAAGAATAACTTCTCATGTCTTGCTCACAACACACCTGTTAATGCATCCCAGAATCATGTTTGCTTTCTTTGCAACAGCATCACACTGCTGACTCATATTCAACTTGTGGTCCACTATAACGCCTGGATGTCATTTATGAAGCACCTAGATTAACAGCAGCACCCCCAAGGTAGTTGGGTGCCCCAATTCTGATTTGTCCCCAGTCTATATATTTATTTTGTGCCTGTTCTCTTTCTGAGGTGTGTGGTGGCCTCTAATGGTCCCAGTGTGCATCACTTTCCTTGACTGATTTATCTGTCAGCTGCATTGTACAAAGCAAAGGGAACAAAGGAGCCAACCTTTCTGTGATCAACAAGGGTGCAAAATGAATGATGCTCTCTTCCCCCTTTCTCCTCATATAGATTATAACAAAATTTAAGATTTTTTTTTTTAGTCTTCTGTATTAGCAGGGAAGTTAAACAAAAAGGCATAAGTTCTGGCACCAGCAAAATTCAATATTTTTGAAGTATTGGCATTCTATAAACACAGAATATTGTAAATAGCCACTAGAACTATTAATTAAAATTTATTTAGGGGGGAGGCGTGACAAGGGTAGGAGGCTGGAAGTGTAGGGGTGCAGGAACCAGGGCTGGGGGCTAGGTGGGGCTCAGGGCAGGGATTGTGAGGTGTGAGGGGCTGAGGGGAGGGGGCAGAGGGTTCAGGACAAGGGATGGAGGTGCAAAAGTCAGAGCAGGGGTTTGGGAGGTGTGAAGGGGATCAGAGGAGAGGGAGGGCAGGGCAGAGAGGGAGGGTGGTCAGTGGCTGCTCCCCCAGGCCAGTCCAGAGTGATGAGGGCTGTGCTAGCTGGCAGCTACTTCCCAGGGTTGGTGTGCTTGCTCCCCCCTGTAGTCCTTTGGGAGTATAACTGTCCCTGCTATCACAGCTCTCCCTTTCTGTGGGATGACAAACAATCCCATTCCATGCACATCCCATTGCCCTGGCACAACCAAACTCTGCCCTTACTTTAAGTTATGGTAAGAGGAAACTGTGTTTCGTAGTCCTATCTCTTACCATTTAGGATGAGTTCTTGAACAAACAGACGGACGAACAGACAGACAGAAAGACAGACAGACAAATGCAAAACTCTCTCAAATATACATTAGATAGGTATAATATAGCCTTACGAGATGATGGAATTTTGGGCCACGTCTCACATTATATAAATAAATCTGGCTCTTTTCTGCCTTCATTCACACCTGAATATTAGAGAGCAGCATTAATTTTGATCGATCTAAATATTGGCCTGGGGTAAAATTTGTATCTTGTATTATCTGTGTTTGTATCGTGTATCCGTTATTGAAAAGGAAATGTTGCAATAGATCATATTGGTAAATATTATGGATGAGGTGTACAATTTTCAAATATACCTAAGTGATATAGGACCCTGAGTCCCCTTTCCACAAATGTTTTAGGGACAGCTCCTCAGATGTATTTGGCTGCCAGACTCACATTGGAGGATCTAGATCTTAACAGTGGAACTAAAACATCTAGGTCACTTTTGAAAATTTTACAATATTTTCTACAATATTATATCTACAATATTTTTAGTTTGGTCTATTGCAACATATTAAGTGTCCCTACCATAATGGCAATCAGACAAAATGATAAATGGGTCATTTCTCCTCTAAGAATATTTAAACCCACCTTTATTTGAAATCAATATTCAAATCAGTATTTAAATCAAACTTTCATAACCCTAAGCGGAACCAAAGGACAGAGTGTGGGAACAGACAGTAACACGGCACTAATTTGTCCTGCCATGTCCAGTGGGTTTCCCGATCCAATGAGTCCTTTTACTCTTGCTGAAAAGGTTTTCACTACACATTAGAATGAGGTTCCTGAAGTGCACCAGCAGTTGTTAATAAAAGCCATGCTTTCCCCTGGGGTTTGTCAGCTCAGCACTTCAAAGCTCATTTTACAAGCAGGCTGATGCTGTATTTTAAATGGGGAATGTTAACATGAGCTCTTTAGTCATTTGAGTATAAGTATTGAGATTTTTTTTAATTTAAAAAAATCCTAGGAGGTGTTTTGCATTGCTTTTGTTTTTCTAAGACATCTTAAACACTTTTAAGTAGCTCAGAAGATCATGCTGTATCATAACTGTTACTCACACCTCCCTTGGGGCTGGGGTAAGTAGGAGTAGGGTGTTTTTCCAACACATGCATACACTTCTGGGGTCCCACAAGTTATGTCATCAGTAGTCTTCATTCCCACCCCACATAGAGCTTCTGCTTGGCCTCCCACAGATAACGAGTTCAAACATGCTCATCCTGTGCCATCAGATTTATACATTCCCAACACATCCCAGGAGACATTTCATTCACACAGATCACAGTTTATCAGCTCTGGCAGCCAGGGGTAGGAAGTGCTTTTCCAGGCTTGGGGAGAAGGGGGTCACAATCCAGGTGACATTCCCCTCAGTTAAGAGAGGATTAGAGCAACACCAAAAAGCAAACTAGCCTTTTATCATAAATACTGAAATGGAAGATGGAACATGAACGGGTTGTGGGGCAAATGGGAAAATCATACTACTTTGGGGAGTCCTCACATGGTGCATTTCTTTTTACCCCGAAAGTGTGAGAAAGGAAACCCAAACAGCAGCTGCCAAAGGCTTCATCTACATTGCCAGTTTTTTTGGCAGAAAATATGCTAATGAGATCACAATTTATGCTAATGAGTCCTCATTAGCATATTTTCTGCCGAAAAAACTGGCAGTGTAGATGAAGCCAGAGAGAAGTAGTGAGAGAGCATCACTAATTCATATGTCCAAGGGGATTTTTAAAGTTTGTTTTGTTTCTCTTTTCTTTTTTAAAACTAAGATTGACACTGAGGAGGGCTGTATAGGAAATAATTGATGGAGCTGGAAGCTACAGGCAGAAAAGGTAAAGGGCTGGCAGGGGATGCTCATTTGCTTTTATATCACTGTGTTACACTGTCAGCTCCCTGTTACGCCGTAAGCTCCCCCTCAGATTTACACCTGCATCATCATTGGGAGGTTTGTGTCCTCCTACGTACACTCACCAACCCTGGTGCTTTCTCTGCTGCCCCTCCAAATGTCTAACCCAGTCTCAGTGCCTCGTAGTTTAGGCTTTCAGTCTACTGCGCACAATCACAGTCCTATAGGTCTTCCAAAATGACCAACCACGCTGGCGGAGGGTAGGAGGACCTGGGCCCTCCCTCACTCCAGGTCCTGACCCAGGACCCTAAGGGCAGAGAGGAGGCCTCCCTGCCCAGTTGGTGGGGTGTGCCCCATAATTCACCAACCCATGGGTTAGCTGCTGGCTCCTCTACCCTGTCCTGGGTCTCTTCCTTCCCTCCGTCACAGCTTCTTCGTCATCTCGGTGTTCCCGCTGGGCTTCTCCCTCGGCTGATTCTGCCCCTACTCAGCTCAGAACACCCATCTTGCCTCTCTCCGTATGGCGTGGCCCCATTTTGTATTCCCTGCGCTGGGCCACACCGTGTCGGGCGTCCCCAAGCTCCACCCCCACCGCCTTCCACCTTCCGGCATCAGCCTGTGTCTTCCCTTCAACTCCGGGGCGGTGCTAGAGCACGCCACACACGGCCGCCGGGAGGGTGTGCTTTCACCGGCGAACGCGTCCTCTGGCTGCCGGCGAGTGAGGGGTTTGGGAGGTGCTGTGGCCGCAGCATCTGGCGCCCCATCACACACCCCTCCCTTTATGTTTCTCACGTTTCCTTCTTGTGGGTCCTCTTCTTCTTTCTCCATTGCCCTCGAAAAGAAGTCAGCGTTGACATGCCTCATTCCTGGTTGATGCTGCACTTCAAATGTGTAGGGTTGCAAGGCCAGATACCATCTCATTATGCGGGAGTTCAACTCCCTCATTGACTAGAGCCAACGAAGGGGGGCATGGTCCATCACCAGCTTAAATGGGTTCCCCGAAGGTAGTATCTTAGGGTCTCTATTGCCCATTTTAAAGCCAAAGCTTCCTTCTCTATCATGGCATACGCTTGTTCGCGTGGGAATAGTTTCCTACTCAGATATAATACTGGATCCTCTTCACCGCCGATATCTTGTGTCAGCATAGCTCCCAATCCCATGGCTGATGCATCAGTCTGTAAAATAAATTCCTTAGAAAAGTCAGGTTCCACTAGCACTGGGGCTTGCATCAGGCTTGATCTTAGCTGCCGGAAAGCCCATTCGCAGTGCTCACTCCATGCCACCCGCTTGGGCTGATTACCTCTAGTTAAATCTGTCAAAGGGGCTGCCATGGATGCAAAATTTGGTATAAACCTTCTATAGTAACCCATCAGGTCCAAAAACTGGTGCACCTGCTTCTTGGTTGTAGGGGTGCAATACTCTGCAAGATCTTGGACTTTACTCACCAGGGATTTTAATTTCCCCCTTCCCACTGTGAAACCAAGGTATGTTACTTCTCGCTGTCCTATGTGGCACTTTTCTGGGTTTGCCGTTAATCCTGCCCCTTGCAACACTCCCAAGACTGCCCGCAAGTGCTGTAGGTGTTCAGGCCAGGTCCTTCTATATACGACAATGTTGTCAATATATGCAGCTGCATATTGTTGATGTTCCCACAGTACCCAATCCATTAATCTTTGGAACATCGCTGTTGCTCCAGGTAGGCCGAACAGCATTGTCCTAAACTGATATAACCTAAAAGGGGTGGAGAATGTGGTTTTCACCTTGGAGGCAAGCATTAGGCGGATCTGCCAGTACCTTTTCGTTAAGTCCAAGATGAAAATATATTGGGCCTGGACTAACCTTTCTAAGAGCTCGTCTATCCTAGGCGTAGGCTAAGCATCGAATCGGGAAATTGCATTAACCTTCCTGAAGTCTATAGAGAACCGTACAGTGCCGTTCGGTTTAGGGACTAGCACTTTCGAACTGCAGCAGTCGCTATGCGATTACTCGATTATTCGATTACTCCCAGTGATTACTCAATTACTCCCAGCCGAAGCATGTTCTGCTCCTCTTCCTGAACAGTTTCCCACATTTGGAAAGGTAAATGGCTACACCAGGTTATGTACCTTACAGCCGGGAGTAGTAGTGATGTGATGGCTTACGATTGTTGTACGTCCTGGGAATGTGTTCAGCACCGAGTCATATCTTCTGAGGACCTGTCGAGCTTCCTCTACCTGGGTTGTTGAGAGATCTTCTCCCATTTCTGCTACAAGCATTCCCCCATATCTCTGGTCCAGGGCCCCAGGTCTGCAGGCCGCGGTAGGGGGTTTATCAACAAGGCTTCCCAAGGTTTCCATTTCTCTAGTAGATTGATGTGATATACCTGGGTGCTGCGTTTTTTGCCCACTAAGTGCACCTCATAGTCCACCAGCCCTACCCTCTGAATAATCTTGAAGGGTTCCTGCCACTTTGCCAGTAGCTTAGATTCCCTTGTGGGTAACAAGAGAAGTGCCCTATCCCCGGGCTTGAATTCCCTTAGCTTGGTTTCTCAGTTGTAATAAAAGGCCTGCTTATCCTGGGCCAGCAATAAGTTAGCCTTAGCAAAATCCCCTAACCTCCGCAATTTTTCCCTTAAGCGTAGGACATAAGGTACTGGGGACTCTTGTTCCTCCCATGCCTCCCTAAGCAAGTCTAAGATGCCCATACAGAAGTTCAAATGGAGAGAACCCCGTTGAAGACTAGGGTACCTCCCGCACCACAAATAACAGAGCCGGCAGCAGTTTATCCCAATGTTGGGGGTCTTCTTCCGTGAAGCAGCATAGCATGCTTTTAAGCATGCGATTAAACCGCTCTACCAACCTGTCAGTTTGCAGATGGTAGACAGAGGTCCGGAAGGCCTTACTACGTAACAACTTACACAACTCTGTCATCAATTTGGAAGACACATTTGTTTCCTGATCAGTTAGTATTTCTCACAGGATTCCCACCCTAGCAAAAATCTTCACCAACTCCGCCACTAGTGGAATTTTTCAAGGGGACCACTTCTGGATATCAGGTGGCATAACCCACCAGTACTGTATATACTGATGGCCCACCCAGGATCGCTCCAGGGGGCCTACCAAATCCATAGCCACCTGATCAAAGGGTACCCTGATCATGGGCAAAGGGACTAAAGGTGCCTTCAGCCCACCTTGTGACTGTGTAAGTTGGCACTCTGGGCATGAACTACAATACTCCTGCACTCTGGGCCAAGAAAACCTTTGCGTGACCTGTTGTAGAGTCTTTTCTCTCTCTAGGTGCCTGGCCCAGGAGTGAGGGCTTCTCTGTGTTCCACTCCTACCCATCCTTGGGCTAGTTCCCATCCCTGGCCCCCCATCGCCAGAGCTGGGTCTCGGGAATCTGATGCCATCTTGGGGGCCACCTTGTTGCTGACCAGGGCATTCCTCTCTTCCCTGTTACTGGAATCCGAGGGGGCCCACTGACCCCAGGCCTCTAGTGAGCGTTGGAACCCAGGCCAGTCCCACCCCAACAATATGGGGTATTCCAGCTTCTGCACTAATGCTACCTGACAAATTACCTCTTCCCGGTTGTCGGCAATCCGCACCCACGCTGTGGGATACGGCTGTACGTCCCCGTGGACGCACTTCATTCAAATAGGGGTTCCTACTCCCTCCACCTGGGGGACTAAGGCTGCCCTTACCATTGTCTGCCCACACCCTGAGTCCAGCAAGGCCCATACCGCTGTCCCTTCTACCCTTACTCGGATGAGCAGCTTCTCCGTGCCTCGAAGTCAGGCTCTATGGGTCAAGTCCATGACCTGCCCAAAGGAGCAGTCCATATAGGGACAGTCCTGCTGAAAATACCCCTCCTGGCTGCACTCATAACAACTACCCCGCGTGGGTCCTCCCACCCCTGTGGGCCGTTCAATCTCCTCCTGCCTCACTCCCTTTTCCCCCTTGTTAATATTGTCTACTGGCCCTTCTTCCCCCACCAGCTTCTTATCCTCCATCCCCATTGAAAGCCAGCTCATACCTCGGCCCCGACTGCCCCATGGGGTCCGTGCCTGTCCCAACCCCTGACATTCTCCCCATCCTATGAGTATTGCCTTAGTTCCTTCTCCAGGCCCTTCATCCACCAAGTAGTCTTCCATCAGGGTGACGGCCTCAGCTAGGGCCATGGGCCGCCACCTGCACACCCACATTTGCGTTTCTCCTGGCAAAATCTGAAGAAACTGTTCTAACACTATAACGTCCATGATTTGGGCACTGGACTGGCATTCAGGCTCCAACCACCTCCAACAGGCTTCCTTAAGCCGTTGGACCACTGCCCGGGGCCATAGGCCCACCGGATAATGCTCTTGACGGAACTTCTGTCTATATGTCTGAGGTGTGACTCCAACTTGATCTAGGATGGCTTCTTTTACTTTGTGGTAATTCAGTGCATCCTTTGGAGCTAGACTGTGATAAGCCAGCTGGGCTGCTCCAGACAAATAGGGGGCAAGGAGGGTGGCCCAATGTTCATCAGGCCACTGCGCCACCGTGGCTACCCTTTCAAACGTCACGAGGTATGCCTCAGAGTCATCCTGAGGCCCCATTTTGGACAGGCGTATTGGCAACTGGGGCACCCTGACAGGTCCTTCCTCCAGCTGCCTGAAGACCCCTCCAGTAGCCCACCCTAAAGCCCCTCCCTGCTGGAGCCACCACTCCTGTTGGGCTCGCTGTTGATCAGCCAGCTCTCTTAATAACTGTCATTGCTGATCTTGTGGCTGAGTTGCCAGCTGCTGTAGCAGCTGAGTCTGCTGCTGTTGCTGCTGTCACTGCTGCTCAACCAGCCACTCAAATACCTTATTTGGGTCCATATTTCTACCCTTCTCTCCCCTCCCCCCCCCCCGCCCCTTTTATTTTATTTTATTTTTTTGTGCCCCTAAACTCAAGGGCTAGGATTCAGGTACCCATATTCTCCACCAATTGTGCTTTCACTGGTGAATTCGTCCTCCGGCTGCCAGCGAGTGCAGAGCTTGGGAGGCGCTGCGGCCGCCCCGTCACACACTGATTATGCATGTTTGGGTTGTCCTACAGGGCTCTTCACTCCCTTCCACTCTCTACCAACACCACTATCTCTCAGCAGTGGGTAAAGGAAAACTTGGCCTCTCTAATAGTCGCCTGCTCTGAAATGCAGTCTCCTCTTCATACTAATGTTCCTTTTTCATGCTCAGTCTCAGGTTGTTGTTTTTCACCACTGCATCAAGGATCAGTGCTGGGGATCAGAATGGTACTATTTCTCCCCCTGAGAGCTGAATGCCCTTGTCCCAACCCTGTTTAAATGGAGGCCACTCTGGCAGTAGCCCATAAGCACCACAAAGGGTACACACTCACCTGGAGTGCAAGACAGATTTAGTGTCCAGCAGTGTTCACAGCAATGCTAGTTTTACCCACATTACTCCACCAGGGGTTCTCAGCTAGGCAGTGTTTTTATATCAATCAAGGAAATGGCTCCTTCCATGAGAGCTTATTCCTGCTACAACAAGGCACCCCTGGTACTGAGCTGCTGTGAAATTAGTATGGCTAGTCTGCCTGGCTGCCAGCTTCCTCTCTCCAGGTGGTTTCCATTAAGTGTGGCCATATGTACAGAGGATGGCTGGTTCAGTACTTTCGTGCTAGACTGGAGCGGGTAGCTCTGGGGTCAGCTCTCTGTTCTACCACTATGTGACCATGGGCAAGTCATTTAAGCTATTTGTGTCTCCATTTCCAGTACACAAAATGGGAATAAATATGCTAAGGATTGTGAAATGCTCAAATGAGACAATATCAGAGGCTACAGTAGTACCATAGATTAATATATCTAATTACCTGGGCCCACCTACAGCCATGATTGCCCTTGGGAAACAGCTCAGAACAAACACAGGCTGCTAAGATTTAAGCCAACAGGGTAACCACTCATCAAGCCCGGAGCAGTCTTTTTAGAGATACTGGAACCAGAGCCATCAAAGTAATGCACATGGCAAACGATAATTCCAAATATGCACATAAATTGTGGGGTCTAAATTAGCTGAATCAATCAATTAAGAGATCTTGGAATCATTGAGAGTTGTCTGAAAGTAACTACTTCATGTCTAGTGGCAATCAAAAAAGCTACTGGGACTCATTAGGAAAAAGATAGATAGTAAGACAGAAGCGCTCAATTTTGCCTCTATATAAATCCATGGTATGCCCACATACTGAATGCCGTGTGCAAATTTGGTCCCCTCATCTCAAAAAAGCTAGACTGGATTTGGAAAAGGCACAGAGAATAGCAACAGAAAGGAGTATTAAACAGGTTCCATATGAGGAGAGATTAAAAAGACTGGGTCTTCTCAGTTGGGAAGAGAGATGATTGGGGGGTGGGAGAGGTAAGATAGAGGTCTATAAAATCATGAATGATGTAAAAAAATTGAATAAGGAATGTTATTTACTCCTTCAAATAACCCAAGAACTAGGAGTCACTCAAATTAACAGGCAGCAGATTTAAAACAAACAAGTGGAAGTATTTCTGCAGAACCCGTGGAACTCTTTGCCAAATGATGTTGTAAAGACCAAGATTTTAACAGGGTTCAAAAAAGAACTAGGTCCCTCCATGGCTATTAGTCAGGGTGGGCAGAGATCCAACACCATGTTCTGCATTTCCTTTGCCTCTGTTTGCCAGAAGCTGGAAATGGGCAACAAGGGATGGATCACTTGATGATTGCATCTTGTGTTCATTCCCTCTGAAGCACCTGGCATTGGCTACTGTTGAAAGACAGGATACTGGGCTTGTCTGACCCAGTGTGGTCATTCGAATGTTCTTGCATAGAATCCAGATGTATGGGCTCCTGCTGTAACCCACTAGACCCCACTCCCTTCCCAGAGCTGAGATTGAACCCGGGAGTTCTGATGGGGTCTCTTTCTGCAGTTAATAACAAAGAAAGAATATAAATTAAAATTTTAAACTTAACACTGTCCCCTAAATGGCTTGCCACAAGATGTCAGAACATGCTATTATTAGAGCTGAGTGGATTTAATTGTCTATTTGTCTTTCGTTTATATAGGAATTAGGAATATAGGCTCCTGTCAGGCAACTGCTAAATTACCTGCCAAAAAATAGAGTTTTCAAGGGCCTAAGTAGCTACTGGAATAATGATTCAAGTCCTGCCGCCCTTGCTC
>JANRFK010002932.1:5561602-5575590 GCA_030068395.1 Apalone spinifera | reverse complement strand
CTGGCTTCCTTTGCATGACTTTTCCGGCAAAGGGGGCCAGTCTAGACACAGCCGATGTGTTCATGTGGCCCATAGGGCTGACAGACACCATGGGC
This sequence comes from Apalone spinifera, assembly GCA_030068395.1. Lineage (NCBI taxonomy): Eukaryota > Metazoa > Chordata > Testudines > Trionychidae > Apalone > Apalone spinifera. Next base: position 5,575,495 of record JANRFK010002932.1, on the reverse strand, counting down.
CCCTGGGCAAGATGCATATGGGGGGGCCGTCCTGGGCCCTCCGGTAGAAGGGGTGGGGCCAGGGCAATGAGCCCTCAGCTCCACTCAGAGCAAAACACATGCCCCTCCAGGCCTCAGGGCTGTGGTCTGGTGCAGCACGGTGCCCTGATGGCTCTTTAAAGGGGCCGGGGCTCTGTCCACCGTTGCAGTGGCAGCAGCTGGAGACCTGGACCCCTTTGAATTGCTAGGCCCTAGGGCATTTGCTCCCTTTACCCCCCTGTCAGCAAGCCTGAGTGTGGCACCTAGATGGGTGCTGAGTTGCAACCCACCCTCAGTTTGATACTCTTGGGAGATGTGTGTCTAAATTCCCTTCTCATTCCCATTTTCCTCAAATACTGTTATCTCTGCTTTCCTTCCCCTGCTCCTAAGGGTCAGCGATGTTAGGGTGGACAGCTGTTTTCTAAATCCAGTGCCCTAAGCCCTTAATTGCATGGAAAATAAATAAACTCGAATGGCGACTGTCTGAAGCTTTTCTCAGTGTGTTTTGCTGGCTGTCACGATGAGGCCCCCATGTAATGCACGCTAATGAATAAGCACCTCGCAGATGTGGAATAAATTAGTCTTGTGAAAGAACTTCGTTATAGAAGCAGCATAAAGCTTGCTATATTCCTCCAAGGTTTCTAATAATTGCTGCTGATCTGGAGGAGGGTGGTTAGAGGGGAAGCCATTCAGAGGAGAAATGCAATTTGTTTGCTGTGGCCACTAGCTCCCAGATTTATCTCTCTGCTTTCACCATGGGTGTTGTAAAACATGCTGCAAATTCAGCAGCTTCAGTGGATTCTTTTTATTTTGTGGCTATTTTTTCAGAGCACATTTGCTCTGCTAGCTTACAAGGGCCAGTGTTTGCCTCCTTGTTGTGAATGTAGAGGGCTCCAGCTGAATGTAGACCTTTAGTCATCTGGTAGCCTTACTACTGAGGCTGCCATTTACAATGCCTTTGCCCCAGGGGATCCCAGAGTGATTCACTAACCGCAGAACACCAGCCATGAAGGAAATGCAGTTATGTAAGTCCAGCAGCCCTTCAGCTGGGCATAGCAATGTTACAAAATGCTTGGAGACAGGAAAGGAGGGAGTTTTGATCAGATGTACCTCAAGGCAGTCAAATCTGCAGGGGTAAAATATAATGACCCAAGCTAGAATTTAACCTGAACCCAGGAATTATTCTAGGAGTGGGTGTGTGAGATTCTGTGGCCTGCATTGTGCAGGGGGTCAGACTAGATGATCAAAATGGTCCCTTCTGACCTTAAAGTCTATGAGTCTATGAGAATTAAAACATGCATTCCTGCACACGCCCCTAAAAAAAATTAAGTGATAAGAGATTTGAAGGACCATTATTGGGAAGGGTTCCTAGGTTTTTATGACTCAACTAAAAAATAACATGTCACTCCTTAGGGTACATCTACACAGCAGCGTTTTTTCGGAATAATGTCCGTTATTCCAGAAAAACAACACCACACTGTGATTACATTATTTTAACAAAAAGTCGAAATAACAGAGAGCTTTTTCCAACAGTGATACACCTCATTCTATGAGGAATAAGGCGTGTGTGGACGCAGAAGAGGGAGTTATTTCGAAAAAAGAGGCCTCCAGGAAATAACACAGGTGCTCTGCTAGCCACTCTGTTCACACTCATCACAACTCTATAGTTCCTGTCTCCTGGCAGCTCTTAAAGCTGCAGGCACCCAGGACAGGCCTTGTGGCAGAAAGCCAGCTCTGGGAGCTGCAAGTCACCACGCTGCTGCCAGTTCCTGTCTGGGCACCAATGTCCCAGCCACAACCCCCCAAGAGCTCACTGGCCTTTCCAGGGAGTATGCCCAGGGCTCCCAGGAGCCTTCCAGGGGCAGGAAAAGGGTATGCTGTCCTGTTCTGGGGCAGAGATCCTGGCCTTCCTGAAGGTATGGGGTGAGGAGGAGACACTCCAGGATCTCCACTCCAGATGGTGCAATGTCAATATATACGACTAGATGGCCGACAGCCTGGCCATGAAGGGCCACCACTGAACTCTGGAGCAGGTCTGGAGCAGGGGTATGCCAGGGCCAAGGAGCACAGCTCTCACTCCGGGGCAGGACCCCACTCCTGCCCCTACTACCACAAACTGCAATGGGGAGTTTTTTTGAAAAAAGAGGCCTCCAAGAAATCCCACAGGTGCCTTGCTGGCCACTCTGTCCACACTCATCACAACTCTATAGTTCCTGTTCCCCATCAGCTCTTAAAGCTGCAGACACATGGGACAGGGCTTGTGACAGAAAGCTGGTGTTCAGAGCTTCCAACCACAGTGCAGCCTGCCAGTGCCTGATGTCAGGGCACCATGGCCGAGCCCCAAGCCCCCCAAGAACTCCCTGCCCATCCTAGGGAGCACACATAGGGCTCCCAAGAGCCTGCCAGGGGCCACAAAAGGCATGCGCCAACCTGGTGTAGGGCAGAGATCCTGGCCCTCATCGAGGTGTTGATACCTTTCAGGAGGACATCTGGGAGGGCCAACCACTACCAAAAGGTACACAAATTTACATATTCAGGTTTGATAATACAGGATAACAGTGAACTCAGCGATTAATTTATAAGCAGAACAGGAAAGTCATGCACTAAATGGAGAGATGTGACTGCTTTCATCTGCAATAGAGAATTCCTATCAAATTGAACCGTATGATCTACAAGGTGGTAATTAAATTTGCACTTGATCTGAATGCTGGGAACTGATGAAGAGGCGGGAACAGATCTTGAATACAGTGGAAATGAAAATATTAAGATGAATGCTTGGCGTTACAAGGATAAACCAAGTTTGGAATGAACGAATTAGGGGAAGTGTGATGGTCATACCAATTATAGAAAAGTTGAGAGAATCGGACTCAGATGGTTTGGGCATGTGAAAAGAAGATTAGAAGAATGTATAGGAAACAGAACATTAATGTTAAAAGTGGAAAGTAAGAGACGAGTAAGAAGACCAAAACTACTTGGATGGATGTTATATAAAAGGATTTGATTAACTTGAAGTTTCTGAGGAACTGCTTCAAGACAGACTAGAATGGAGAAGAAAGACTCAAAGAGCTGACCCCATATAAAAGAAGACTAGAAGGAGGAGAACCAGTGGAATTATGGGTATGTAACATATGTAAATGAAGCTCTCTAGAACCATTCTTTGCCTTTCCACCAACAAAGGGAACAGAGAGCTCTTTCCACTCTGACACTTCTGAATAGAGGATTACAAAAACAATGAATGTGAACTTCAGCTAGCTTTCAGGGATGTTTTGTTTTGTTATTTCCTTTATTCTGGATATCCGGGGGTGTGCATACATATGGCTGCCTGCTGACAGCCGGCAGTGCTGCCTAATGGCAATAGTCTCAAATTATCACACCTGATGGTTACAGTTCAGGAAAACTGCTGGCAAAATCTTCAAGTCACTTTGCTTACCAATCAGTGTAGCCAGCCAGCCAGCCACACATACCCATTGGAATATAGCCACTGGACACAAACCCGTTTCTCCCCGCTTCTCTTGTATTTCTAGCTCTCTCAGCAACAACTTGATTAGTTCCGGTTAAGCAAATGTGGTTTAGACAATTTCTGTCAGTTGATCAAATGTGGTTTAAGTAGCTTCTTGTTATGTCACTACCAATAAGGCCAAACGCTTACTCAGAAGCTACATTGCTTAAATAAAATAAATTATATTCATGCTTATGAATATATATGTACCCCATGGAATAAATCAGGAAGTGTGAATGAGAAATCCAATTATAAGGCAGTCCAGCATTTGTAACTTTTTAAGGCAAGAAAGGATCTCTCTCTGTGTGTCTGTCTCTCTTTCTCTCTCTCTGGGACAAGATGTAACAACATGCCAAGCCCAGGACTGGGCCAAAAGCAATAGATCTCCCATGGATCCGAAGGAACCCTCGGGATCTCTTATAGCCTCACAGCCTGATCTCCAGGAGCTGTCATCTGGTCAGTTTCAGCCACCTATAAAATCAAAAGTAATCTATTCTGCACCTGCAGGTGGCCTCCAAACTGCCAGTATGAATGTGATGTGTGTGTGAGTACCACCGTACCCTTAAGAATTTGTACTAATAAACAAGCTTCAGTACTGCTTCAGTTCACCCTTTGTCTGGGCTTTATTTCTTGGCTGATTCTAAGGACAGGTAGCATTCAATGGTGGAGAATGCAGACAACAAAGGATTAATTTGAACTCAAACAGTATCTGATAGCTGATGATGTTCCCATTGTCAACTACCACATGGGTAGACTAGTGAGCCCAGATAGTGTCAGGAACCTTTGATTTTCCGGCTGCCATATGGGTTGGTCGACGTTCCCAGGTAGTGCCAGATGCGAGGGGGATAGGACATGTTGCTCTTTGGTCAAGGGAAAGGTGACAGCATTTGATGCAGAGTGTGTATCTTTCTCTCCGTTTCAACTACCACAAGGGTAGGCTAGCTGTCCCAGGTAGCATCAGGACTCCCTTGTATTTCTGGCTACCACAGTGGGTAGGGTGCTGAGTCCCCAGTATTGCCAAGACCAAGGGAAGTTGGGGGGGGCAGAAACTGGGTATCCCATGCTCCTGTTTGGGAAAGGTAAAGGTGGACAGGAGGAGATGGAGAAGTGGGAATGGGGTGCTGTGAGTCATCCCTCACCCTTTCTGGCATGGCTGCAGAATTTAGACACGAATCCCTGGAGTCCTGGGATGAATGCGGGAGGGAATACGATTGTGGGCCTGGAGAGGGACAGACAGCCACGGAAGTGTGGCTTCTGTGGCAGGCTTGTTGAGTTTGGCAAGTGTCACCAGAGAACCAACAGATGTGGAAAAGCCAAACCTGAGGTTTGGACCAAGGACAAATATGACTGAGGCTGTTACCTGGGGGACCCTGTTCAAATTGTTGGCTCTCTGGCCCCACCTCAAAGTATTATTATTATCCTCCTGAGGCCCAACGAGCAATTGGGGACATTCTAGAAACAGTGCTAAAACAGGGACTGATAGTTGAAAACACATCTTGTGTGCAGTATAAAAGGAAACTGAGATACACCCTCACTCACGGGCCCCAGCCCAGGGCCCTAAGGACAGGGACTGTTTCCAGTCCTATCCAGCTGACGGGGCTCGTCGCTGAAACACGTCAGCCCGCAGGCTCTAATGTGTTGTCCTGCCCTGGGCTGCTTCCTCTCCCCACTCTGTCAGACTCTCGGTTTCTCTGTCGTCTACCGCCACCGGCTTCGACCTTGCTAAAGTCCCTCCTCTGTTTAAGAGCCGATGCCGTTCGTCTCTCTCCTGGCCTTCTACTCTGGCCCCGGTTTGTGGGGGAAATGTAGTCAATTATCTCCAAGCACTGGGCATCAAGGGGCAGCTGCACATTCTGCAGCTGCAAATCAAATTGCAACTGCCACTCTGGATGGCTTGGTGCTAACCCCAAAGCTCCTCCCAGTGGCAGTGTCCGCATGGCTTGCCGCTCCTGGGACTGGTTCTGTGTGGTGATCCATTTGCAAACGCATATTTGGTGGGAGAATCAAGTGTCCCAAATGAGAGTGGTGCAATTCCCTTTTGGGTCTGGCAGGACCCCAATCACTAGGATTTTAGCCACAGCCCCTCATGGACTTCAATAGGGCCAAGGCAGGGTTTGTTCTGCTTACAAATTCAGGATAGCACCAGGCCAGCTACTGTCCCTTGTCAGCTAGTTGAGAACCCCTTAGAACTCACCCTTAGAACTCAATCCCACTGGACTCTGGCTGTGGGACACTTCACCCCTGCTGTTCACTGCTCGCAGGGTAAGTGGATTCTGTCTGTCTGCCTGGTGCAGTGCTCCAGGAAGCTTGCTTCTCTGAGCTGGACCCCAAGAAGCAGGGTTTCTGTGTTTTTCTACCATTGCAAAATAGGGTATCTGTCCTTAACACAGGACCTTCCTCTATGTGTGTAACAACCTCACGCAAAAACGGCCAAGGCCAAGAATGTAACTTTACTGATATCCATACCTCATGTACCCACAATGTGTCTGATGTTCTGATCATGGTACCCATCATAGCACATGGGTGCCACCCTCACCCCAAACCATTGATGTTTTGGCCCCTACACCCAGCCTGCCTGTTCCCCCTCCCCAGAACTCATCCTTTTGAACCGAATGCTTAAATAATAATTCCAATATGCCTCAACAGGCCTTACTAGTAGCCCAGTCCATGGCAACCACCCAAATTCATGTTTAAGTTAAAGACAGCCAGACTGAACAACTGACCTAGCTAAGTATCACTGATGAGACGTTTTCAAGGATTGGTATCCCACAGCTTTGGGAATTCTAAAAGTTTTAATGCACCCCATTGTCATTTTACTGATTGTTCTTGGTATATTTTTCATTGTATTTTTATACTTATGTTGTTATGTCAGGTTTGGTTCAGCAGGACACCAAGCTCCATCAGGTGTTTTGGGGGGCTGCTGTTTGACAATCCTTATTGTGATCAAGGGGCAGGAATGTAGCCAGCTGGACACAGCCCCACTTCCCATTGGATGCTAGCTGCTGCATACAAACTTCAGTTCCTCCCCTCTTCTCTTGTATTTCTAGTTCTCTCAGTTACAGCCTGACTAGTTCCTGTTAAGCAAATGTGGTTTAGACAATTTCTGTTAGGTTTAAGTAGCTTCCTGTTATGTCTAAACCAATAAAGCCGAATGCTTACTCAGAAGCTATATAGCTTAAATAAAGTTAATTATATTTATGTTTATGAACAGGGCTCGACAGATTATAAAATCTACTTGCCCCGGGCGAGTAGATTGTAACCTGGAAGAGCCGGGTTCGGGCGATCTGCGCATGCGCAGATCACTGGACAGCGCGACTGGCGAGCGGGGCTCGCCGCGGTTCGGCAAGCCCTGTTTATGAATATGTATGTAACCCATGGAATAAATGAGGAAGTGTGAATGAGAAACACCCAATCATAAGGCAGTCCAGCATTTGTAACCTCCATTTTCCACACTAGCCTTGCCTTCTTTTCACCAAATTAAAAGATAATTTGGCCAGCTCTAACCACAGATTAAGCATCCTGTCCTACTTCCATTGAAAAGAATGGGGATTTTGCCATTAAATTCACTGCAGCAAGATCAAACCTTGTGAAAAGCCAACAGACAGACAATCATTCTACAATCCATATTCGTGTAGGAAGTACTGTAAGCAAGCTTTTAAAGGACCTTATTTTTACCTTTGTACCTCCAGAGATCCCCCCTTTTTCCAAATAAACTGCTTGTACAGAAGACCCTCATGATTCACAAAATTGCTATTTGTAGTCCTGCATATTAGCAGCGGGGTTCCTATCCCAGTCTGGGGAGGAGTGGTGGGGGTGGGAAGCCATGGGGAACTCACCATGGCTCCTAGACCTCAGTCCCTGTAGTTCCCATCACCTGCAGTGAGTTCCCCCCAGCTTCTGACCCCTGTAGTGAGTTCCCTGTGGCTTCTGACCCCCACGATTTATTCAGGGGTTGCGGGAAACTCCCCGCAGGAACCAGGAGCCATGGCTCCCAGTATTTGCAAATTTTTCCATTTGTGGTGGTGCAAGGAACACATCTGCCACAAATGGTGAATGTTTCCTGTATCTAAAGATGCATTATCTCTAATCAAGAGAAAAATCCTAACTCACATACAGTCCCTTATTCAAAGGGTTAGAAATTCTCATTGATTTGGAATCTACACTGAACCATTTAGCTTTTAATAATTCAAATCAGAGCACAATATTTAATGAAAATAGCAATTACAGATTTACAGAGCAATGCAGGTTGCTGGAGGAAAAGCAAATCTCAGCATATTATTTTCAAATAAATCTCATCTTATAACAAAAAAAATCTATGATATCATTTCTAATCTTTTCTTGCTGGCTGCAGCTCAAGGGCTTGGTTGATTTTTCCCTATCTTCTTAATGCTCAGATAACTGAGTTATAGTGTAACATTTCTCCGAACTGTAGAGCTTATTTACATACAGTAAATAACTCTGAATGCAATAAAATTGTGATACAAATAACTTGAAATAATGCCTCAATTTGTGGCTGTTTTACATCAACGCAGTTTATGGCTCTGTTTCCCTTTAACGACAAAAAGGGGAAACTTCATTGCTTTCTACACTCCATTGAATAGCAATAATGATTATGTAACATTTATGGTATGGTAGCACCCAAAGGCCCCGGCAAGACTGGACCCCATTTCAGCTTTAAAGTTTGGCTGCAACAGTGCTTTAATGATTTAAGAGTAGACTTAGCCTAAGACTGCAAGTTTAGATTAGAGATAATGCATCTTTAGATACAGGAACCAAAAGTTACAGGGTTTATGCCCCCCGGCACTTGCAGTCTTAGGCTAAGTCTACTCTTAAATCATTAAAGCACTGTTGCAGCCAAACTTTAAAGCTGAAATGTAGCACCAGCACTGGGAGACATCTCTCCCAGCTCTCTGAATAAATCACCTAAATGAGGGGTGTAGCTTCCAGCACTTGGAACCTGTTTACACTGGGACTTTACAGCACTATAATTTGTTTTACTCAAAGGGGTATTTTTCACATCCCCGAGCAAGTAAGTTGCAGTGTAGTAATGTGGCAGTGTAGACATGGCCTAATAATAATAGAGGTCGGTGCAAGGGCAAGTTCAGAGAGGAAGGGGGCTGCTCTGATAGGCTACGTCTAGACTGCAGGCTTCTTGCACAAGAGATCTTCCACAAAAACTTCTTGCACAAGAACGCATCCTCACTGCAAAAGCGCATCGAAAAAGTGATGCGCTTTTGTGAAAGAGAGCTCTCCAAAGTAAGCTCTGATTGCTATGCACAGAATGGCCACCAGGGCACCTGTGCTTTTTCCTCTTTCCTCTTTTTGCGCAAACCCCCCCCCCTCTTCCCCGTACACACATACTTTTTTGCACAAGAGCTCTTATGCAAAAAGGAGTTATTCCTAGTAGAAGGAGGACTACCTACACTGGAAAAACCCCTCTGTTCTTTCGATTTTTTGTGCAAAAACGCACTTGAGGTGTGGACACTCCACGAGTTTTTCTGAAAAAACTCTGTAGAGTAGACATAGCCCCAATTTAAACGACTGGTTCTAGACTTAGACTCCTGTGTGCCATGGTCCCGCATCTGTAACAATGCAAGGCTTCCTTCCTCCTTCTCCCCCTTCTCCCCCCTCTGCTGTCTTGTCTATTTCAATTGGCATTTCCTTGGGGGCAAGGACAGTCTCTTGTGCAGGGCTTGGAAACAGAAGAGGGCCCAAACCCTTGTTGAGGTCTCTAGCTGCTACTATAATAATATGTTTCAAAGAAGTAACTCTTGTGGCTTCTGAGTGTTCATTCCCTTCCTCCAATTTCTTTGAAGGAGTGGCATTGGTTGAAAAGGTGGCAACACTAAATATCACAGAAAAGCCAGAGTCAGCAGACTTCTCCATTAGAACTATTGACTTGTTTCACCAACTGGTTTTTACTATTTCAGCTTTGTGATGGACCTCTCTCCCATGCTTTCTGAAACGGACTTATGAACACAAATATACATAACTCAAAAATGCTTGGGACAAATTGCTTCATGTCTTAATCCGCTGGATTTGGTTATCTTATTTTGGTGCATGTATCGTTCTTGTGTGTAAAATTAGACATATGGAGTGTGAAGTGCTTTATGGTTTTTAAAAGTATGAATGAAAGCCATACCGCGTGTTACCCTCAATGTTGTGCTGACTAACTGTTAAACAATCTTTTTTGTCCTTTCAGTCTCAGCAGTGGTTGGTCTGGAGAAGTTACATATCCAACTGGCCAGGTGACTTCCCATGCAAGAAGGGAATCTTTAAAAACAATAGGAAAGTAGAAGTCTGGGTCTTTGGCTGGCACACTCAATGGAATGAACCAAAGTACCCAAGGAAAAGGAGACTTCCCTGGTTTGAAGGCTGAGCTGGAAAAGAAACCGTTCAGGGCGAGTTTGTAATGAATCTGTAACAGGTTTGTACTGAGGTTTAGTGTAGAATTAGCTAAGTGTTTTTTTGGGGGGGGGTTGAGTTTGTAATCTTCTTTGCTCTGCCTGTTCTCACTTATTACCACTTAAATCCTACTGCTTGTACTTAATAAAATCACTTTTATTTTCTATCAAAGCCAGTGAAAATAATTATTACTTGGGGGAGCAATCCGTGTGTACAGTCCCCCTTTCACTGTCAAAGGGGGCTTACCAAAATAATTCCTTTGGGGTTCTGATTCCATTTGGGGAGTGATATCCCAGGAAGCTCGGTCCTAAACTTCTTCACAGGGGAGGGAGGCATTGATCTCAGCTTGGGGCCTTGGCATGATCTTCTTATCAATAAACTAGGGAAACACAACCTAGTTGGGGATACTATAAGGTGGGCACATAACTAGCTGAATAACTGTTCTTGAAGTAGTTATTAATGGTTCACAGCCATGCTGGAAGGGCATAACAAGTGGGGTTCTATGGGGGTCAGTTTTAAGACTAGTTCTGTTCAATATCTTCATCAATGATACAGATATTGGCATACAGAGTACGCTTACTAAGTTTGCAGATGATACCAAACTGGGAGGGGTTGCAAGTGCTTTGGAGAATAGGGTCATAATTCAAAATGATCTGGACAAACTGGAGAAATGCACTGAGGTAAATAGGATGAAGTTTGATATGGACAAATGCAAAAGTACTCCACTTAGGAAGGAACAATCAGTTTCACATTCAGAATGAGAAGTGACTGTCTAGGAAGGATTACTGCAGAAAAGGATCTAAGGGTCATAGGGGACCATAAACTAAATATGTCAACAGTGTGACACTGTTGCAAAAACAGCAAACATGATGCATTAACAGGCGTGTTGTGAGCAAGACACGAGAAGTAATTTTATTAGGCCTTGGAGTACTGTGTCCAGTTCTGGGCACCACATTTCAAGAAAGATTTGGAGAACGTACAGAGAAGAGCAACACACATGATTAAAGTTCTAGAAAACATGACCTCTGAAAGACTGAAAGAATTGGGTTTGCTTAGTTTAGAAAAGAGAAGACTAAGAGGGGACATGATAGCAGTTTTCAGGTATCTAAAAGGGTGTTATAGGGAGAAGGGAGAAAAATTGTTCTCCTTGGCCTCTGAGGATAGGACAAGAAGCAATGGGCTTAAATTGCAGCAAAGGGGGTTTAGGTGGGACATTAGGAAAAACTTCCTATCAGGGTGGTTAAACTCTGAAATAAATTGCCTAGGGAGGCTGTGGAATCTCCATCCCTGGAGATATTTAAGAGCAGGTTGGATAGACATCTATCAGGGATGGTCTAGATAGTACTTGGTCCTGCCATGAGGGCAGGGGACTGGACTTGATGACCTCTTGCAGTCCCTTCCAGTTCTAGTATTCTATAATTCGATTGTTGGTATAGAAGCAAAGTACTGAAATATTTTCTTGATTTGACCAATGTGGTTTCCTACAGCACCCTCAATAATGGGATCAGAAGCCTAATAACTCTCAGGCTTCATCTGCAACTCTATTCCTGCATTTCTCTTAAGCTGAAAGTTGACTTGATGGTTACATGGGGCTGGGTTTCAAAGAGTTCAGCTCCCTTTTAGGCACTATTACAGGTGGATCTGCTGGATAATAAACAGCTGAAAATCTGTCCTATAAAAAAACTGTCTGGGTTTTTTTAAACACAGTAACCTTGTCTGAACTTGGATCCCCAGCAATGAAAAGCTATGCTGTCTGCTGTATTAGTATTAGTAATCCCACTGTTTTGTAAGACATTTATTGAAAGTCTTCCTATCTTAAGTTTTTCTTCTAGCACTAGTCTTCACAGAATCTAAAGTGCTGTTCTGTCTTTTGTGGCAGTGAATTAATACTTCAGAGAGATGTGGGATCATTTGGAGCTGCCTGTAAGTCCCAGACAAGAGGAGTATGGAAAAGTCTGATGTAATGATATATCACATAGCCAACTAGATACAAGTAGTTCTAGTCATAGACAAATGACAATGAAAGGTTGCTGCTTCTCAGAAGAACCAGATAGGGTCAGGTGTAACTAACTTCTCAGAAAGTTTTGTTAAACCATTCCTCTTGGTATTTAATTGTTTTAGCATCAGATAACTTGAATAGAGCCTCTGAAAGATTTTTCCTTTCTTTAAACAAGAGCTGAGATGCAAATATTCTTTTCCAAGAGCTTAAAACCCCAGGGAAGCAGATAATAAGCAATTACTCTAACCAGATAGCACTGATGTCTAAAAATTAATTTCTATGCTAACATTCCACCCCTAAAATTTCAAATTTCAAAGCACAGCACCTTTAAAAAGATACACAGCTGCACAATTATGCTTCACAGACATCTGTCTTCGCCTATTCCTGTGGAATATTTAACCCCATGTACCCTGATGCATACAAGATGCATTATAACTTTTTCTACGCATAATTTCCTAAGTACTTTGAGCCCATTAGATGAAAGGTGCTGTATAGGCGCAAGGCATTATTATTTCTGCAGAACAATGACCCTGTCATTTCTGCATTTTTAGCATGCTTATTTTGCTGTAGTTATCTTTTGCTGTTAACATCTACAGTGCAAATTTCCTTGGGGAAGAATATTGTTTCTTAAAGCTTCATTCAGAAGTTAGGCCTTCCAGAATCTTCTGCAATGGTAACGCCCTTAGATTCAGGTGACACTGAACAATAGGATCATTAAATCAACTGAATAAAACCATGTTTGATCAGGTCTACAGTAATTTGATTAATGGCAGCTCCAATCAACCTCCTTCATGGTCACTACATTCAGATTAATCTGTAAGGGTACATCTATACTAGCCCCCTAGTTCAAACTTGGGAGGCTAATGAAGGCGACCGAAATTGCAAATGAAGCGCGAGATTTAAATATCCCGCGCTTCATTAGCATGTTCCCGGGCGGTCGCCATTTTGGAAACTGACTAGCCCAGAATAACTGCCCGCGTCTACACGAGGCAGTGAAACGGGAGTTTGAAGTAAACCTCTAAACTCGAATTAGCTGTTAAACCTCATTCGATGAGGAGTAACAGCTAATTCGAGTTAGGAGTTTACTTCAAACTCCCGTTTCACTGCCACGTGTAGATGCGGGCAGTTATTCCGGACTAGTCAGTTTCCAAAATGGCGACCGCCGGGAATATGCTAATGAAGTGCAGGATATTTAAATCCCACGCTTCGTTTTCAATTTTGGTCGCCCTCATTAGCCTCCTTAGTTTGAACTAGGGGGCTAGTGTAGACGTACCCTAAGTGATGCAAATGATCCTGATCATGTTAAATGGCTGACTAGCCCAAAGATGAAAATATCATGAAATGATGTTGATTAAACCAGGATTCTCAGCTGTAGTCTATGGACCTTTGGAGGCCCATGCACTATATCTAAGGGTATGTCTACACTGCAAAGTTAATTTGAAATAACAGCTCTTATTTTGAATTAACTTTAATACATGAATTAACTTTAATAGATTTAATTAATCTATACATGCAAACCGCTATTTTGAATTTAATTCGAAATAGTGGAGTGCTTAATTCGAATTTGGTAAACTTCATTCTATGAGGAGTAATGCCAAATTCGAAATAGCTATTTCAAATTAAGTACTGTGTAGACACTTAATTCGAAAGAGGGGGCCTCCAGCCCTTCCCAGGGAGCCCTGGTGGCCACTCTGGGCACAACCAGGAAAACTTACTCTCCTCTCCCCAGCCCCAGAGCCATTAAAGGGGTAGACCCTGGCCACAGTGCCTGTGCCAGCTCCAAGCCTGCCAACCCAGAGCCAGTGGTGGTCACCGGGCCCCTGACCCAGTGGCCCCAAAACATGAGCCTGCAAGCCACTGGCAGCCAGCCTTCCACCGCTCCCCAGGAACAGTCTGCCAGCTCCCAAGAGCTCCCAGGGTCTTCCTGGTCCAGGGTGGAGATCATGGACCTTATTCAGGTTTGGGGGGGATG
>JANRFK010002932.1:5526416-5552342 GCA_030068395.1 Apalone spinifera | reverse complement strand
TTTGCCTATGCCGGGTAAACTAGTTTACGTGGCTCCTTCGATGGAGCCATGTAGTCTAGACATACCCTGAGACATGATATCTAAGGGTTGCAACAGCTAACTTTTGTGATTCTAGCTTTAGTGCCTAGATGCCTCTCTCTGGGATGACCTCACTATTGCCCTTTGGTATGCACAGTCAAGCCACCAGCCACCAGTGTGAGTGGGGTGTAAAACACTCCCAGAAAAGCATGGCAGCTTTGACAGTCACTTTCCACTAGTGTCAATCAATACAACAATATACAAGGCATATGTGAATGGCCCTCAGTGTCAGTTTTTCTATTTTGAGAGGAAGGTAATACTTACTGGTGAGCTAGGGAGTGCTGGAGGCTTAACTCAAGTCAAGAACTGGGAGATTCTCCACTTGGAAGACGGTATAGAAATGTCAGGTATTATTAGAGAACATCAGAGGAACAGGGTGACTATTGGATTAAGAGTTGGGCTGAACTTTTTTACAGGCCCCTGAGCTGACACCCAGAAACTCCTGCCAAATGCTATTATCCGGACAGTATTGCAGAGCCAATTGAACCTTTTTGGAATATTTTAACTTTTTATTTGATTTTGCATGAGGATGACATCACCTCTGAACAAGCAGCTGTAAAAACTTATCAGATATTGACCAGCTCAGCTTGGGAAATATATACTCAGTTGCAAAATGGCTGCTTTAGGGCTTCAGCTAATTGTTTTACCACCATGTTTAAAGTAGTAGCCACAGAAAGATAGGCTAGGGGAAAAATTCTCTTTCAGAAATCTGCCCCTATAAGGGCTTGTCTATATTAAGTTAGTGCACAGCAAGCTGGGGTGCAATTCTGCATAGCATTAATTGTCCACGTGGACACTGCTACCTCACACTAAAAGCTCCCAAGTGCACTTTAATCTACTTCCATTTCAAAGCAGAGTAGATAAAAGTGCATAAGGGAACTTCAACTGCTTGGTAGCAGGGGCCAGAGGAACTGTTTGCACACACTAAGTGTGCTGTAGATTTACACACACTAAGTATGCTGTAGATTTACACACACTAAGGCATGTCTACCCTGCACAGAAAATCAACACTGCTGCAATTGATCTTCTGGGGTTCGATTTAGCAGGTGTAGTATAGACACGTTAGATCAAACTCAAAGGGCGCCCCTGTCGGAGCTCGTACTCCTGCTTTTCATTTGCTCCCATCAGCCTCCTGCTGTGTGGATGGAAATACAATGTAAACATAATTTACACAGCTGGAGTTGCGTATCTTATTATGATCTTCCCATGAAGTGTAGACCAGGCCTAACTGTTCATTTAGAAAAGCCCTATCCTCCAGCCAGTTGTTTTGTCTGATACAACTTTCCCTTTCCCTACCCACACTGTGTCATCTACAGGCATTTACACCACTGTTTCCATCACCCCTGAACTTAGTTCTTGGCTGGAGGGATGGCTTAAAGAAAATGTTCCAGTAAGAGAGAAATTGACATGGTTGTAAGCAGGAAATAGGGAGCATCTTCCCCACTGCAAAGCAGGCTGAAAAAGGGAACATTCTTACATTGGCATTAGAAATGCAGAACGCTGGTTTTAAAGCTCAGAGTCATGAGACACCATCTGTGAGCATACTAAAAAGCTGTGGAATTTTCATAACAGAAATGATTGAATTTGCTTTCTGCTTCCTCTGCAGCATGAATATTCCAGCTATTGAATGCCACAACAAGAACTTGCCAAACAATGTCTGAATATAAAATCTATCTCCCCTCTCCCAGACTTACTGGCGATGTTGAGGCAGCTGTCCACAGAACGGGGGTCATTCCCTCTAGGCATAAGAGAAATTTTAATCCATCTGAAACCATGTATGGATATCATTCAGATTAGAGACCAACAACTTACTTTCTCCCTTCAGCTTCATGAACTTCTGGCTCCTGGTTTATTCTATCATTAAAAAGCAACATTTAGGAAGGCTTATCTAGGATCCTCAAAATACGCCTTCTGCCATGGTGACTCCCAAACAAGAGACAGCCAGAGAGAATCTGCACTTCTTTTGCACATCCTTCCTAACACATCTTCCCTTCCCCACAAACCTAACTTGTCACCCACCTCCACCCTTTGTCTGCCACCTGACAGCCTTGATTGACACTGCTTGCATTCACTTCATTATTACAACTCCAGAGATTTTTTTAGAAAGGCAAAATAAAATTTAAAAAAGAGCAAGAAGAAAGAAAGAAAATAATTACAACAGGATTTCATCGACAAGAAGAAAGAAGGGAAATGTCCCTGTGGGTTTGATCAATAATGCAGCACTTGTTATCTTGATCTTATTAATAAACCACAAGCATCCCAGATATATTTCCATCTATAAATTAATCCCTTGCAATGTTTCAGTCACATGCCAATATAAGAAACCACACAAAATAAAATAAGATAAAATAAATGGGCTGGTTTTATTGATCATCTAAGCACTAGCTCCTGTGGCTCATGTAGATTAACATAAAGGAGACACTGCCAACTCTGGTCTTCTTTTAATTACTCCTGGGGTTTTTTCAGAGTTTGTTTCATTTTTTTTCCTGGGGGGGAGGGGGAGAAAGGGAGCGATGTTATTTGATTGAAATATGAACATATAGATCAAAGCCAAGATTCTGTTCCAGGTTATGTCACTTATCTGTGTGAGTGTGTGTGTGTGTGTGGGGGGGGGGGTATTTGGCAAGTTGCATAGCCTTTTTGTAGCTAAGTTTCCCCATCTATAAAATGGAGATAATGATACTTTGTTTAGATGATATCTCCCGACCCTAAGCCTTCTCTTTCTTTCTTTTTTTCTTACTAAAGGCTATGACTCAGAAATAAGCTAATGCATTATTATCAACAGATTTACTCAGTGTTTACAGAGTACTTGCTCTTATAAGACTCTCTCTGAAGTCAATGAACGTTCTGTTTGAAGAAGGACTAAGTGTAAGCCAAGTGGGGCCTTTGGGACTTGGTCAAGAGAGAAAACAATAGACCAAGTCATCATTATTCCAGAAGAATTACAAGCAAGAAGGATAGATTGTACTCCACACTTCTTTATACTAAATCCAAGATCTGGTTAATTTTTCCCCAAGTCCTGACTAAGATCCGTGTTTTCTAAAACTCACCCCCAGCTTAGCAGACAGAAGGAACCTAGTGCCTTCCTAAAATGATTTCACTGTATATGTAAGTTTTGATAAGCCTGAGCCTGAATATATGTAGATGAATCCCACTTCATGCTGAGCCAGCATAACGTTCTTGAGGAAAATGTAATTAAATTAGACTTGTGAACTATAATGAGTTGCTATTACACCCTGCTGATAGTAGCAGCAACATCTGAAAATTGTATTTCACTGTCTATAATCAAGCAACACCTTCTTTATTAAACACAGGGATAGAGCTAGTAACTCAGGAGATTGCTGCAGTTTCAAATGAAGTAACTTTGTTAAAATGGGGGAAAGGAATATGTCACGGCTTATTGCTGCACAATAATGTACAAGAACAGTGGTCAATTCATTAATTAAGATGGTATTTGATGTCTTAGAAGACAAAACAATGGGCTAGAAAGCATGTTGCCAGCTCTGTAACCTATCTCTGACAATGGTCAATTATGAATGTTTTAGAAGAAAGACACAAAACCTCAAAAGTGCCCCTAATTATATAAATCTGGGCCATACAGGGAGCTTGTTTTCTGACACAAAAAAGAAGTTAATGATCTGAACATAAGGATGTAAAGCTCTTGTTAATTTTACTTCAGGCTTGTTTGATGGCAGAAAATATTCTTAATCATACTTAAGCCCTGCATTTTTGATTGTTTGTTTGCATTTCACTATTTGCCGCTATAGTTTCCAGGCAGCAGTGAGCTAGCTTTTCATATCCCTTTGATATTTTCATACCCTCTGCTTCTTGTTTCCCACCCCCTTCTTTTTCTTTCCTTGGGCTAAGAAGAAACCTGGTCCCAGGCAACTGGCCAGAAAGTAATTTGGGACACCTGCGCTCCCAGAGAACAGCTGGGCGGAGAAGTTGCAGACGCGTCCTTGGACACAAAGGGGTGCTCACGAGAAGGTGAGCCACTTCACAGGGAGCCCATAGGACCACCTGCCACATGACCCCCAGCCCAGGAGAGAAGAGGACAATCCCTCTGCACCTCTCCCTAGCCCTTCTGTCCCCCTCCCTGCCCTTGTTCCACCCTACCTCTTTCCCCAGCCTGGGGTACTAGCAGGGCTGTGGGGCTGGCACTGGAGCTGTGGGTCTGCCATGCTCCCTTGACACTCACCAGCAGTGGCAGGGTACACGAAGCAAGATGGCCCCGCTGCTTTGCTCGCCCAGCCACTGCGTTGCTTTGTTCCAGCCAGGGAGTGTGGGGCAGGCCTGCGCCCTCCCCCCAGAGTGACACAGCTGGGACAGCAAAGAAGTGGGGGGGGCCTCCTGGTAACACTTCCCCCTGCTGCTGCCAGTAAATTCAGGGTATGAAGGAAGGATCTCTCCTGTGGGCATCAAGCCCCCTCCCGCTTGTCCTCCCCCACCCACGGTGCTTGAGGGATATGTGGCTCCTCATGCCCCACTCCCAGGCATTGCCCCTGAAAGTGGGGCAATTATTTCCCATTAATACACCACAATGTTAGCTTTTTTTTGCAGCTGCATCACATTGTTAGCTTATATTCAATTTGTGATCCACTATTACCACCAGGTCCCGCTACCCGGTAGTACTGTGCCTAGCCAGTTATTCTCCATTCTATAGCGGTGTATTTACTTTTTCTTTTCTAAGTGTAGTACTTTGTACTTGTCATTACTGAACTGCATCTTGTTGAGTTCAGGCCAACTCTCCAATTTCTCAAGCTCCTTTGGAATTCTAATCCTGTCGTCCAAAATGCTTGGAATCCCTTTCAGCTTGGCATCATCTGCAAATTTTGTTTTCATACTCTCCACTCCATTATCCAAGTCATTAATGAAAATATTAAACAGTACCAGACCCAGGACAGACCCCTGTGAGACTCCACTAGATACCACCTCCCAGTGAACCATTGATGACCACTGACTTTTCAACCAGTTTTGCACTAACTTTGTAGTAATTTAACAGACTTCATCTCTAGTTTGCTTATGAGAATGTCATGAAGGACTGTGTCAAAAGCTTCACTAAATATATCATATCTACAGCTTTCCCACATGCACTAAGTGTATAACCCTTGTAAAAGAAGGAAATGGTTGGCATGATTTGTTTTTGAGAAATCCATGCTGGCTATTACTTATAACCCTATTAAGCGGAGCAAGATGGCCCCACTGCTTTGCTCCCCCAGCCACTTCATTGCTCTGCTCCTGCCGGGGAGTGTGTTACATGTACGTGCAAATATATATACAAATATATACAAATAGCTTCTTTCACATTGAAAGACATGCATACAAAGATGAAGGCAAGACTACACATCATGCAGGCCCCATTTAAGTCCGTTCTGCTGATATTAATAAAATGCAATATTATCCTGATTTCCACCCATATAGCAGCACTTTTAATGAGCATTGACAGTCCAGGAACTTAACTACTAAAATGCATCTCAGCAGAAGACCATTCTATTGACTACTATTTTGTTTTGGCTCCTACCCACGGGCCACGTGTTGAGCCCCGCATAAATCCAAACCACACTGTGGTCTGCAAACAAATGTGCCACGGGCCACATATAGCCCGCGGGCCGTGTGTTGGGTAGCCCTGCTCTAGATGCTTACAAACTGATTGTTTAATAATGTATTCCAGTACCTTTCCAGTTATCAAAATTAGATTGACTGGTCCACAATTCCATGGGTCCTTTTTGTTCCCCCTTTTAAAGATAGGTACTATGTTTTCCCTTCTCCTGTCCTCTGGGACCTCACTCATCCTGCAGACTCAAAGATCATCTCTAATAGTTCTGAGATTGCTTCAGCTAACCCCAGAATGATTTTCATCAGGCTCTGCCAACTTCAATGAAACTAAATTTCTAAATATTCTTTAACCTGTTTTTCCTTATTCTGGCTTCTATTCTCGCTTCCTTTTTGTTAATATTAATTGTGTTATGAATCTGTTCATCATAAACTTTATTAATGAAAAGTGAAGCAAAATATGCATTAACCACCTCAGCATTCAGGATGTCATGTTTTCCTTCCCTAAGTAGTGGGCTTGTACTTTGCTCTGTCATTCTCTTGCTCCTAATGTTTTTATAAAAGCCTCTTTTTATTGCCTTTTATATATTTTGCTAGTTGTACCCCATTTTGTGCCTTTATCTTTCTGATTTTGCCACTACCTGTTTGTGCTATTCTTTTATACCAACCTTGAGCTTTCACTTTTTATAGGACTCCTTTTCGATCATCGGGTAATTAAAGAGCTGTTAGTGACAACCCATCCTTTCTATCTCATTTTCTCTTTCATCCAAATCTGGTTGATACAAATCAGGAAGAAAAAAAATCAAGCAGTCAACTGGCATTTGCAAACTCTGCAGGGTTAAACGTAGCATAAGAGCCCCATTATTCTGATCTAGAGTCAAAACTCTACCTCTCATACAATAATTGTCTACCCTCATTCCCTATAGACTCTGCTAGAAAATTAAAAAGCCATTTTATATTCAGGCTTAGACTACACTACAAAGTTAAGTCAATGTAAACTGCCTTGATGCAGCTTAAAATGTAGCAGATAATAATGTCAGCCAATGTCTTAAAGAGACATGGCAGTGAGACGAGAAATTTTAACCCAGAGGATACTAGGGATGTAATATTCTGTTTAACTGGTTAACCAATTAATCATATTTAACCAGTTAACCGTTCCACCCCTACTAGGTTACCTCCACTCCCACAGTTGGGCTGGAGTGGCCCCCATGCTGCAGGCAAGGGCAGCTCCAGCCTGGCCCTGTCCACAGCAAGCTCAGGGGCATTGCAGGCAGGGGCTGCTCCAGACAACCAGAGCAGCCCTGGTCCACGGCACATTTCCTGTGAGGCTGGAGCACCCCCTACCCATGGCAGGCAGGGAGTTACTCCAGCTCCCACTAGTTAACCAGAGCTTAGGGGATACCCCAGCAGAGCAGGCTCACATGCCCACTTCTCTTCCTTTCAGGGCAGTGTACAGATGTGGGTAAAGAGAGCCCCAACAGCCACCTTCTCTTTAAAGAGAGAGTTTCCAGAAGAGAGTCCTGTTGGGGTTTTCCCCAACTGCAATTCTCTCTGAGACCTAGTGAGCTCATCTCATAGATTTAAAAAAAATCCTCCTTTGGAGAGATTGCACAAGAAGCCCTCTGCACAATACATGTGTCTGCAGTCACCAACCATCGTGTAGATTCTCTGCAATTCATTTCCAGTTCTTGCCTCTTTATTGAACTCTCCTTGAATTAGCAGCTTTGGGGAAAATCCCTTAGTGTTGCTAAAATAATGATGCAGATTCACCTGTAATAACATAATGTAAATGATGGCAACAAGAGGACTCCAGGAATTTTTAACATCATCTTCTAAGACCTGCTCACATGGTGCTTAAAAAAAATACCAGCTGCCATCCAGAGCACTGTCTACACTAGGGCTCATAGCTTTGACCCCTGGTGGATCTGCACCATGGGATATTACATCCCAAATGCTGGTCCCATCATGGCATGTTTCAGTGGTCCATGGTATTTTTTCCCAATGAGCTTCTCGTTTCTTGGGTCTGGAACAATGGTTCTTTCCTTGTTCATGGAGACTTGAGGAGGAGTCAATCAATAAATACCTCTAAAAGTGAATCCACATACACAAAAAGCCATCATTTATATGTCTGGAAAATAGCTTTATTTCTGTACAGTCTATCTGCATTTTTCTGAGATGCTGGAGAAAACATGCTAGCAGCAGACAAACCCAGACATTAGCCCAATCAAGCAGAGAGAGAATAGCATAATTATTATGATAACAGCAATGTTTGGCCCAGGCCCAGACACCAGCATAAAATGTACACAAATCATTTATTTTTAGCTTAGGAGCAATTTTTTTAGTATGTCAACAGGAAAAAATGCAGAAATCATTGCTTCTGCAAAGCATTCTGTACACATTGGTAGTAGGCACAGCTAGCAGTTGAGTCTGTTGGTTAAAGCCATTTAGTCTGATCCACTGATGGATGGAATTAATCCCCTTTCCGGTGCTGATCTAGGCATGTGGCTGTCAACAGTTTTCTAGTCCAAAGGTCTAATCTTGCTCCTGTTATAGCTAACAGCAAAATTGACTTCATTAGAGCAGACCTGGGCCTGGAATAACCAGAGACAGGACATATCAGACTGCCAGTTGGGGGAATTCATTCTTGCGAGATAAGAACACCTGTCCCTCAAGCCCACAGCTCAGGATTTTTGGGGGAGCGGCATTGCTAAAATACAAAACTGAATCAGAACTGTCCTGACATTTCTGTCTCCATGCACACACATATGTACATGTCACAGTAGATCTGGTGACCTTCCTGAATAAAACAGTCTTGTATAGGAACTGAAATATTATTCTGAAAAGTCTCTATCATGCTGTCAGGAACTTACATTTTTAATACTTACTCTTAAAATCTTTTACCCCTCTGAAGTTTCTGAGCAATTTTCCTGACACATATGCGATCCATCAAAGACTTTTGTTCTATAATCTACTAAAGCCAAAGCTGTTACCCAGCAATGAATTAAATCTGTTTTATTTAAGCATGGGTGTGTAAAAAACTACAGGGTTTTTTCGAAAAAAAAAGAGGCCTTTTAAAAATAAAACTTCCCCTGCATCTAGACTGCTGCCACGTTCTTTCAAAAGTAAATCGAAAGAACGCGGCAGTTTTTTCAACCATGGAAAACCTCATTTTATGAGGAATAATGCCTTTTTTCGAAAGTGCTCTTTCTAAAAAAGGCGCTATGTAATGCAAACTGTGCTTTTTCAAAAGAACTGGCTGTAGTCTAGACGCTCTTTCGAAAAAGGCTTGCAGTCTAGATGTAGCCTGTATGTCCCCTCTCTTTAATTATTACAGTGTCCATGCAATCTTAATTCAGCCCCTTGTCTGTAGGAATGATGATACAACTAATCATATTCTGTTTTTTCCTTAGTATCCCTGCCTCATTCCATGTTTGGCCTCTGCCTTATTTACTGCACTCAAGCCAAACCCTGCTCTGGATTATTCATTCCCTCATAGCCTTTTCTGCCTCATCATTATTAATTAAGTTATCACTGCACCTGCCCGAAGAGATGTGAGAATTATTAGCTCCCTGTAGTGGGGTGGAGTGGTTGCCTACTGACCTGAGGGGGAGGAGCCCCTGCCTGAGCTTTGGTGGGCAGCACCTGGCCCTAACAACCTACCTGACTGGAAGCCAGACAGTGGAGCTAGGGATATAAACGGCCTGCCAGAGAGGCCAGTCAAGCACCAGAGACCAGAGAAGCCAGAAGCCTCCCCTGTGCACCCAAGCTAGGAGCTGGACTCTGGGGAAGCCAAGGACTGGCCTGGGCCACCACGCCCTCTACTGGATGACTTCCTGAAGGGTCTGTTTACCTGGCCGGAGGTTTCAGAACAATGGTGCCCAGAGGACCTGAACTGGACCCAGGACAGCCTGAGGGGGAGAATGGAAAGAGCCCAGGGATAGCTGACCCCTGCTTGGCTGAGCTAGAACCAGGTTACCGTGTTGTGGAATGGATCCCTGCTGACTTGGCAGCAGACCACTGTGCTGCTAGGGCCCTGGGCTGGGATGCAGTGGGGTGGAGGGGCCTGCGTCCCCCCTGCAACTCCACCCTTCCCGATCAGCAGCCTGGCTCTGACATATTCCAGCCTGAGCCAGGGGACCTGGTTGGAGTTGTTGCAAATGGGACTTGAACTATTTGTTTGCCTGCCACCTTGCCCTGAATCAGGGCCTGGGCTCAAGACTGTTTTCCTGCTGCCCCACTGTCTTACTTCAGAGGCTGAACCAGCCAGACTCTGCTCTCAGATTCGGAGGGTAATCAAGAAGACACAAATCACTTAATGCAAAAAAATGCAAGGTTTATTCGATATTACGTGATAGAAAAAGAAAAAAGCAAGATAAGGCTTACAACATCCCTTTGGCTTGCTGGGAACTCTGACTCAGCAAAGGATGGACTCCTGGGCCAGGTCTGAAAGGCACCTCTGTACCGTTCCAGGTCCTTTGGGAAGTCCAAAGGGTGTTGGCAACGGTAAATGATATATAGCCTGAAGTGGCAACTAACTACGTGCAGAAAGAAAAAACCCAAAACAACCACCTGACTGTGAAAAGATTCCCACAGATAGGCTGTTTACCTCAGAGCTTATCTAAACTATGTGGTGAGCTCAACCACACTGGGCATGGCCTATCTCTCTAATGAGTGAGCTAGCTGGGAATTTTCCATGCTAACAGCAGGCCAAAGCCTGTTTTTTAGTTTGCAGACATGAGAACTGGGAAGATTCACTAACTTCTCGAAATACAATGGTCTTCTGGTTTTCCAACCTTAACACTCCACCCCATCCATGTACTGCTATCCATTGCTGATAAACAGTGCGGGGTCTACAGGTTTCCCAGTCACATTATATGTTAATACATCTGGTGGTAAATAATGATACAGCTGTCCTTCAGCCCACACCTCCTCCCCATTCCCCGCTATATTACAAGTGATGCGATCTCCTGCGTTGCATGGCTGCAGCACCATAATAGAACAAAGGGCAAGTCGGGAGTGCTCCACAAACACTCAGAAAAAGGACGGCAGGCCAAAACATCACTGGGCAAACCTTGAGGGTTCCTTTAGGTCTGTGGGTGGAATGGGAGTCCTGTGCCGGATACCTTGCACCTGGCCGCAGTGCATATGGCTCCTGCATGGGGAAATCCCAGTCATCCCTCAAGGTTGGGGTCCCGGGTGAGACTCATCTAGGGGCGGGACTCCCAGTGATCTTATACGTTAGCTGTTTACTGAGAGTGCATGAGCTGGCCCAGTGCCACTTTTAATGTTCCCTGAGAGCTGAGGTCATGTTATTTATCCCATAGTTGGCTCTCAGCTAGCAAGCCTAGGGAGTTCTGGCCAATGAAGGCCATCTGATAGTGAACACCTAGTGTTTGTACTTGCAGGGTACATGAACATCAGGCTGAGATACAGCTAGGGAACTTCCATCCCTGCCCTTTGAGGCCTGCACGCAGGCCTGCCAGCATCTCATGACACCCACCCTGAACCAGACTGAACCTTGTACTGTTTATTTGCCTGCCACCCCACCCTGAACTAGGACAGTTTGTGGGTTATTCTTGCCCTGCCCTGAATGAGGACTCGTGTTTAAAGGACTTTTATTACAAACTGTGTGTGGGGCTGTGGACTACCCTAGGGCTGGCAGCCACAGCTGATTCCCCACAAGAACTGAGTGGGATATAGTGGGGCAGAGTGGCTGCCCACTGATCCTGAGGGGGAGGAGCCCCTCCCTGAGCCCCACAGATCTATGCTCCCTCTTACAGTTGGGGCAGCACAGACAAACTGACTTGCACAAGACACAGATGAATCAAGGGCAGAGTCAGGGCCTCCTGCCAAATGTTGTGCTCCTTTCTCCAGACCACATCGCTGAAGATGCAAAAACCCATCAACTTCAATTGCAGTCATGAGTTCTCAGTACCTCAGGTCCTAGGACCCTGTAATAGGGTGGCACTCGCCTCCTGCATGCACCCCCATCTGGCCCAGTGCCTTTTCCTGCACCCTCCTTTCGGCTACTCAGTCCTGTGGCCAAGTTTCCCTTTGCAAATCAAACACCCTTTGTGGGGTACGTCTTTATTAGGAGCTCATTTCAGTGCCCTCTGTACAGTGTCTCAGTCTATTCTCCACTCAGAGTGGTGACTCCACGGCTTCCCCTCCTGGAGACAGTGTCCTCCTCCTTGTCTTGAGGCTCTATCGCAGTTCATCACATAGGGTGTGTCTAGACTACATGGCTCTGTCGACGGAGCCATGTAGATGAGTGTACTCAGCAAAGGGAAATGAAGCGGCAATTTAAATAATTGCCACTTCATTTATATCAAATGGCCACCACACTGTGCCAATCAGCTGTTTGTCGGCACAGCACGGTAATCTAGACGGGGATCAGCCGACCCTAGAACCCTTTGTCGTCAGATCTTTTATGCCTCGTGCAACATTTCCCTTGGCCAACCAGACACTCTTGGTCTTCGCTCTTTCATAGCTGGGCTGCAACTGACCGCTGCTGTGCTTTGCAGCTCCTTTTATACACCTTCCTGGCCCCTGATTGACTGGTTCCTTACAGCTGCACTAGCCTCTTTGGAGAACTTGCCTATGGCTCTTTTCTGGCCTCTGGACCTGGTCCGCCCTATTACAGGCACCCAGAAAATGAGACACATACAATCAGGGCCCACTTGCCAAATTTCTGGGATCAAGTGATTTGCCCAGCATTACATATTCCTTCCGTGGCAGAGGCAGGGAATTCTTCTATGTGGTATCTGCCTGTCTTATTCATAAATTCATCTTTGTCTTATGGCAGTGACCTGCCTTGTTCTCCAAACATCTTCCAATGCAAATGAAGGAATCCCACAAATAGCCCCATTCTCTATGCAGCCCCCATTCATTCCCTGAGCATTGCAGGTCAACATGCACTAAATGAGGCAGAGTTCTTATGGGAAAATAGCATGCAACCATATAATTAAATACTATCTTAATGCATCTATAGAGCTGGGCTGAATTAAGGCTGCACAAGCAACCTAAATTACAGCATTTCTTATTGTAAAATGCTTGACAACCTCTGGCATTTCATGGGACAGAAAGCAGGAGCAGAAAGAAAGTTGAGCTGTCTTTCCACTCTGAAGATAATGCAATTACTTCCTCATGTGGTAACCCCAGAAGGAAGAGGTAGGACACTGGACTCGATGACTTCCTGCTAACTTTTCCTACCACACCTACTGCTGGTTTGGCTTTACTAGCAGTCACCATTGTAGAAGGTCTAATAGAAATAGGCTGCTGGTAACCACATTGTAAGCATCATTCTGGGCAGGCCAGGTCTGTCTCAGCAGGGTTATATGATTCAGTGACCACCTGGAGCCTTGTCTAATCTAGGGTTTTCACTTTTACTAGCACTGGTGGCATTGAATCAGTGCAAGCAACAGTGAGAAACTCTAGGGAAAATATATAGCTATGCCATGGTTCTTGAAAAAAGCTTGCACTGCTGTTTTCAACACTGATTCTGTTCTGTCAATAAACAGAACTGCAGTCACCCATGGCTGTCAATCAATTACTTTTCATGAGTGTGGCATTCACTCTAAATAGAATTTTTTAAAAAAATCTTAATTTTTGTTGAAATTTTCTTTTAATCTGCGTTGCTGTGTTTTGCTCCATTTTATTCAATGCAGAAAAGTATTAATTACACACTGTCAAGATCTTCAGAGAAAAATTCAATATTATCTTCTGCTACAAATAAGAAGTGCATTGAGGATCCATTCCAAATCTAGCAGCAGCTCCGTATTTGACATGCCAAGGATGATAATAACTTTCATCACATACTAATTGTCTTGTTAACATGGATTACTCAGCCAGCCAAATAAATGTCATTCATACTTTTATGAGGAAGAACATTAATCTAAAAATCGGAAGTGCATAATATTTTTTCATCTTCTCTTTTCTCCCTGTTCTACATTCACTGCCTAAAAACATTTACATTTTTAATTCAAGCAAAAAAAAACAACCTTTTTTGCTGCTTCCAGGGGTCTCATCCAAGCCCCAGGTGATCAGCTTTTTAAAACAATGGACCTGATTCTCATTTACAGTGAGGCCTGTTTCTAGCACTTTAGCAACGTAAAGGGCCTTGATGCTGTCAGAGTGGCATAAAGTAGCTTTAAGGTAACTGGGAATTAGGTTCTTTGTGTCATTATTTGCACCAGGACAAAGTGCTAGTAAAGAAGCCTTGGCTGTGCCTATACTGGCACGATCTTGCGCCAGAGCTATGCAAATGAGGCTCTTGTGTATATGGGGAAGATTCCCACTGACCTCAGTGGGCTTTCATTCAGACCCATGGTGCCAAAACATTAGGCCATCCCAGGAGAGAGCTCAGGAGAGTGACCCAGTGTGCACAGGGCACATCCACATGGAACCATTCCACAGGCTGGTGCAGTCAGTGGGGCCAACAGTCTGGCTGGGCCTTTGGGCAATGTGGAAGGGGCGGGGCCTCAGCCAGAAGGGGAGAGGTTGAGGCTAGGCAGCTCTCAGTGCAAGTTGGAGAGCACTGCACTTCCCCATGGCAGCCATCAGTGCTGCCCAGAGCATGCCTCATGGCATTCCAGCAGCAATACACAGAGCCCAGGGCTCTGGGCCCTTTTGTATTGCCAGACTCCAGGGCAATTGCCCCCTTTGCCCCCTTCCCCCGTCAGCAAGCCTGGGTGCAGCACATGCTGCTGGCTGTTGTAGGATGGAGAAATGCTGGTGAAGCAGGAGTGCAGCTGTATCTGGATCCTGTGCAGGAAACAAAAGGGTGAGAAGGCCCTTTGTGTCCTCGCCCTTTATGCACCCATTGTGGGGTGTGTTCGTTTGTTGATTTCACCAAGTTAACCAAAACACCAGGGGTGTTATATATAAAATGAAGCCACTTCCAACAGGACCAAAGCACATCCAATAGGAATCATGTTTCCACCATTAAAGAAACATAAAAGAGAGCAGAGAAGTGCAATGGTCTGATCTGCTTGGGTCTCTTGTTCAAGGGCATCTCACTAGCTTTTCATCCCTAAGGGAAGGCTGATATTGGTGTGATGGACTGTACTGCAGCCTGTGGTACAATTTTCACCAATAGGATTGCAAAGCATGTAGCTGAAGTTATTACCATGTGTAATGAGCCTGGGACATCAACATGACCTCCTGCTGACCTGGAAGAGGAAGCACCCTCTAAAACCCATTGGAGGATGGGTCCAGCTGCACCTAGCCCCGCCCACAGGAAGCCAGAGGGCGGATCCAGGGCTTTAAGAGCTACGGGCTCAGTCAGAGCTGGGGAGCTGCCCCAAGCAGATGCCTGGCCTCGGTTCCCACAGCAAAGGGCTCAGCTGTGCTGCCCCTGGCTGGAGGACTGGATTGGGCCACCAGGACCCCTGCCAATCCCAGAGTCCTGGCCCGGGCTGCTGAGACACCAGCCACCGCCTGAACCCACACCGAACCCTCCAGGACCCTTACCATGCACAGATGACTGGGTCAGCCCACCTGGACCCCTGCAGGAGCCGGAGCTCATGGACACCCCACCAGCCCCTCTGTCACCTGTGGAGCCCCCAGAGCAGTGCCAGAGTCTGGTAGGCCCACAGGGGGAATGGGAAAGTGGCTGAGGGTTAGCCAACCTTGGGGTGGCTGAGGAGATGGAGGTCGGGTGGGCAGAGAGTTGCGGCCTGGAACCCCTGACCCTCAACCTAGTTGGCATGTAACAGCCCGGATCCCCACCGACCTAGTGGCTGCAAGGCCACCACTGTCTGGACCGTGGGCTAAGACTCAGTGGAGTGGGTGGGTCTGCATCCCCCCCACTATCCCTCCCTTTGGGTGGCAGGTTCCTCCTGTAGGGCAAAACCCCCTGCACCTGTCAGCTCTCTGGGAGTGAGGAGACCTGACCTTTGCCTGGTGCCCTAACCCAGGGCTTTGCCTTAGACTGTGACCCTTGAACTATTTGTGTGACCCCCATTGCCTGGTGCCCCAACCCTGGGCTGGGCCATCGGCTGTCGCTCTGCCAATGGCTAGGCTGAGGCGTGCCTCACAGACTTGTGGGCATTCTAGGGAGTCAGTGGCGCTCCTCCTTCCCCTCCCCCACTGATTGAGGACCCTTTACACGTGGTGGATAATGTGGGTATCGCCCACCCCCCTGACTTGGGGGATGGTTAGAAGTTAGGAGTCAAGGAAAGCATGAAGACAATCTATTGTTATTATGGGGCAAATGGAACTCTAAGAACAAAGGGGGTTCCCACTCTACGGAGAGCTACTGGTATGGAGACAGCCCTTTGCAGACAGAGTTGCCAGGAGCATTGGGAGTTAGAGGTAAGAAAACATTCACTATAAGAGAGAGTAGGGTTACCATATTTGAACTTTCAAAAAAGAGGATACTCCTGAAAGGGAGCGTATCAGTAGCTACCAACTCATGTTGTGTTCATGTGTTATATAGTATGATACATATATACTACCTCTCAGGAGTGTCCTCTTTTTTTGAAAGTTCAAATATGGTAACCCTGGGACAGAGGGAATTCTGAGGGTAAGAGAAATCATGAAAGCTCCATTGCAGCATGAGGTAGAGCAGCCCTCTGTCCCAGTGTGGGACACCAGAAGCTCCAAAGGGGAAATTGAGGCTATAGGTATGCAGGGAGCTGGAAACAGGAAGACAGCCCTCTCCCACTGGCAGAGAACTCCAGGAGTTAATTTCTGGAAAGTTCTGGAATGTTGCTAAACTTCTTTTTTTTAAAAAGTAAACCCCAACCTAATGCAGAAACTCTTATTGATACTGTACAGCCGTTCGGCTCAGCAGCGGAACTATCAGAGTGGTGAAGTCAGTTCCGCACTGCAATTCGAGCAAAAGCTTACAGAAAGGCACAATTAAAATACGTGCTGTAGTTTCAATTAACTGTTTTCCCCAGCAGCATAGGCCTGGAAAGTATTCTTAATAGATCTCTTCCACTGCAGTGCACAAACTCTATTGCAACTGCTTCACCAATTATTGGAAGTTAGTAGAGTGAGGCAGCTCTCTTACAACACTTTCAATTGTGATTTGAGGATGTGTCTGTCATTATTTGGCCAGTTCGTGTTCTGAGAATCTAAACAGGTTAGACAGGGCAACCAATCTCCACATAGTCTATTTAGGCTTCCATTTGCAAGCAGTTTGCTCAGCTTTCATGGTACCTCTCACAGGGTACGTCTACATTAGCTCGTTAGTTAGAGCTAGGTAGGGTAATGAGGGCAAGTGGAGTTGCAAATGAAGCCCGGGATTTAAATATCCTAATTAAAGAGCCTAATTTGAACTACCATTACTCCTCCTGGAATAAGGAGTAATGGTAGTTCGAATTAGGATCTTTAATTCGAACTACCTACTCCGTGCCACGTGTAGCAACGGGCACGGAGTTCAGACTAAGGGGGATTTAAAAATGGCGGCTCCCGGGAACATGCAAATTAAGCCCAGGATATTTAAATCCTGGGCTTCATTTGCAACTCCGCTTGCCCTCATTACCCTACCTAGCTTGAACTAACAAGCTAGTGTAGATGTACCCACAGTGCTAGATTCTAACTTCTAACTTTGGAGGAAGAACTGGACCCTGCTGGATCTTTCTTGATTAGGTCACAGGAGAATTAGAGACTCTGCGCTAGGTCAGGAAGATTAGGAACAAGGCTCAGAATAAGTCCTGTTAGGTTTTCTTACCGAGTTGGAAAGACTTTTATTTTAGCCTTTTATTGTCAGCTTGCACAATAGTCTCCTGGGAACAATGTTCCATTCAGCCTGCTGCAGGTTCCTCCTAGATGAGCACATGATATTTAGTAAGGTTCTAGTGTGTAAGAAAGCCACCAAATGACATATATGTTCATAAGAAGTATTATTGTCCAGGCTCCTGATGTGCAGAAGCTTCAGCAGCCTTTGGTGGGAAAGAATTTAAGGAAGGAATTATACATAAAACCAAGTTGCACCTTTAATGCCAAAATGCTTGAACATAAGAATACTCTGTACAGAACAAGGCATATATTTTTAACAGGAAAGGAATTACCTGGTAAACCCTTTGAATAACTTGACAATGGATGCATTGGAACCTCTGTCATTTGAAATCTTTACATCAAGACTGAATGTTTTTCTTAATGCAGGGAGCACTTGGTGAAATTCCCTGTGTTATGAAGGAGGTTGAACTAGATGCTTATGAAAATTTTTGGTCTTAAAAATCTATGGACTTTCAAGCACTAGCCTCGCTGTGAAGATTATCCCTTCTGTCCCCTAGAAATGCATCAAGTTTTCAGCAGAGCTGTCTAGAAAAAAATCAGTGAAAAAATCACAATTTTTGGTCAAAAATGTTTAACAATGTTAATGAAAAATGACAGAAAGACAAAGAAAAAGGAGTCAGGTCTAGTTTTCGCCATGAAATGACACATTATCAACAGCCTCTTCACATTTTTACCTTTGGCTCCATCTTCCTAGCTACAAGAAAGGCCATTTTATGATTCAGATTAGAAAGCAGAAGACCCACATTTTTTGAGACTTGTTTCTTAGGACTTGTCTACATGGTGAGCTAAATGGGATAACTGAAGGGAACATCCAATGGGGGGGGGGGAGTTGAAACTAAACCAATTCAGAGTGGAAATTAGGCATATATTTTTAACAGTGAGTAATTAACCATTAGAATAACACCAACGATGGCGGTGAAGTCTTTGGACACTACTTGGGCTCATTCAATGGAAGGAATTTATGGAGAAGCTTGACTCACTTATTCCAGAGGGAAGAGCTGGAGCCTGATTTGCCAGATTGGTGCTGTCCAACAACCTCTAGCTCAAAATTACCCACTGGTTAAGCCCAGAGATCGCAAGCCATCTATTGCAGGTGGTAAATGTTCCATTGAAAAAGCAATTTAAATATAAAATATAGGATGAATGGCATTAACTTCAACAACAGAATGTAGGTAGCCAACCAGACCAATTCACAGTTGACAAATTAGATAGGGTCTTAAGTCCAAAGGAACACAGGTGGGGTATTCTTGCTGGAATTTCTTAAATACCTTGGACCAAAGGCTCAATAATTTCTACATACAGGTGATTAATGAGAAGATGATACAATGCACTTGGCATCAAGTAAATTTTACTGCCCTTCTCAAGCCAGGCAACGATTTCTTTAGGTGGTGTCTTACTACCCAATATCCTTGCTGTCAAGTGTGTTTGAGTGCTTGATCCTCCAGATTTGAATGGTGTCTTGCAGGTTGAGCAGGCAGGATTCAGGAAATGGGACTTTACATGTACTACATTGCCATGGCCAATGATCAGTAATAACATTGCACCTTTCCATATTATCTGGGAGGGGTCCTCCCTCATGCTCTTGGCCAAGATCTGTGAGAACAACAACTTGCCTCTGAATTCAGACCTTTTCAACCAGTTCATCTGTGTTCTACATATCCTTCATGTTCAGTTATGCCATCATAGGATGGGACAGTGGAATATGCTTGGTGTAACAAGTTGTCAGCAAACACAGTCAGAGTGGGTGTGTCTAGACTACATGGCTCCATCAACGGAGCCATGTAAAGTAGTTTACTCGACATAATCAATGAAGCGGGGATTTAAATAATCCCCGCTTCATTAAAATAAAAATGGCCACCGCGCTGTGCCGACAATCAGCTGATCCGGCACTGCGCAGCAGTCTAAATGCGGCGCAGTCGACAAGGGAAGCCTTTGTCGACCCGGTATGCCTCGTGAAACAGGTATCCTGGAGGGTTGGCAATCCTAGTAAACTCTTAATTTGTCCACTCCCTTGGGTGTCAAAATCTATGTTGGCAGAATCAAAACATAGATAATGCAAACAGGTTCATATTTGTTTCCCTGAACTGTCCAATGGAAACCCCTTCATGCTGCCAAGAACACACCTCTTTCTTCTAGCAAGCCCCATTTCTGGTTTTTAACACCTTTTTCCTTTAGACCAGAGGTGGGGAACCTTAGACCTGGGGGCTGGATGAGGCCACTGAGGCTCGGGGCTCCCCCCAGCATTGGGGAGCCCGCACTAAGAGAAGTTTTTTCTCTTTTGCTTCTCACTTGCTGCTCACTTTTGTGCAGCCTCTGACTGATTTTTCTGTGGGTCAGCAGCAACAGCCCCAAAAAAGGTTCCCCACCCTGTTTTAAACAATTACTTTGGTGAGTGTGTGTGCAACCGCATTCATTCCTATCCCCTTCTCTTGCCTCCAATCTTTTTTTAATCATACCCAGGAATGGATGTTCTCCACCTCTGACTTGAGGTCTACATCTTATATTTCTCCAAGGAGTTTGAATTATTGGAAAATATTAAAGCAAAATTCCTATTTTTCTTATTTGAAACAAATAATTTCACCTCGTTGGCCGTAGCAAATGTACTCTTTTGTGGAAAGGTAAATTACTTAGCTGTAGTACCAACAGGGAGAAATGCTGGTTTATCACATCAGATGTAATCTTTTGACAATGGGAAGGGGGGAAGGGAAGGATGCTTTTAGAAAAATGCTTTTTGTCATTGGCTGCTATGGTAGCACATCCAATTATGCTGCTTTCATTTCAGATCCCAGGGATGCAACTAGGAGAGAGAAATCAGCAGCCTAGATGTATGTATGTGGAATAGACCCAGCTGGGGTTATAGCAGAATATAAATCAGTGTGCATCCTCTTCAGCAAAGCAGAGCACATAACTTGGTCTATTTCTCAAATTGCTTCAGTACACTTTGGGGAGACCTTAAGGATTATTACATTTTGAGGAGACATACCCAGCCAGTGTAGGCCATAGGGGACCAGAGGAGTCTTGCATGCCCCTTCAGAAAATTAATTCACATGGAGCACAAGCCATAAACATGTTCCTTCTCCCACATTGGTATTGCCTCATTGGAGAATCTCAATGAGCCACCTAGACACATATTATCACAGAGCTGATTGGAAACTGGATTTCCCCTCTCTCCCCCTTCTCCCCCCAGAAGATTTAAATATTTTGGTGAAAAAATCAAACCCCAAAATAATTTGGCCAAAAATCAAAATATTTTGAGTCTGAAATGCCAACAGTTCTCATGGGTGTTGTAGTTTGGGTATGTGGTACTCCCATTCTTTTCTATACGCCAGGCTCCTTGGTTGAACTATATCTCCCAGGATACAAGATAGGCCCCCCCTCTCCCTGAGGCCATCCATCAGTGGTAGCTGCAGGACTGCAGGGTGTCCTAGGAGATGTCGTTTGGGTGGGAACTGCAATCCACACAGGTGACAGTGAGCATGAATCCCCCTGTCTATGGAGAATGCTGTGACTCACAATCTTGCCTGTTACAAGCAATGTCACAGTTTGCAGCAGCAAACGCTCATAGCACTGCCTTCTGAATCTTAGCATCGTGGCTAACAACGTTTTGTATCTGTTCATCTTCACTAGTTTAGTGTTTTACTTTAGTGTTTAGTTTTTGATACTTTATTATTTTAATAAAAATGAATCAAATTTTGTGTCAATTTTTTGAGTAAATTTATAAAAACATATCGATTTATTTCTTAAATGTTCACTAACATTACTACATACTTAAACCCAATGGGTGCCAAAATACAAGTTCTCCCAGGGCGCCATTTTCCATTGACCTTGTCTGTGAAGACTGAGGCAAAATAATCATGAAGTACTTCTTCAACTTTTACCATCTGTCACTAGGTTGCCTTCTCCAGTCAGTAAGGCTCCCTCACTTCCCCTGATGTTGTTGCAAACATACCCTTAGAAGCTCTTCTTGTTATCTTTCACATACCTTGCTAGCTGCAACTCCAGTTGTGCTTCTGAGCTACTCCATGCATTACCCTCTTTTCTCTAGGGGCACATCTACACAACAGGGCAAAAGTTGAATTAAGCGATGCAACTTCAGCTATGTAGTGGAAATTTCCACTACGTGCATCCGACAAATTGGGTCTTTGCCCACAAAAGCTTATGCTCCAATACATCTGTTAGTCTATAAGGTGCCACAGGACTCCTTGTCGCTTATATAAATTGTGCAGCTGAAGTCGAAATATCTTAATTTGGCTTTTGATGCTGTCTACACAGCAGGAAGTCAAAGGAAGAGCACTCTTCCTTTGACTTCTCTTACTCCTCATGAAATGATGGTTACAGGAGTTGGAGTAAGAAGTCCTCCAGCTCAACATTATTCCAAAATAACACAGCTGTGTAGATGTAACCTAGGAGTTTCAACATTTTGCACTGCTGTTTCATAGTGGCATCTTTTTCCTTTCATACCATCATTACCAGTTGACTTGGTCACCTCTTCCAGATTTTCTCTTAGTGTGGGAGTATCTGATAAGCTACGTGCATCCCATTCTCACTTTGTGTTTACACACATGCAAGTGGTGTAGATGTTATGGTGACGTGGGCCATGTAGGTAAGATGGATACATCAGGCTTTTACACAGTATGGCTGCATTGCTGTAGCTACAGAGTGTGCTGAAAAAAATATGAAAGAATCCTCACAATGCAGAGACACTCTTAGGGGCACTAACAGCTTCTGCAGATCCCTGGACAAGGTGTGGGGGGGCAACTCCATGCTCCCAAAAGGAGTGGATCTGAGAGTGGAATGGGTGGGGGCAGGGGCAGCCACTGGTCCCCCATTCCTTAGCACTGCCTGGAGCATGCGGTGCTCCAACAGTGATTTAAAGAGCTCCAATATCTGACCTGCACCATCACTGCTACTGTAGCAATGGTGGCAGCTGGAGTCCTGGGCTGCAGACAACTGCCCCTATCCCGCCCATTGGCAGGCCTTCACAAACTATAGCAAGAAGTGACAGTTCTCTCTGGGAGCAGAACACATCCTGGGACTGGTAGACAAATGTCCCTTTCACCAGGACACAGAATGAAAAGACTCATTCTGGCACTGCCTCAGCTACAGTGGAATTCAGTTTTACTGCTCACCACTTCCAGGTTTGGCTCTGTGAATCAAATCCTACTCTTCACAAGCCCATTCCCCGCTGGTGGCTCTAAGCTTGCCTATAGCTCACACTGATCCCTGGGCCTTCAACTGCATTGGAATTAGTTCCTCTGATGATTTCAAAAGCAGGACAGAATTCTGCACCTTGTTCCAGAGCCGCTTAGCTGTAGGTGAAGAATGTCACAAAACTGTAAGAATTAGCCCTTTATAGCCCACCATGGCACTACAAATGCCTGGCAGAACTTACACTGGCCTAAGGCAGAGATTTTGCTTTTGTTCATCTGCCTGATTTGGGAACTCCTGTGTCAGAGAGCCATAACAGGAGAACTTGGATTGGAGCTGGTGGCAAAGTATTTCAATCTGTTCTGTCAATTATCACAACGCATTCACACATACATTTTTCCACTGTTCAACCTCCTCTGCAGGTGACTGAATAATATAACCAAATACATAATTTATAACATTTTCTTGTCAGTCACCAACTAATTTATTCAGGGATAAATTTCCTTCGATGAGGCCAGCTCAAAGTCAGATCTAGCGATCTAGTGTTATGCAAATCAACTTCTGTGTCTTACTGGTAAGTGCAGGAAAGGTTTCCTGATCTTCTGTGAATAGTAAAACTGATTTTTCTTCCCCCTGACTCATCCACCACAAAAAATCACAGGGTTTGGGGAAACATCACCATGCAAGCCCTTTTGCAACGTAGCAAAGTTCAGGTCTGAATTAGAACTTTACCACTTGGTTCCCTCCCTATGTGAGCTGTGCACTTGTCAATGACCTTCACCAATTCTCAACTGGTACAGCCAGGACCACACAGCTGTGCATGCAGACAGCAGTGGAATGGCAGAGCCACAAATAGTCTTTGTCCAACGACTCAGAAATCTCAAAGTGCTGGACAAAGATGGGTAAATTAGAGCTGTCCCCATTTTGCAGACAGAAAAGCAGAGCACAGTGATGGGGAAAGTTTTTAAAAAGTAGGTGCTAATTTTGTGCACTTCCATTTCTGGTGGCCCAACTTGGATTATCTTAAACTGGGCACCCAAAATTAAAGGCCACTTTTTAAAATCTGAGCCATTAGCTACTTGGTGAAAGACACAGTCACATAACTGAATGACAGGATTAAGATCAGAACCCCAAGTCTCTACAGTCCCAGTATACTACCCACTGGACCAGGCTGCCTCTTGCTTTTCTCTTTTTATAAAATGTTACAGCTCTGCTGTCTGACCAGCAACATCTATCTTCCCTGAGACCAAACCTCAGTTCTTGCTCCCTATTCAGCATACAGCCATGCTGCATGTATCTGGCTCCACCATTTAAAAAATGTGTTTTCTGTAAAACTGCTCCTTCCTCACCGGTGTCAGATGCAAATCTACAAACATACAAAGCTTTAAAGAACTGAAGTCAATAATCTACACTTAGTGCATAAGCAATAGTGTTTTCATTTAACATCCCAGATCTTTACTATAAACACAGTGAGATCATATCCATCAATCTATCCATCCCAAACCTTGATGATACAAATTTCACATGTGTTTTCAAATGTAATAAATAATTGCAAAGTATATAGCAGTCATTAGATATATGACCCACGTTGGCGCTTCATTAATAACCTTTTGATCCAGAAATGACTTGTCATATGAATTTATTTGTGCAAGAAGCTCTCTGGTGCAGGTAAAGCTGTCAGGCTAATTATTATCTGAAGTTAAATTGTAAAGGAAAGGATTTTCCATGTATAACCAAAGCATAAACAAGGCAGGCTAACAAGATGGAAAGCAATGTATGTCAGCACTGTTGTACCACTATAAGTCACAAGTTTTCCATTCTCTGCTTTATTAGAAATGTAATCCTGATAATCATTGCTGGCAATATGGTCTAGTAGGCAGGACACTGAACTTGGAGTCAGGAATCATGGGTTATAATCCCAGCCATAGGTGCTGATTTCTCATCCTTCTGGGGGCTGCTTGACCCCTACCCTCCACTCCATGCCCTGCTTCTACTCCACTCTTTCTCCAAAGCCTGTGCCTCACCGCTTCCTGTCCGTGCTCCTCCACCATCTCACCTCCTCCCCTGTGATGAATGAGAGGGGTACTACCCTTTTCTAGACATCCCAGACATTCAGTTAACTAAATTCCCTGTATGGTCCTAGAGAGGACCTTGACAGTGGGTCCTAGAGTCTATGTCTAGACTGCAGCCTTTTTCCGCAAAAGCTTATGCAAACGAAGCATGGAGTAGAATATTGCCACACTTCATTTGCATAATTCATTAACAGTTGTTTTTGCACAAGAGGCTTTTGCACAAAAAGGAGCTGTGTAGACGGGCTCCTTTTTGTGCAAAAACCCCCTCTTGTGCAAGAGCTGTTCTTCCTCATTTTTTTCAGCAAAAAAAGCTGCTAATTAATTATTCAAATGGAGCACGGCGATATTGTACTCTGTGCTTCATTTTCATAAGCTTTAGCAGAAAAAGGCTACCGTCTAAACGTAGCCAGAGAGTCTAATCTTCATGATTGCTAGTGAAGCAGGAAATGTTGGCAGGAAGCCAGGAGTGTCAATGAAAACAGAGTATGGGTTTTTTAATTGGAAGCAGTGATCTTCCTGAGACAGTCTTTGTGTGACCAGAGTAGAGCTGGAAGACATGAACTGAACCAGGAACAAAGCTGGAAATACCCAGCAACATCCATGCCTGGGGAAGGACTGAATATTTGAACAACAGATATGTGAGTAGAATAGGGAATGTTTCATCAGACTTGATGAAGTTATTTTCTTTATTTTGAAGTTTGTTGGACTTCTGTGCTCCCATGTACTATCCCTCCCCCGCAAATGGTAAATTTTAAGCTGAATCACAAGAAAGCAATTCTCTGTGTTTTTAATCTTTGCCTTTCTTCAGTTTCTCCATAAGAGCTAGAAACCAAGTTATGCTTTACCAAGTATGCCTTCTTTGTTTTGTTAATAAAATCACCT
Source organism: Apalone spinifera (assembly GCA_030068395.1). Lineage (NCBI taxonomy): Eukaryota > Metazoa > Chordata > Testudines > Trionychidae > Apalone > Apalone spinifera. The sequence goes on along the minus strand of JANRFK010002932.1, from coordinate 5,526,861 downwards.
TTTAAAACCATGATCTGATTCCTGTGTCCTAGAGGGCAGGAGATTCTGTGTGCATGGTGCCTCAAACTGCAAGGTCTGTGATTAGGAAAATGACAGTTTGTTTTCAAGCTCTCTCTACAGAGGGAGGGTTAAAGAGCCTGAGGGTCTTCCACAGGAAGAAATTCCCAAATGCCTCTTTCTGTGTTCTCAAAAGGGATTTTATTTTCATGTGGGTGATGGCAGCTTATCACCCAAGGTCAGGGACTCTGTGACCTTGGGGAGTTTTTCAGCAGAAGCCTTAGGTGGCAGAGTATTATAAAGTCTTTTGTGGGCTCCCACCTTTTGCACTCGAATGCCAGAGTGGGGAACAGCCGTGACTTCTCTGAAGCGCACCCTGTCCCTACTCTTCTCCCTCTCTCTGGGTATGTCTACACTGCCACCCTAGTTCGAACTAGGGTGGCTAATG
>JANRFK010002932.1:5490304-5503035 GCA_030068395.1 Apalone spinifera | reverse complement strand
TCTTGAAATGTGGTGCCCAGAATTTGACACAATACTCCAACTGAGGCCTAATCAATGCAGAGTAGGGAGGAAGAATGACTTCTCATGTCTTACTCACAACACACCTGTTAATGCATCCTAGAATCATGTTTGTTTTCTTTGCACCAGCATCACACTGCTGACTCATATTCAACTCCACTATAACCCCTAGATCCCTTTCTGCCGTACTCCTTCCTAGACAGTCGCTTCCCATTCTGTATGTGTGAAACTGATTGTTCCTTCCTAAGTGGAGCACTTTGCATTTGTCTTTATTAAACTTCATCCTGTTTACCTCAGACCATTTCTCAAATTTGTCCAAATCATTTTGAATTATGACCCTATCCTCCAAAGCAGGTCAACCCCTCCCAGCTTGGTATCATCTGCAAACTTAATAAGTGTACTCTCTATGACGATATCTAAATCGTTGATGAAAATATTGAACAGAACTGGTCCCAAAACAGACCCCCTATGGAACCCCACTTGTCATACCTTTCCAGCAGGATTATGAACTATTAATAATTACTCTCGGAAAGGTTATCCACCCACCTTATAGTAGCCCCATCTAAGGTGTATTTGCCTAGTTTATTGATAAGAATATCATGTGAGACCATATCAAATGCTTTACTAAAGTCTAGGTATACCACATCCATTGCTTCTCCCTTATCCACAAGACTTGTTATCCTATCAAAGAAAGCTATCAGATTGGTTTGACATGATTTGTTCTTTACTGACAGATGGATTTGTAAAGATCCAAAGATTTGTAAAGATCACATTACCAATGTGATGATGCAGACTAAGGACTTGATCCAAAGTGATTTCACAATGGGAGTTTTTTCTTTCCCTTTGGCACTACAAATGGAGCTCACATTTGAACATATAGGAAAGCAGGAGACTTCTAATGCTGTTTCAAAAGGAGTTTACAATAATAAAAAAGAAATTGTTGTAAGCTAGGTTCTATTTAAGTCTCCTGATTTCTAATAGATTCAAATACTGACCTTCAAACTCTGAACTATAGGCTGTTATTTTTCAAATAATCTCCACCTAATTGCATTTAATTGAAGGTACAAAACTGGCAAGCAAAATTCCTAGCCCTTCAACATCTTTCTAACCAAATGCTACCGCTCCCAAAAACTGCAGGCACCAAGATATCTAAGTAGCACAAACTGCATTCAAAGTTAATTGTGGATCATGAAAAAATCAAAGACTACTTGTTAGAAGCACACACCTGAGCGGGCTCTGCAGACCAGACCTCTGAACAAGAAGCTTGCATTCAGTAAATACTCACCTCTTTCGCAGTTCTGCAGAAGGTAAATCAGTGAGAGGCGCTGCTAAAGACTGCTGTGAAAATTAGTTACTCATGATTAATCACCGTAATTTTTCTTTACCGTGGGAATCACATTCATTATTACAAAATGAAACTTAATGAGCTCTGGATCAGGCCTTTATTGAAATGAACCTCACATCAACCTTATTTTTCAGTTTGCCTCAATTCTCCCACTGCTGCTCTTCCAGACTACAGCAGCCTAACTTTTGGTTCAGGAGAGATGGCGGCAGTTCTCAACAATTCTGCTCCCAACATGAAACAGAGAGGGTTGGGTTCCCATACAGTAGTATAAGACACTCTCTTCCTCTAAGTGCTGAGCATGCTGCCTCTAAGTCCAGGTCTGTACTGGCAGAGAAAATTGATGCAAGATATGCAATTCCAGCTACGTGAATTGTGTAGCTGGAGGAGTTGACACACCTTGTATCAATTTTTTGGTGGCCCCAAAGGAGGAGGTCAATGGGAGACACTCTCCCATCAACTTCTCTTACTCCTCACAACTGAGAGGAGTACCAGAGTCAACGGGCATACCCTCAGCATTCGATTTATCATGTTCTTACCAGACCCGCTAAATCAAATGCCGAAGATTGATCTTCAGAGTGTAGATCAATCTCCGGAGTGTACATGTTCACTAAGACAGAGATGCTGTCATTCTGGGGCAATCAGAGCCTGAAATATGGTATTTTATATAGCACATGGTAAAAAGCCAGTAACAACTCCATCTCCCCAATTTAGATCCTGATCATTCACAGTTTGGAGCACCATCAAATCCCATTGATGTCCCTATGCATTAAAACCACCATCAACCCCATTTATGTTTCCCTATAATAGGGAGCAGAAATTAAGAGAGGACAAGAAGACAGACTTGAGTTTCCTCTGATTTAATGTCTTGGTGTAAAGCAGACTAATGTAACTGAAATATTTGTCCTGAGTGATGCTTTTCTCATTGTCTCATTTTGTGCAAATTTGCTCCCCCGTTATATTTGCTCCCCAGTTATATTTCCTAAGTTTGAATTTGCACAGATGTTTCCAAATTTGTATTGATTAGAGACTAATCAGTAGAGATTGTTTGCTCCCACTGTGGAGGTTGGGTTTGTATCCCGATTCCAGGAATGAATAACATCAATAGAGCTATCTCATTTGTTGAGTTTTGGATCCCAGTTCTGAAAAAAATGGCTACCTATCTGAATAACTCTTGTTCTTTAAGATGTATTGCTCATATCCATTCCACTCTAGGTGTGTGTGCACTCACATGCAAAGTCAGAGACTTTTGCCTTAGTGGTATCATGCATTGGTATAGTAGGCACCACCGACTTTATGCCCTCTCAGATACTTCTTGACAGCAACTCCAACAGAAGGGCAGAAGGGCAGGTAATGGAATGGACATGAGCAACCCATCTCAGGGAACAATAGTTATAAGAGGTAGGTAACCTTTTTTTTTTCTTCAAGTGCTTGCTTGGGTCAATTCCATTCTAGGCAACTCTAAAGCAATATTTTCAAACTAAGAGTTTGCGGCCTTGTAGCTTGCAACACTGCTCTGCTGAAACTAGCATCATCCAGTGAGAACACTTACATACTTGAATAACTTTGTATTGGGGACTAAGGCTATTGAGTTCAATGGAGCTTCTCAAGTGAGCAAGTTACTCATACAGGTAGGTGTTCACAGGATCGAGTCGTGGTCCCAACCACCATATACACTGATGATTCTCTGGCACTTTTCACAAGCCTCTGGTGCACTAGAATCAAGGGTGGTTGATTATATTGTGTATAACTAAAGCCATGAAGAATGGGAAATAAGGACCCACCAAGAAACCACCTCATCAAACACCATTGACAGCAATCACCTAATGGTTAGGCTGCGAGGATATATCTACACCAGCCCCCTAGTTCAAATTAGGGAGGCTAATGTAGGCATTCGAAGTTGCAAATGAAGCCCGGGATTTAAATATCCCGAGCTTTATTTGCATGTTCCCATCCGTTCGCCATTTTTAAATTCCACTAGTCCGAAGTAACTGCCCGCGGCTACACGCGGCAGTGAAACGGTAATTCGAACTAAGTCTTTAGTTCGAATTAACTGTTACTCCTCATGGAAACCCCTTCTACACCCCAAACCTCTCATCCTCAGCCACACCGGAGAGCCTGCATCTCCTTGTGCACCCCAGCCCTCTGCTGCAATCTGGTGAAAATGAATAAATCTGGGGGACAGCAAGCGATGGAGGGAGGGAATGAAATAAGCAGAGGCAGGGCTTTGGAGAAAGGATGGGGCTCTGGGCAGCGTGTAGGATGTTCAGTTTTCTGCAGTCAGAAAGTTGGCAGCCCTAGATATATGTCTGTTCCATGATTGGATGAGAGTTCACTCTTAAAGCTACATTTCCAGCATGCCTACTCATGATTACAAATCCAATAGCTGTTTGCCACAAACATTCAACAATAGATGCTTCAAATTTGCCGACCTCACCAAATATTCTTGCAGAAAAAGCAGTCTTTTCCTGCTTCTGACTGACTAAGAACTGAACACATCGTTAGTCTGTGCTAACGCAGTATCTTATTCTTGTTACTCTCTGCCCAGTTGTTCATTGGAGTCTCTTGGGAGGATTTGTCCAGTCAGATGGTTAGCTCATTGGAGCAGGGACTCTCACTCACGCATCTCCTACTGGGATATATGTGCACATCGATGAACTCAAAACTCTGTACTGACACAGCTCTGCTTAATACATGCAGGAAGCTAGAACTTAACCATAATGATATTCATTACTGTTTTGTTTACAGAGGCAGAAAGCCAGTGAGCTCAGAGGCACCCCATGGAGACCTACAGATTAAAAATATACCTTTTGAAACACACATAACTTGAACACAGGAGCCCACATGGGTTTTTGCTGGCAGCTTTAGCTGCTACTCTAGACAATGGCCCCTGCACACACACATTGATCTAGCTCCATTCCCGTGCAAATCCCAGAATTCCTCGCTATGTGCTGAGCCCTAAAGGCACAGAATGTCTGTGATCTCTCTAGTTCTGTACAGTGGCAACACGACAGAGGACTGTCAGAACACAGACTAACCAGAGGAAAGGTTCTGCCATCAATTCATTTTGGCTCTAGCTCTATCTTGATTACTTTAAAAATAAACCCATTCTGTGACTGGAATTCAAGTCTGAATACCAGAGCAAGGGAAATAAATGGCTTAGAGGACATGATACACAAGTTCTTTTTCACTTATTCCTGTAATGCCTCCATCTTTCAATGGGATCTTGTTGTGTATCACAATTTAAGCAGCACTGGATTAGAAAATTATTTGAAAGGGAGACCTCAGAGGAACATAGGTGCTGCAAAAAATGGCATTTGTGATTCACTTTCCCCTTTCAGTCAGTGAACAAGACTCATCCTTGCTAGGGATGATGACCTGTCTTTATGCTGAAACACCAAACTTAGATGTGATGGCAGGTTTCTGAATTGTAGAAACCTTACGCTTGGTGTCTGGCCAATTTCCCCTTGAGGTAATCACATTCTGTATCTCTATGCATGTGCCTGCCTGCCCTTTGGGATGTATATGCTACTCCTCTCCACAATCAGCCCTTTGTTTCTTATGCCATCTCAATGTGCGTTTTTAAACAGCTGCCACATTTCATTCCAGAAACTGTTGCATCTTCTTGCAGAGTGATATGACCTCAGTATCAAAATGTGTCAAGTGCTTCCAGATCTTTCAGCTTGAAAGGTGCCCTCGTCATGCAGATTCTTTCTCCCCCCTTTCGCCTTAGGCAGCATTATCTCAAAACTAATCAACCTCCAGTGCAGTCAAGGGCCAGGTGGGGGAGGGGCTCATCAATGGCTTCTGCTCGAGCCAGGATCAGATACATGGACAAGGCAGTAATGCAAGGGACCTACAGGCCCAAACCTATAAGACAATAGCTTAGCACTTAGCATAAAGCAGGGCAGGGGTCTCAAGCTCCCGGACTGTGGGACATCCCCAGCCAGAGCAGCCGTGCAATCCAGTGTGGGAGTCCTGGTGGGCCATGGGAGGTCTGTCCATTCCTATTCCCCAAGCCCTGCCCCTTCCTGCCACCTTCCCCCCATGGCACCCAATCCCCTGAGAATGCAGCTTCAAGGAGCCTGGCAAAGGGCAGCAGTAGTAGTTGCCCACCCTGCTCTCACCATGGGGGCAGGAGCTGCAGGGAAGTGGTGCACAATCATTAAGCGTACTTGTGCTCTGCTTTCCCATGGCTCCTGCTACCACTGGAAGTGCGGGGGGCCCGAATGCTGCTGCTGCCCTGTGCCAGGCCCCCCGGGAAACCCCGAAGCCGCTCCCTCTAGGCCATCAGATGGTGAAAGGTGAAATGTAGCCTGCAGGTTGGATCTTGTCCACCCCTATACTACGTGAGAAATGAAGGATGTTTAAAGACCCACCAAGCTAATTCCAGGATCTGGGGTGGAGCACACTACAAAGGGCAGCTACTCAGCCATTCCACAACTTACCGCCTGGACCAGGGCTTTGCTTTGGATTTTGGTCCCAACTAACAGCATCTACATTAAGTAATGCCTTGAAGCAGACGCTTAAAGCCCTGTGCAGATACAAACTTTGTATTTGTATCCGCACTTGCATCTACAAAAACGATCCAGGGATATCTGTGTCCATGGATGCAGACGCCTGCAGATATGATGCAGATATCTACGGATTTGCAGGGCTCTACTAATGCTTTCTTACTTTGTAAAGAAACAAATAATGAATCTTGGGTCTGATGCAGAGAGCCAAGAACAAAGTGAACAAATCACATTTGTCCTGTGGAGCAGATAATAGCAGGAAAAGAAAACTAACTGGTGATTTAGGGCCTTCCAATGCATTAGGGGAACAGAATGCAATTCTCTTCTTTGACCTGCCTGGCTACCTCACTGCTGCCTGGGGAAAGGGCCTGACTGAGGGGAAAAATTAACAAATTGTCTTCAAGATGCTGAACTGCACATTTGCACTGTTTGGTTTGTTCCTTCAAGTTCTCTTGAACTTGGTGTAACTGAAAGCAGAATCTGGCCAGGCCAAAAGGAAAACAGCATCTGCAATAGCTCTAGCTTCACAGTGCAGTAAGTTCTTAAGCATAAGCTAATCACCCACTGGCATCCCGTCAGGAATCAATTTCTCCTGTGGGATAGTATTAAACACTTAGCAAGGTGCACTCACACAGCATCTGAACCAGCAGGTTTTGTCCATGGCTTGAATCAGAACGCTAAACTAAATTTAACTTTAATCTATTCCAATAGCTCAGACTGCTACTCTTACAAATTAACCAGCCAGTCATGGCAAGCACCCATGTGCCCAGGTCATGTGACTCTGACTGACACACATGACTCAGCCACTCCAAACCCAAAGAAAAGTGCAACTGAACACAGCCTGACAAAAGCTGCAAGAGCTGCAAGATTCATCTTATCTCAGAAACTTGATCTTACAAAGTGGGACATTGGAGCAGGATTCCACATGGAGTGTGCTTAGGGTCCCAGACTGGCCCTGCGACATGATGATGTAAACCAGTAGTGCGCAATCTGTGGGTTGTGACCCCCAAGGGGGTCGCAGCTATCTTCCTGGGGGATTGCGGCGCTTTTATCTGGCTGGCCAAGGGCTGGGCCCGGCCACACGTGATGCTTTGATCTGGCCGGCTGGGGGCTGGGCCTGGTCGTTGGCGGCCCCTGCAGTGTGGAGGTTGCAAATGAAAAAAGGTTGCGCACCATTGTTTTTAGGTGACATCTGTTCCAGACTGATGTGTTATTAGAGGAGGCTTTGGATGGCAGCAAATCAATAAACTAAATACTAATAATTCACTAGGAGCAAATGGCATTCACCCAAGAGTTCTGAAGGCGCTCAAATGTGAAATTGCAGAATTACTAACTGTGGTTTGTAACCTATCCTTTAAATCAGCTTCTGTACCAAATGACTGGAGGATAACTAATGTGACGCCAATTTTTAAAAAGGACTCCTGAGGTAATCCTAGCAATTATAGGCCTATAAATCTAACTTCAGTAATGGGAAAATTAGTTAAAACTATAGTAAAGAACAGAAATGTCAGATACATACAAGAACAGAATTTCTTAGGGAAGAGTCAACATGTTTTCTGTAAAGGGAAATCATGCCTTACTAATCTACTAGACTTCTTTGAGGGGGTCAACAAACATGTGGACAAGGGGGACCCAGTGGATATAGTGTACTTAGATTTCCAGAAAGCCTTTGACAAGGTCCCTCAGCAAAGGTTCTTAAGCAAATAAGCTGTCATGGGATAGGAGGGAAGGTTCTCTCATGGATTGGTAACTGGTTAAAAGACAGGAAACAAAGGGTAGGATAAAGGGTCAGTTTTCAGAATGGAGAGAGATAACTAGTGGTGTCATGCAGGGCTCTGTATTGCGACCAGTCCTGTTAAACATATTCATAAGTGATCTGGAGAAAGGGGCAATCAGTGAGCTGGCAAAATCTGCAGATGATACAAAATTGCTCAAGACAGTTAAATCCAAAGCAGACTGTGAAGAGCTTCAAATGATCTCAGAAAACTGGGTGACTGGGCAACAAAATGGATGAAATTTAACACTGAGAAGTGCAAAGTCATGCTCATTGGAATAGATAATCCCAGCTATTATAAACCCAAGGATGGGTAACAAATTAGCTGTTACCATGCCAGAAAGAGTTCTTGAAGTCACCATGAACCTTATTTGAAGGCTACTCCTTGTGTAGCAGTAATCACAAGACTACTGTTATGTTCGAGATTATTAAAAAAGGGATAGAAAATAAAACAGAAAATCCCATCCTGACACTATATAAATCCATGGAACACCTTTACCTGTAATACACTATCCAGTTTTTTGTGACATTTCAAAAAGTAGACAGTGGAACTGGAAAAGATTCAGAGAAGGGCAGGCACTTGGTATTAGGAGTCTAAAGAGGCTCTAAAGAACTAACTAACTAATTGTTATCAATGAACTGGAAGAAAATATGGAGTCACTACTGGTAACATGTGTGAGTGACAAAATAGGAGCAGAGTGATAAATAAGGCTGAGGCCAGGGCAGTGATATAGAGGGATTTGGATCCCAGAGGAAGCTGAACCCATGTGAACAAAACAGGTTTTACAGATCCAAATGCAAGGTCCTACCCTAACCCAAGGCTGCCAGGCCACACCCCTGCAAGGGGGAACTGTTTCCCAGGCAAGCGGTGAGCCTGAAAAGGATTTAGGGGTCATGCTGGGCAAGCCGCTCAACAAGATGTTGCAGGTGATGCTGTGGAGAATACAGCTGAAGCCATCATTAGACACGAGAGGAGTGAGTAGGATAGGGAGGTGACACAGCATCTGTGAGACTGAGATTGGACACTGCTCCCTGTTTTAGGGCCACATTTTAAGAAGACATTAAAAAATTGGAGATGGCACAACAAAGAGCCCAATGCTTTGAGGGCTGAAGAAAAATGCCTTCTTGTGAGCCATTGAAAGGAGCCTAATCTGTCTAGCTTCTACAAAAGGAGGCTGAGGGCACATCTAGACTGCCCGCATCTTTCGAAAGCAGATATACAAATTTGGTGTGAATTTGCATATCTTCTTCTAAGGCCGTTTTTGGTAGAGTTTTTTTTTTTTTAAAAAGCAGTCTAGACACGGTTCTTTTGGAAAAAATACCTTTTTCAAAAGAACCCTGTATACCTCATTTTTTTAGGAAGAAGGGTTCTTTCGAAAAAAGGGTTTTTATCTGAAATAACCAACATCTAGACTGCTTTTTTGTTTCAAAAAAACTCTTCCAAAAACAGGATCGGAAGAAGATATGCAAATTTGTGCTGAATTTGCATATCTTCTTTCGAAAGCCACAGACAGTCTAGACGTACCCTGAGAGATGACTTCAATGAAGTGTCTAACTTCCTGGAGAGAACATGTCAGGTATTAAAGGCTGTTTAATGACACAGAAAAAGGCAGCACAAGGCCAATGGCTGGAAGGTAAAAACAGATACATTCATATTAGAAATTAGGCAAAAATATTTCACAGAGAGGATGATTCACCATTGGAACAAGCTACCAAAGCAAGTGACAGATTCTCCATTTCTTGATGTCTTCTAATGAGGACTATGTGGTGTATGCTTGGTTCAAAACATAGCTACTGTGGAGGGCTGGGATATACTGCAATCAGATTTAATGGTCTAATGATCCCTTTTGGCCTTCCAGTCTACTCATTAATGAACACTGAATATGACATAGGGGGCTTTACTGTGCAGCCAATGATCTCCAGACTCAGCTATCATTAACAGGTGAAGCCAGCCACTCAAACATCCAAAGAGGCTGGCCAGGATCAGAGCCCCAAGCTTACAAGGGAGGGCCAGGTGTGGCAGTGACATCACAAAGGCCTGTTGCAGAACCTCAGCCTATTGGGGAAACGTGGTGAGGAGGCAGTGACCTCATGGAGAGACCCTGACATCAGCTAGGCAGGATACAGGTGCAAGGTTGGGGCAAACGCAAAGTTTCCCATGGTTTTGCAGCAGCAAGGCTCGTACTCAAGGTCTCTGGGTACTGAGAGAGAATTAGGATTAATGTATGTGAGTATGAGGAGGAATCTTGTCAGAGTTTTCTTCATTCCTACTACTGATTTTGTAGTCCCTCTTTAAAAGGTAAGAACCTCAGAAATGTTTGGAACCTGTTCAGTCTGATCCACCTGATACCAGCTGAATTCTAGACATAGACATCACTAGGTTAAGGTGATTTGATTTCCTACCAAGGACTGTCCCATAGAATCACTGAAGGCATTGGGGATTTGTCCTTTTAGATTGCCCCTTTCCTCCTTCCCCCCTCTTTTTCTTCTTCTCTTGCTCCTTTCCCCCCTTTTCCTTTTCTCCCTGCCTACACCAAGGAGGGGGACGGGTGTGTCAGAGAGGTCCTCACGAGGAGATGGGTCTGGATGAGTGCTTAGAGACTGACCCTCCCCAACAGTGATCTGGGCCATCCTTTTGGACTTCTGTTGAAACCCTTCTGCCTCCCACCTCTCAGGGCTGGTCTACACTAGACCAGGCAGATTGGCTTAAGGTACGCCATCCAGCTACGCAAAATGTATAGCTGGATTCGGCTACCTTAAGCCAAGCTGCCCCAGCATCTACATTGCAGGAGGCTGTCAGGAGCACATGCTCCCATTGGCTTCCATTACTCCTCACAGAATGAAGAGTCTACACTAAACCCGCTAAATCAAATGCTATAAGATCAACCTTTGGAGAGTCAATCTTTTCCATAGTGTAGACATACTCTCAGAGTCTCAATGCAGATTGGCTATTGACAAGGGAGACACAGGTCCTTTTGTTTTCTTTTAAGACCAAACAAATAAGTCATATGCAATCATATATTTGAATGATTATGCTGCTTCCCTGCAGTTATTGTCTCTGTGCAGTTCCTGACGCTCTCTAATGTGCCAGTTCTTCTCAGGTACTTGCTGAATAATGATTATGAGCAATTGTTGATCTGTAGCTCATTTTAGAGCATTTAATTCAAATCAGTCAATGTGTCCCAAGGGGCTGACTAGGATCAGGACATCAGCCTTGTAAAGGAGGGGTGGGTGTGGCAGTGACATCACAAAGGCCTGTTGCAGGACCTCAGCCTATTGGAGAAGAGTAGTGGGCAGGTGGTGACTTAATAGAGAGACTCTGACATCAGCCAAGCAGGACAGAGGGGCTTTGTGGGAGGCTCTCACAAAAAGGCAGGGCTGGAGTTGCTCTGAGACTGATCCCCTCTGATAGTGACCTGAGCCATCCTTTGGGACATCTACTGAGATCCCTCAGCCTCCCACTTTGCAGAGGCTCAATGCTGACTGGACAAGCGGGGAGCTATTGACAGGGACAAGTTTTCCCAATTTCCCAGATGTGATTGATGGCTGTGCCTTCCTTTGCAGGCTCTGCACAAGGCCTTGTCTGACCTCAAACATGCCGTGTTGGGGAGCCTGCTGGCAGAGTCCCCAGACACAAACAGGCTCCAATGCATCTTTGAGGTTGAGCATGGTCAGGAGGGGCAGGGGACAGTTTTACTTTAGCATTGCAGAGAACCAAAAAGGGGAGACTGGAAATCCATTTTGCAGTTTGTCCTCCTAGGTTGCACCCCAGTGGGAAATCCTGGGTCAGGGCAGTGCTGTGTTGGGCCCTTCCCCTTCAGGGTTGACCCAGGATATGGAACTTCAAGTCAGGGCCCTGGCAGCTTTGGCAGTGAGAGCCTCATATTAGGGATGTAAGCGACTAGTCGACTATCCAATAAGCAAAAGTCAAGTTCCTCAACTAGTCGCTTCTCCCCCTTGCTGCCTTTAGCAGAGACAGCAAGAGTGGGGAGCAAAAGCCGGTGCTGGAGGGAGCTGGCGAACGCAGCAAGCAGTGAAAGGGCATCAGCTAACGGGAATTTGCCTGGGAAATGTCCGAGAAGAGCTCAGGTAAGTGTGGCTTTTGGGGGACTGTGTTGTAGCTGGTGGGGTGAGTATCAAAATGTTTTTCTGTCTGTGAGTGTTTGTTTGACTGTGTGTTTGGCAGTTTGAAAAGAGCGGCAGTTGGAAGGTTTGAAAAGTGTGAATTGGGAGTGCTTTGTTCCAGGTGGACCTTCAGGGGCTCATTGGAATAGAGTCAAGGCTTTGAGCCGGGCCTAACCTCAGCCTTATAAAAAGACAGCCAGAGCGAACACAGCAAGCAGTCAACAGGCCAGCAGCCAACAGGGGAGTTTGTCCTGGAGGGAGCCCCATAGAGTTCGGTGGTCTTTTCCTTGAATTTTTTTTCTCTTTCACCCTTCAAGGAGGCATTTAAAAACATCTCAGGAATCTTTCTGAAGAAGGCAGGTATAGCTAGTGAGAGGTCTGCTGTTGTTACTTGCACAGCATGTGCCATGTTTGTCTGCCTTCTGGAAGATAGAAGGGATTTCATCTGCACTAAGTGCAAGCTGGTCATCATTTTGGAAGAAAAAATTAGAGGACTTGAGGCCCAAGTATCAACCCTATGATCCATCAGAGAAGATGAAGATTTCCTCAATAGAAGGCAGAATTTAATCCTGCAGGCACAGCAGGCTGAAGAGCCGAGCCAGTGACGGCAGTACAGGACAAGGAAGAAACTGGCAGCATGTAACCTCTAGAAGGTCAACTCAGGTATCCCCCATTCCTGTAGAGATAAGTAACCGCTTTCAGGCTCTCTGCACAGACACTAAGGTGGAGAATGCTTTGGCAGGGACCTCTCAGGGAAGAAATTAGAAGGAAACACCATCTACCAGAAGGCATGGGATGCATAGTCCTATGGATGGGGTTCCACGACCACCACCCGCAAAAGAAGACAGGTGGTGGTGGTCAGGGACTCCCTCCTAAGAGGGATGGTCATCCATCTGTCTAGGTAACTCTGGACCCTATCCCTGCCCTCCAGCATATCTACCTCTCCCACTAGCTTAGT
>JANRFK010002932.1:5434469-5446512 GCA_030068395.1 Apalone spinifera | reverse complement strand
AACTTTTCCGTTGAAAGTATTTCCGCAAAATCATGCCAGTCTAGACGTAGCCTTACAGATAAGCACTGCAATACTTAGGCACAGCTGCATGAGATATCCACAAATTCCTCAATTTAATCCCCCTGCCACAGTCTATTCTGCAAACTAGTTGAATCTCTTCTTGGCAGTATAATTACAAGTGCTCATTGCTCTGAGCTGCATGGCTCAGTTCTCAGGTTTCACAGAAGCACTCCCCCCAAAAATTAACTGTCAGAGAATGCTGGACCTTGACATTCAAAGCCCCATGAAGTAAAAAGTGATTAAAAAAAAAACCCTGGTGTTCATAAAATCTTACAAATGAATGTACCAAAATCTCTTTCCCTGGCAACAATCTATAAGGAAATAAAATTCCTCTCTGCAGGGAGCAGAGGACACATCATTGTTCTCCAGGCAGAAACTTAGATGCTCTTCCTGTTCGCTCCCTGCCACTTTATCTACTTAGCTTTTATTCAAGCTGCTCCAGCTCTGCAAAATGTATCTTCATTTTTAATTTTGATCTCACTAAAAAAACCCAAGGAAAGCATTTTCATAAACATTTTCACCTGTTTTTCAACCCAAAAGAAGAATCCCAGGAACATTTTTGACTCAAGGCTGTGTCTACACTGGCGTGCTCTTGCGCTAAAACGGCCACTCTTGTGCAAAAACTTGCCGCCTGTCTACACTGGCCGTGCGTTCTTGTGCAAGTAAATTAACATTGTACTGTAGAAAATCAGGGCTTCTTGCGCGAGAACTCTGATGCTCCCTCTCAGGAAGAAGCCCTCTTGCGGAAGAGCTCTTCCAGAAGAGGCCAGTGTAGACAGGCAACATGAATTTCTTCTTGCGCAAGAAGCCCCTATGGTTAAAATGGTCATCAGAGCTTTCTTGCGCAAGAGAGCGTCTACACTGCCATGGATGCTCTTGCTCAAAAGCACATGCCAGTATAGATGCTCTCTTGTGGAAGAGTTCTTGCGCAAGAAGCTGCCAGTGTAGATGTAGCCTCAATGTTTATGATTGTTTTTCCTGCGTTTTTAATACCTGCTCTAGTATGTATCTCATCAAAATGGGCACAATACCTTACCTTGATTTCAGTGAGGATGAGGTGAAGCCAGAAATGAGCTCTAGCCGCAACAGGACTTTAGTATTGCTATTTCCACTACTAGCCTACCCTCTTTCTCCACTGAACGCAGTAGCACCACACCAGTGTCTCTGGCTTTCCCTCTCAGAAGATTAACCTCAGACCTTGAGAAAGTTTAACTGTTGAAAATGTAGCAAATTTGCGTTTGAAGATGGTGAAGCTTTCACCAATGCGCATGGAGGGCATGAGAGCTCTGGGGCTCCAAAAAGGGACCTTGGAACAACCATGGAGGTGACAGGAGATGACACAGATATCTAGTGGTTGAAGAAAGGCAAGGTGCCAATATGACTGGGTTATGTTCCCAAATCTGCCCTGGACAAATTGGAGAGAGAGAGAGAGAGACTCTGTGTGTGTGTGTGTGTGTGTGCGCGCGCGCACGCATCTCAATATTGTGAGACTTCCACAATTAATGTTTGCAAAGTGCTTGAGAGCTCCATATGCCCCAGGAAAAAAGCAACATCAAACTGCTCTCCCAACCAGGACCATCTTTGTAATAACTCAGTCTGGCCCTATCTGGGTGTACAGTGGTCCCCACACACACTGCACTTGCAGATGCTGGTGGGGCATGAAGCTCCAAAGGTTTGGACAAGTACTTAGGGCCTGATCTAAAGTCCATTGAAGCTAACAAAAGTCGTTTCATTGATGTCAGGGGGCTTTGGATCAGACTCTTAAAAGTCTGACACCTGGATTCCTTGCTTGGCTTCATTTGACAGACTTAAATAGGGCTGATTTGGACATGCTGGAAATTTTTCTGCACCATTTGCCCAGAACCAGAGGTGAGCCCAAAGTCCCATTAGGGACAATCCAGAAGCCATCCAGGATTCCAAATATTGTCCAATGGTAGAAGCAATCTGCATTATTTCCACCCACAAGAAAGTTAGCGTGTTTTTAAAATAGACACTGGAGAGACAGGGAGTAAATTGCCATCTGATCTTGCTCAGCAGAGTAAATCAAATCACAGTAAATTTGGTCACAGAGGAGGAAGGAAAATGCAAACAGAAAAGCCAGTTAAGAGTTCAGGTTGCAAAGTGTTACAGACAATTGAACCCTCCGCTCTTTAAGCACAGCAGCTGCTGAGCAGCAGTAAAGACACAGAAAAAAGTGCTCAGGAGAGAAACTCCAGCTAGCTCTTTACTGCTCTCCTGGCTCTCCTCACCCCTTATTTTTTCTGTCGTAGTTTGCAGCTGGGTAGCTGGAGGCAGAGCACAAGAGAAGGGTTGTGGGCTGAGAAGGAGGCCTGGAGGAGCAATAAATACTAGAATTATCTTACACTTGTCCTCCTGCAGCAAAGTGCTCAGCATTCCTGTTATTACATCTGTACTGCAGGGACATTTAACCTTTTTTTTTTTAGCTTCATGCACCTGCCCACTCTATTCCCAGCTCTTCATCTTCCTCAGTAGCCCTAACTCCCCCTTGGCAAGCAGACAGAATTGGCAAAGCTAATGCTTAAACTCCAGCTGGAGGGAATTTGTCCACCCAAGCTTCAGGGTAGCCAGTCACTACGGTGATGGGAGGAGTTCTCCCATAGGTGCTGACCCACTGGGTGCTCAGGGGATCAAGCACCAATGGAAAACAAATAGGGGGTGCTCAGCAACCACCAGCCACAGTTGTTCATCAGCGGATCTGCTGTTTGGTGGCTGGTGGGAGGTGATTAGGGAGAGCAAAGAACAGCAAATGATGGGCAGGCAGGAGCCACAGTGGAAAGGGCAGAGTGGGGGTGGGAAAAGGTGGAGTGAGGGCAGGGCCTCAGGTTACAGCAGGAGTGGAGCACCCACTAGGAAAAATGAAAGCCAGTCAATACACCTCCCCCATAGGTTGGAGCTAGGCTGGTGGAAGAATTCTTCTGTAAATCTAGCGCTGTTTATACTGGAGGGTGGTTAGGTTGGCTTAATTATGTCAGCCAGGGATGTGGATTTTTCACACATTGAGCAACTTAGCTGGATCAACTTCACTTTCTAGCTCAGACCCAGCCTGCAAGTAGCTGCTTCACATTGTATCAGAGGAAGTAGGACTGAGTGAGAATAAATAACTCAAACCTCAGCCTAAGCTTCCAAATCTGTAGAGTTTCCCTGCACGACCTGCTCTGTCTCTAACTGCTTCATAGCTATATTTTCCAAACCAAAAATGGGGACACATGATATAAGGGCCCTCCCATCAAACAAATGTTAGCCACGCCCCTGACTCCTTAGGCCCCACCCACCTGTTCCGGACTGCTACCTCTGCTTTTAAATGTAGTAAAAGCTGTCTGGCTCTTACTACATTTAAAAGTCAGAGGCACAGTGGGGGAATTTCCAGGACATTTCAGTGCTTTCGGGGGACAACAGGACAGAAGATTTAAAATTGAGACTGTCCCTGAAAATCTGGGACGTATGGTCAGTGTACTCATAGCATTCCAACTCTTCTCATGCTTGGAGCAAAGACTCACAAGTTCGCAGTAATTACTCCTGAGTTTAGGGTGACTCAGAAGGGCCATTCTTATGCAGGCTCCCCACAAATTGCCAAGTCCAGGTCCGATGCAGCACAAATCTCTCAAGAACAGCAATTCTCACAGGGATTTCAGACTAAAATGACATGCCCCACCCCTACCCTTCTAACTTCCCCACTGTTTCTCTCTCATTCACTGTTATTGACTACAAGCACCTTCTCTTTATCTTTAAAGCCCAGAGAAGACTCACTGGCTTTATTAACCCATTCTTGGCTGGGTGCCAAGTGCACATACTTGTGTTTTGAGCCAAGGGTGCACAAACCAGTTAGAGACCTGGTAAAAGACTGCTGTATAGATGGGGCCTAAACTACACGGAACGTTATTCAATTCACAATGTCTCTTCTGCTGTGAAGCTACCTGCCTAGAACCTGATCAGTAAATCAACTGGAGAGAATCCACATCAGAGCAGGGGATGCAGAGATGGCAAAATTCACCTCTACATATTGCAGGGCTGTCCAGAGCCCATTCCCACCAGGCTAAGAACTGCTCTAATTTCTACCACAGCAGTGGGCAGAAAACATCGGTCTGGTCTGCATGAAGGATGTAACAGTGTAGTCGGTTAACCAATTAATCGATAAGCGAAAGCTTATAGGTTAATGCTATAGACTACACACATTTCCCTCCCACCCCCCCACCAGTAAATTGTTTAGCAGGCTGGCCAGCAGCCTGGCTCGGTCCTGGCTCACACTGGGTCCAGGACCTACTCCTGCTGCAGCTCTGCATTTAAAGTGTATTAGGAGCCAGACGGGCAGGCAACCTGGCTCAGTTCTGGCTCGTGCTGTGTCCAGGAGGTCTGACACCCCTTTCCCCCCCCACACACACACACCAACCCTCCATAGACAGGGGCTGCTGCCACCCTGTGGTGCTGTGGACCAGCTCCCATCTGGCACCCTGTGCTGTTGCCTCTGATATGGTGGCTGCTGGCCCTGCCCTTGGGGACTACAGAATAGTCGAGTAACTGATAAGACTTCATGAGGATACTCGACTATTCAATTAACCGATATTTAACATCTCTAGTCTGCACTAAAGAGTTAGATCAGTCCATCTGCCATTGCTCAGGCACATGAAAAATCCGACACCACCCACTCCGGACAACACAGTTAAAGTAACATAACCCGGGTGTAGATAATCATAGGTGGATTGGAGAATTCCTCCATCTTGCTAGCTACCACCTCCCAGGAGGTGGGTTACCTATGCGAATGAGAGAACCCTCTCTCTGGTGTAGGTTGCATCTACACTGAAGCACTGGAGTGGCACAATTTCAGGGGTAGACAAGCTCTGGGTGACTGCACAGGGACATTCTAGCCACCCCCTTTTTGTCAGACTACACCCCATTTCCTCTGCCATGCTGGCAGCAGGTGGGGCAAGTGATATAAAACTCCTACAACCGCTCTCTGTCCCAGAAGCTCATCCTTGCACAGAGCCAGAAGAACCAACTCTGGTGCCAGATTAGCTGGTAGCATGGTGCAAAGTAGCCACAAACAGACCCCAGAGCCAGATTCAGTAACCCCCCCTTGGGACAGCAGAAGGAGAGGCCTGGAAAAGCTGGGGAATTAAGCAATGCATTTGTCTAAATGTTCTTGCATATTTTATTACAATATTTATTTAAAGAAACCAACACATCAAGCTAGCAGTATGCAGCGTCTCATTAGAAGTGTTGGGTTGGCAGATGCGGCAAGCTGCTGCTGCTGCTGTGCTCATTTCTTGCCACCTTATTACATCCCTTCGCTGGTTGCTCCCCTCTTTCCCTCCCTCCTACCATGCCCTCTGACTCTTGAGCAGTCTTTGTTTTCACACTCCGTGCAGCCTCAGCTCTTTTCCCTTATTGTATTCCAGCCCCTGCACCCCTGTCAGTGGCCATGCCAGCGAATACATTCCACCTGCCTCCTGCATTTCAAACTCTGACAGCAATGGGAAGCAGGAAAGTGTAATCTCTGTGCTGATCCCTTGAAATTAGCTCCTAAATCCTGGGACCCATCTGTATTGCCATGGTGCTGTGCAGGGGACATATGGGGATTGACCAGCAGGCCCCTCACTCTTCAGGGGCTGAGAACTGCAGGGGAAAGGCTTGAATCAAGTGCCTGGATTGTTCAGGGGCTGCTGTTATATCCTAGAGATCAGAACATACACAACTATGGTACTTGGCTCTAATTCTTGCCAGAAATCTTTATTGAGCTCCCAAGCAGCTGCCACCTTTAGTTCACATGGCGCCTTTGCCACTGATTGGTATTCAGCGTTAATACCCCTTCCCCCAAGTACTGTACTGGAATTTTCACCACTCGGTTGCTGATTGCTTCGCTGGCATTATTACCTATTAAAGCAGCAGATTGGCCCATTTCAGCAGGAAATTGCAAAGGTTTTTGATGTTAGCTCTTCCATTTAAAAGTTAATCTGCCTTCCACTGGGAGCAAAGGAGAGAAAATTTCCCCACAGCCATCCCATCTTGTGCAGTGTGAGGTCTCATTGGAGCCAGGCAGCATCAGGCTGAGGGGAGGGAGGAGAGGAGGCAGTGGCGGAATAAGTCAGCACAGCTGAAGGTGTTGATTGTTTAGCAGATTGGATTCTACCTTCCAAGTCATTTTCATCCCAGTGCCACAGCTTGAAGTTATCAGGTGAGAGGAAGAAGGCTGGTCCAACTATCACTCAGGCCACCCAGGTTTGTTTCCTGGCTCTGCCACAGCTGTCCCACGAACCTTTGGGACAGCCACTAAACCTCTCTGTGAGTCAGGTCTCCATAAAAGGGAGGCAATAGTACCATGCTGCCTCGCAGAGGTGACAGGAGGATGAATCTGTGAGGTGCTCAGGTTCTCCAGCAGGGGGGACATGTTAACTTTTTATCTAGAGTGGCAGCGCACTGTGTGGCTAGAGAGGCCACCACAGCATGAAAGTCCATGTGGTCATTAAAAATCCTCTTGTGGTTTCTGGCAAAGCTGGAGTGTCCAGGCCAAAGCTCTGGGTGGTTGATTACATCCCACCCACCCACATGCCTGCCTTCCCCAACAGGATATTCTTCCTCCCTGCCTCCTGTGGTCTGTAATGGAGCATTGTTGTGCGCTGTTTTCACCCCAGAGGTGAGGGCAGCATTTGAGCGGTGGGGGAAGACAGGCCTTTGGCTTGCCAAGCGCATGAAATGCTTTGGGGTGCGGCGGGATGCAAGGCCCAGGAGGGTACAGGTATACAGCTGTGACACTGAGAAGTTGTCTGCCTAATGGCCACATGTGCTGATCCCTTTTGCAGGCCCTCTGGTCCCACTGGGTGATAGTCCCATGGGTCACAACTGTCCCCACGGGCCAGGCCAAGTAGCATCCTTTCCAGCCCATAGTGCAGGGGAGACCCCATTCACCTTCCTTTCTCCCGGCAGCAGAACTTCTCCACGCCACTGCTGAGCCCACTGCAGGGCTGAGGGAGGAGGGAATGTGTCTCACCCATCCTGGCACTGCTAGGGGCCAGCTCAATTTAAGGCAGATGTTCCTTTCACCTGGCTGCCCAGCACCCCTGCAGTCCTTTGCAGGGATGTTAAATAGCGATTATCTGACTAACTGTGTAGTCGATACAATTGTATCGACTAGATGATTAGTTGATAAGGACGGCTCTGGAGAGCCACAGCAGGGGTAGCTCCAGAGTCGGCTCAAGCCGGGAGTGAGCCATCCGGGCTCTTACTACATTTAAAATGCCGAGGTGCAACGTCCTGGACCAGTGTGAGCTGGGACCCAGCTTGTGCTAAGTCCAGCAGCACCTGCATGCTGCCAGCCCTTTCCACCATGAAGAGAGACTGCTCCAGCGCCAGCTCCCGATCATGGTGGCCAGGGCTGGCTGCGGCCAGGGGCTGCTGCAGGAACAGCCACTGCGCGTGGCCAACCCAAACCACCACAGACAGGGCCTGCTTGGTGGCAGCAGCCTCTGTCCACGGGAGGGCGCAGCTCCCCACTGGGACCACTGTGGACAGGGGCTGCTGCTGGAGTAGCCTCTGCCCATGGCAAGCCTTGGCTCACCACAGGCAGAGGCTGCTTCATAGCAGCCTCCCCTATCCTCCCCCTCCCCCTCCCCCCCAGCTGCCTCTGATAGATTGGTAGCACCACAGCTGGGGAGAAACCAGCTTTTAATCCGGCTCCCCCCAGCACCAGCTCCTGTTTCCTCCCTCCCTCGCTGCCTCTCATGGAGATGGCAGGAGGGGAAAGTGAGTAGTCAATACTCCAGTTGAGTACTCACTAACATCCCTAGCCCTTAGGCTGAATATCTGGGGGCGGGGGGGCAGGCCCTTCACAGCCACAGCCAATCCCCACCAACCCCCGAAAATGCTCCCTGCACCACAGACTCTTGCAGAGGCTGGATGCAGACAGCTCTGCCCTTTTGGAAAGGTTTCCTGCTCCAGGGATAAGGTATTCCCTGCAAGGGATTGGGAAGCTTCCAGATCCTTGTGCTCCCTTTGCATGTGCCTAGTCAGTACACAGGGGTAGGGCATAGAAGAGCTCCTCCTACATGTACCTCTGCAATATTCCCAGCACCCAGTTCCTCCCCATCCTCCACCCATGCCCTCTACATTTCTTTACATTGGTGCATGGGCAGAAAACACTTCCGAGTCTGAATCCCCTGCTGCCTTGGGCCAGAGACTGGATTTCACTCCCATTCCACAGCATTTGAAGGCTGGGATTTTCACAGCATCTGGATTCCAATGGGATCTCAGTGCCACAGATCCCTAATCCCCAATGGCTCCTTTAAAACTCTCAGCCTCACAGGTGGTGAAGTGCAAGGCGAGACTCAGGGCTTGCACGCTATAGCCTCGGGCAGTGGCAGCCAGCAAAAGCCAGGATGGTTAATAAACCAGGTGCTCCAAGGAGCTTGAAAAGAGCCTCTCTCATTGTATTTTCTTTTTAATAGCTCAGTAGTGATTCTGCTGGTGGGGCCAGAAGTGGGAATCAGATGACAAAGCAGCCCTATGGGCCCAGACACCTTTAATCAACCTGGCATTTTCAGATGAATTGTTTGCACAAGATTAATGGGTGGAGGAGGAAGGACAGAAGCCACACATTAAAAAACATCCACACAAAGCCTGTTCAAATATGGGTATAAAACCCCTGGTCCTCCACCCACCTTTACGTTGGCAGGTTTGTTTTCTTTCCAATAATCATTTTCACTTTTAACAAGCTCCACTCCTCCAGATGTATTCTCTCCTCCGGTCTCTTGACCCTGTGAAACTTATCCAAAATAAGCAGCTGTTCTATTTCAGGCTCTGTATTAGAAATTAAACAGTCAGACCCTTCCCCCTACATCTACCCCACCAAAACACCTCTCAGCATTGAGCAAAGCAGCCTTAGCAGTAGCAACAGTGGCTCTGACTGGGGCCAAATGCCCCAGCACATGCTGGGCTAGGGGGTCTATAAGTGAAAGAATAGCAGAGATCAGTGTTCCCGCTAAGCTGCGGGGCAGCACAGCTTCACAGGTGATTAATCAGCCCCGCCCAGACAGCCAGCTCCCTGCATGGAGCAGGCAGCCTCTAACAGGGTGGGGCTGATTGATCACCTGTGAAGCTGTGCTGCCCTGCAGTGTAGCAGGAACACTGGCAGGGATGTTGTGTGGTCTGCAGCCCCTTCCAGGCTGCCAGTTTACACTGATGCAGGGTCACATCCCAGCCCTTGTGTGCAGCTGTGGATTCCAGTGTGGCTTGGCATCACACCTGGCCAGCCCTCCCATCTTAGGGATATGACAGGGCATGCTGGGAAGAAGGTGCAGCCAGCTAAGAGGCCTTCTCCAGCTGGCATAACAGCCCCATGGGCAGACTAGTTTTCTTTAGTAGTTTTTCTCCTATTCCCTTACTCTTTGGGCATGAACCACTTTCAGCTTCCTGAACCACCCTGTGTCTGCCACAAGGCAGCTTTCATCAGTTGCACATAATCCTTATGAATGGGCAAAGACTCCAGTTTTGTTTGCAGTTGACTGTATAACACTCATAGCCAAAAGAACAAGCAACAGGGCAACGTCACAGTGTATGACTCTTATGGGTAATATCCTTCTTGCCTCCCTCTGGCTGTAAGGAGAGACTAAGCCCCTGCGGCTGGTGGCACATTCTAGACACATGGAAGCCCTCTTGCCATGCCTACAGGTGTGGCACTTTCCCCTTTGTTCCCCCTCTGGCTCTGTGGAAATGAAACAGATTGAGAGCTTTCATGCACTGACCCCTGCCATCTGCTCCCCGAGCAATCAGAAGTCTATTCTAGTGCCAACCAAACTTCGAATTACTCTGCAATTCATTTCTAGTCAGAGGACAACCAAATCCATACCCTGGGTCCCCCCTGACATGCGAAAATACTAAAGCCACCCATTTTGCTCAATATAAAGTCTAGTCATCTATTATGATAAAGTCAGCTAAGCTGATATCATGGAATGATGCATTACCTTAAAGTGTACATGAATGGAATGGAATAAGGGAGCATGTTTATTCTTCTTTCTATTAATGGCTAGGGGCAGAGGGTTGAGCCCAGGGTCTGTGGATTTGCATGGACTGCTCTTGGAAGTGGTCCTACATCTCCTGCTTATGGTAGGAGAATGAAGAAGCCTATTTATGCCATGCTTTTTATCTGAGGCTCTCACAACACTTAAGAGCTCATATTCTTTAACCCTCACTAAACTACAAGATTTGGATGCCTAATTCCCATCTAAATCAATGGGAATTGCTTGTCCAAATCCTGTAGGCAACTTCAAAATGTTCAGCTTTCAATTATTACTAGCTCTTTATGTCAGGAGTTATTTTTGTTATTCATCGTCAATAACCATACTGCAGTAGCAAGTAGAGGGCCCCGCTGAGGCTGGGGTCCCATTGTGCTAAGTGCTTTAGGAATGTCCGCATGTACAGCATCCAGAGCAGTAAGGCTCCCAGTTCAACAAATCAATAATAATCCTATTGGAATGAGTTCTACTAAATACCTTCCAAATTAGAACTTTACAAAAGATCCTTCCTTTATGGAAAAATGCAGGCTCATGCCTGAGCTCCGTCATGTCTCAGTCCAGCTCCAGGGATGAGGCAGCCCCAGGTTTTTATGAAGGCTCTATTCCTGTGGGAGAAGAACACTAGATATGAGAGCTGAAGACTGTGAGCACAAAGCAAAAATAAAACACATGCAAATTCACAATCTGCTCTTCCTCCATGACGCACATGGAATGGAATCACAATCCCAAGTGCACACATCAGGAAGAGTCTTTCCATACCAGTAGGTGGGTGAATGAGAAATCTAACAGTATGATTCTCCACTGAATTGAAGCCTTTCTAATGCACTAGGATAATTGGGTGTTGGCTACAGAGAAGAGTCCCAGACAATGTTCTCTCTAATCTTTTCTGTCCGTGTGTGCACATTTTTCCATGCATGTGAAGAATACATTTTTATGTGCACCAAGACATGTATGAATGTGCACCAACAGTAGAAATAAAACCTAGCTGTGGGTGCTCTGCTAATCAGCTGAGTGGCACTGGAATATCCTAAGTAGCTGCATGAGCCTATAAATTACAGGGAACAATGGTCCCAGCCTAAGGCCATGTCTACACTATGAAATAAGGTCGAATCTATAAAGGTCCATTTCTTGCCGTCCAAATTTGTAAAGTCGAAGCTCCATCCCCACTGCGCACAAGAATTCAACATAGATTGAAGTAGCACGTCCCCAATAGGAAGTCTGTCATCCACTGTGAGAGCAATACATTGTAGGTAGCTGTCCCACAGTGCTTGTGCCACTTTGCATTCTGGGTTACGCTCCTGGTGCATGCTGGGACCAAAACTGGGTGGTTCTGGGATCATGTCATCAGTGTCCTATAATGTGCTTATCTACTCCCTCTCCCCTGTAGCCAGACATGAACCCCATCTTCCCCCCCCCACCCCCCACCCCCCCGAGAGCAAGAGAAAGGCAGTCAGCCTTTGATGCCCTGGGAACGCAGGTGTGCTGCCTGTCCCTGACTCTACCATAAACAGAAACCAGACAGTAAATGGGCTAGCTGAAGACTGGGGGCCTCCCACCGTCCTGATGGCTAGTACCAGTAATTGACACGCCTGCACTGTCCCAGGAGAGGAATCTTCACCCATCACATACTAGAAGTGCCCATTGTCTGCATCTTCTCAGGTGTGAATTGTGCTTTGCACCCTTCCTGGGAAACTTGGCATTCAAAGCCATTTTTCCTAATTGGCCACTTGAGACAAGGAAGAAGCCTATGGGACCCAAGGGGTATAAAGATGGGTTTAGTAGCCCACCCCATTTGAGCTCCAATCATCTATACCTGCTGGCAGGTATTGATTGTCTCCCGAGGTCTGTGGGACGCCCAACCTCGCCCTACTTCTTCCCGAGGGATTGAGAAAAAGATGCTGGCCACACCAAGTCTGGAACGCAGGGATGAGAATATATACCTGCTAGGTGTCTATTTTGCA
>JANRFK010002932.1:5413334-5434369 GCA_030068395.1 Apalone spinifera | reverse complement strand
CTCTTTTCGGGGTGCCCTCCAGCCTCCTAGGCTGCCCACTGCGATGAGACCTTGTGTCTCAGCAGTTGAAGACTTGGGTGTAACACACACGCACACACTGTTCTGACCGTCGGCTGACATCCCCTAGCTTGAGATCAATGGGAAACAGGTTTTTTGCACCCTTTTTGGCCCTGGTTACCTGTGCAGAGGCCATAGCAGTGCTAGCATGCCCCCCCCCTCCCCACTTGTGAATCCTCTTTGTGCATTGTGATGTTGATGTCTACCTTGGTTTGCCTAATCGTGGAATACGTCAAGAGTGTATGTGCCTCACTCCAGAAAGAGGATGAGATGGAATCTCGGGGTGGCATGGGCATGCTGTACAGGCAAGCCCTCGTGTTGAGCAAATTGGAAATGCAGCCAGCATTTGATCCACTGGAAACAGTGGGATGCCAATTCTGGAGCCATGAAACAAGTACCGACTGGTGGGACCGCATGGTGCTGCAGGAATGGGATGATCTGCAGTGGCTGCAAAACTTCCAAATGTGTAAGGCCACTTTCATGGAACTTTGCAAATGGTTTTCCCCACCCTGACGCACAGGGACACCTGAATGAGACTCGCTCTGACAGTGGAGAAGTGCCTGGCAATTGCCCTGGGGAAGCTTGCAATCCCAGACAGCTACCGGTCAGTTGGGAATCAGTTCAGAGTGGGGAAATCTACAGTGGGGGCTGCTGTTATACAAGTAGCCAAAGCAATCAATACCATTCTGTTGCAGAGGGTAGTGACTCTGGAAAACATGGACACAAATCCCCAACATGGCACCTAATCACCTTGCCAAGGAGTACATAACCTAGTAGGTCTACACCTTGATGGTGCTGCAGGCACTGGTTGATCACATGGGCCATTTCACTGACATCAGCATAGGATGGTCGGGAAAGGTGCATGATGCGCACACGTTAGGACTCCTGCCTCTTCTGAAAGATGCATGCTGGAACTTTTTTCCGAGACTGAAAAGTCAAAAATCGGAGAGGTGGAAATGCCAATAGTGATCCTTGGTGACCCAGCCTACCCCTTGCTCCCAAGGCTCATGGAGCCATACACGGGCAGCCTGGACTCCAGCAAGGAGCAGTTCAACTACAGGCTGAGCAAGTGCAGAATAGTGGTGGAATGTGTTTTGGGCATTTAAAGAAAAGCTTTAGGAGTCTACTGATTAGGTTAGACCGCAGCAAAAGCAGCATTCCCCTGGTGATGGCAACCTGCTGTGTCCTCCATAATATTTGTGAGGGCAACGGAGAAAGTTATGTGGTAGCGGAGGGGGGGGGGGCTGAGGCACAGCACCTAGTTGGAGGTTTGGAGCAGCCAGTCACCAGGGCAATAAAGAGAGCACAGTGCAGGGCAGTGCCAAATCAGAGAGGCTTTGAAAGAAAGTTTTATGAATAGCCAGGTTTGAGAGTCATTCATGCTCCTCTCAGTGAGATGCCCCTGCATTCAGTGTGTTTGCTTGTAATCCCCCACCCACCACTTCAATACAAGCAATAAAGCAACTGTTGTTCAGAGATCATGCTGGTTTATTTAGGGAAGAGAGCAGAGACAGAAAAGGGACCCAAAGTGGGGAGGATCAGAAACATGAGAAGGACGGCCTTTTTGTTACCAGATTCGCCCAACACTGTGGGGTATGTTCATTTATCAGGGTTACTCTTATGGGACTGGGGAAAGATTAACAATTCTATCAGTGTGCTGTCTGTGATTACTTGTGCTCTCATATGGAGCTGAATTCTCCCTGCTGCCAATTCCCCCTCCCATTGGAGCTCTCCTGCAGAAACTAGCTTCCTCAGGATGGGGTTCTTCCTACCTTAGCAACACACACAGTCACTCATACCCACTAACAGAGCACATCTGAAAGGACTGGGTAATCAGCACTCACAAGCTGACCCCTCATATGTCTCTGGATTCAGCAGGCTGGGTTTCACAGCAATGCCACACTGCACCCTCATGAGCCTTTGGACTCAGTGGGCTGGATTAAACAGCACTTTAAGCTGCCATCCTCATAAGCCCTCAGGTTCAGCACCCCCTATCCCCACTTTCACACCACAGTCATTAACTGGTAAACCACACGATGAGCAAACCCCACAGGATTTTGGGCACTACAGGGATCTTTAGCTTGGGTACAAGAAGCGTTATTGCAGATCAATTGGGGAAGCCAAAACAACACCCCTTAAGGAAGAGTGAGCGAAAGAGAAAGAAAGAGAGAGAAGCAACCAGCTTAACAATGAAAGTGATTTATTTCTGAGTAATGAATAGATATCAAAAAGTTACAATACTAAATCTAACAGTTACAATATTAAATCTAAATTGAAACTGATTACAAATGTTAGGTAACCATATAACAGTTTACATAGGGCAGGGTCAGGAGGCTATGCTTAGAGAGGTAGTTGATGAGAGAGAGAGAGAAAGAGAGAGAGAGAGAGAGAGAGAGAGAGAGACCTCACCACTCCATGGAGCTGGCATTGATCGGGGTTCCCAGATGATGATGGTAGCCAGGGGTCCAGAGGGCAGGAGACAAGCAGAGCAGAGCCCCCAGCATGATCAGACAGGAGATGAAGAAGTCTCAATGGAACTGATGCAGTTTAAATCCAGGTATCAGAACAGTTTTTCTTGGGGCAAGGATAGGAGTTTTATAGAGATAGTTCAAAGAGAAAGAGGAGAGACAATAGAGATTGATCACCCCTGGTTATGGGTGATGTTCCTTGAACGAGCTCACAATGCAACTAGGCAGTTTCAGTATTTTAGATGTCAATAGGATCGTTACTAGAATTGGTCTGATAATGACTAATTTGGGTGTGAGCAGGCCTGGGTTCATTAGCATCTGGAGCGGGGATTTCCCATCAGGCAGTGCTTCTCTGCTTTTGGTATCCCATAGTTCACTGCGGTTCCTGCCTTGGAAGAGCTGCTCTCCATTCTGTATGCTAATGAGATGTTCCTCTGTTCCATCTTTAATGTAAATGAGGCTGGGGTGTTTCCTTAATTGTATCACCCTTGTCTGAAGCAGTGTAGGTGAGTCTTCCCCGGCCTTTTCATTGCTTTGTCTTTGATTCTAGCAGAGACCTGAGGGAGGGGGATGGTTTTCCATGAATGTCACTCCCTGGCTCCCCAAGAGCACAAGGCTGACAGGTGACCATGTTCTGGTTCCCCAAGAATCACAGAGCTGCTCGGTAACATTTTGCCTCCTGAGGCCTGGAGGTTGGGTGTGAGGCTGTCCTTGAGTTCCCTCTCCCTGTGTCCTGGGGCCCCGGAGGTGGACAGTATGGCACTGAGTGAGGAGGGAAAGTTGTTCTGCAAGGCATGGGGTGATCCTCTCCAGGCATGCCACCATGCATTTCATCACAGCAGACAGGGATGGAAAAACATTCTCCTGATGCTTTGCTTGCAATTCCCTGCACGCTGTCCTCTCCTGCTGCTCCGCTCTCCTGTCCTTCCGCTCCGCCATCCCCTCGCTGCTCCACTTGCATCTCCTCCAGGAGCATATTCCTCCACTCCATTTGCTCCTAAAAATGTCTTCCCTTGCCCATTTTTGCCTGTGGATTTGTTCCAGATGGACGGTTGGTAGAGCCCGGGGCGTACACAGCAAGCTCCCTGCTGTTCCCACTGTAACAGAAAGTTACAAGGGCACATATTACAGGAGATACATTGTGGAGCCTAAAACCTAACCTGTTAACATACAGTGACAGTCTCTCTAAAGACAATGGCAATGTGTTCTGTGCAAGGCCAAAGTTATGCTTTAAAGTGGCCTCTGTACGCCAAGTATACAAAAGAGTTTTCAAGGGGACATCTGGACTCACACAGTTTGGAGGCAGGCATGGTAAGGGACATGCCAGGGCATGATCTTGCAGGCAGGAGTGTAGATTGTGGGGGCAGGGTGGGGGCTAATGTGGCTTCCCTCCTGTGTGTCCACCATACCCCACTTTCCAGTAGAGTGCTACTTTCCCATAAAGCAGAACCCTGCAGGCAGGAGGCAGGATGGGGTCTGGTCATGCTAGCAGAGCAGGGTCGTGGTTCACATGGCTTTCCTCTTTTGTGTCTGCCAAGCCCCATTTCCCAGGATCAGGGATCAGTTATAATTGAATAACTCCATGTGCAGATGCTCTAATTCCAGAGAAGAGTCTTAAAGTGGTTATGCTGCACAGGAACAAGGCACCCTTATTCTGGAATAAGAATGTTCACACAGGGACTCATACTGGGAGAGCTCTTCCTGAATAAGTCCATGTCCTAAGATGCCCTAAGGAAGTTAAGTACCCAGGTACCTAAACCACTAAGCTCCTTTGAAATCCCAGCTATGATGCCTGAAGCATACATTTGGGTGCTTAAGTGCTGATTTGAACACTTAAACTGAGATGCATGCCATGAACTTGAAAATTGGACTCCCTCCATGAAAGTTTAACTGACACAATTGCATCCATCTGAATCTAAAACTGTGATAAAATGTGTGTGAATACTAGCTGTGACCTGCCTCCAGGAAAACACAGAGAGAAAGCTAGCAGAAAACTACATGAAAGGATCTGAACACCTACAAGATAGGCGGAAGGGAACAGCAGCTGACAGTCTGAGGCAAAATGACTCACATAAGGCTGCATTAGGAGCCCTGTCCCAGATTTAAAGGGCCAAGTACCGAGTTAGCATACACAGTGTAGTTGTGGACCTGTATTATAATGTTTAGCCATTAAGTGATGCCATATCTAATCTGAGCTGACAATAGCTATAGCTGGCCATGCATATTCTGGCAAATTCTGTAGCCAAGGATAGTTTGACCTGACTACTTCATTATCATAGCCTTGGGGAGATTCTGCTCTCACTTTTGGAATTACCAGCGCACCTGACATTTTCCAAAGCAAGATAACAGAACTGTTCACAAACATAGCGTTGTAGTTTTCATAGAGAACATTTTAATATGAAGTCCTGCAGTGGAAGAACACAGCAAAACACTCAAAGCTACAAACTTAATGAGTCAGTCCGGACTGAAGATAAACAAGGGAAAGTGCTTTTTTCACCTGTCCCGGGCTGTTTTTAGGACATACAATAAACTAAGATGGGATCAGTCCTAGCCCTGAGAAAGTAAAAGTGAACTGAGAATTGAATGCATCAGGACTGAGATGCAAATATATCAGGACTGAGATGTACACTGGGGGTGGTAAATTATTTTGGTTAATACCCACATGGCATTTCTACAGTGACAAAAGTAGATGAACTATTAGAGTCCAATTCACTGTGCCTAGGGGACTTCATCAAGAAATTGCCTTCAAACAGATAAAATAAATTATCTCAACAGCTCTGTTTCTCAAAGTACTAGGATGTGAATATTCCACAATGATCAAGATATGACGTAGGTGGTATATTGTTGCAATAACAGAACTGGGCAGAAATCAGTTATATTTTACTCTCACGCACTCAAAGCAGAAAAAACTATATGCACAAATTAACAAGGAGTGCCCAGAAAACATACAGGCATGGGAGAACTTTTACAGATATCTGTGAGGATTTGATTCTTTTATGCTGATAAGACATAAACACTTGTAATCCTCATCAGCAGGGCCGACAGCCACCATAGGCCCTGGGACATGGTATAGGGGGATGGCTCCATGCCTTGGTGCACATAACAAAATTTATTCCACACATGGATGGAAAAAATTAGAGGGAACATTGGTGTTAGGATGTTAGCAATGTCATAAAGAATAAAGTCTCTGCACGTGAATATTGGCAGAACTAACAGACCGATGCAATCCAAAGAACCTTCAATAGCAACACTAGCTTCAATAGCTGCAGATTTAAGCGAATTTAATGTCATTACTTGGTCAAAGTGAACTCTTTCTTTACCAGGTATATAGAAACAATGTATATGAAGGACATCCCATGTTGCAGTGTTACCCAGAAACTGATGTGCTCTTTGCTCATTTCAGGATTCCAGAAAAAGCAGTGATGAGCAAAGGGCCACAATTCACTGCAGCAGAATTTAACTCAGTCATTTGGAACTAAATATGATTTTGATCTTATTACTAGCAGCCCACATTACCCAAGAGCCAGGGCTGCCCCAAGGAGGTGCAGGGCCTGGGTTCCTTTGCACCCTCGGCCCTTCCTCCCACTTACCTCTCTCTGCTTCTGCTCTGCCCCCACTCCACCCCTTCACCCCAGCCTCACCCCTGCTCCACCCTCACTCCGCCTCTTCTCATATCTGCTCTGTGCCCCAAGTGACGCGACCCACAGGGGCCTGGTGTGGGGTGAGAGCAGAGGTTGGGCCACCACATGCACTGCCAGAGCCATGGCAAGTGGAGTGACACAGCAGCCTGCTCCACTCCACCCATCTCCCAGCTGGGTCACTTTGCTTCACCAGAGATGGGAAGTGGAGCTACCAGCCCCAGACCACCCTTTGGCCACAGCTGTGGTGAAGCAGAGCAGCCCAGCTGGGAGATGGGTGGCGGAGCAGAGCAGACTGCTGCATTGCTCCTCTTCCCGTGGCTCCCACCGCTGTGATGAGTGCAGGGGCCCCAGTTCTGCTGCTGGCCACAGGCCCCCCAGGTAATCTCCCAGGCTTCCCACCTCAATATGGGGACCATCCTGTCCATAGGACAGTTGGAGCAGCTGCTGCAGGACCCCACAAAGCACATGGCCCAGGGCAGCTGCCCAGAACTGCCCTGTGGATGAGATGGCTCTGCCAGAAGTGAATGGAGAGGCTCAGAGAGCTGCAGAGACAGCCAAGGAAATCCTACAGCAGAAAGATCCATTCCTTTCTCTTCCGAGCTACAGATCAACACCAAGAGCAGCACAACTCCTGATGGGGAGACAGCTCAGAACTAGGGATGTCAAGCGATTAAAAAGTTAATTGCAATTAATTGTGCTGTTAAAACAATAATAAGACTCCAGCTGACCCCAAGCTCCACATTGCGCTGCTCCTTTGAAACACCACGGTGGCATTTCAACGGGGCAGCTCTTCAGAAATGCCTGCGATTAATGCACATTAACAAAATTAACGCATTAATTGTGCTCTGCGTTAATCGCAGACATTAACGTGCATTAATTGACAGCCCTACTCAGAACTACTGTTCTGACATTGGGAAAGAACCATTCTCAAATGGCCAGATGTGAGGAGCAGGCAAATCAGATAAAAAAAGCGAAAAGACCTCACCAGCACTTTCACCACAGACATCCCGCAGAGAGCTGCCTGTTCTAGGCCTGTTCCATTTTGACTGTTTGTTTCAAAATGGCTGGAGAAAAAGGATGAAGCACTTCAGTTGTCACAAAGAAAAACAATTACTTGCTCATATCAAGTGTGATCATGACCAACAGTGGAGCGTTTAACAGAAACTGATGACATCACTATTTCCTGTAAGCTGCATGCTTGGGCAACCACCCAGGAGAGATTCAAACACCATCCAGCTGATTAGCAGAGTGCCCATAGGCAGCAGCATGTGTTTATATTGGTGGTGCACATCCACACATGCATCAATACACATAACAAAATTTATTCCACACCAGGTTGGAAAAATTAGAGGGAACATTGATCAATATCTACTGTTTGGTCTTCAGACAGAAAAATCAACAAGGCAAGTTCTACAGATGGTGGATACCGAACAACAAGAAAATGACTTAAAAATACCAAATTGGCCACAGCCACTCATTGCAACTAACAGACAGCCAATTGACTAAGTTGTTACTTGTTCAGGTTGTGTAACTAGAAAAACTGTATGATTCCTCCTTGCAGGAGGAATAATGGTAGTTTAAATTAGGAGCTTTAATTCGAACTACCTAGTCCGTGCCTCGTGTAGCCGCGGGCAGGTAGTTCGAACTACGGGGCATTTAAAAATGGCGGCGCCCGGGAACATGCAAATAAAGCCCAGGATATTTAAATCCCGGATTTCATTTGCAAGTTCGAATGCCAACATTAGCCACCCTAGTTCGAACTAGGGTGGCAGTGTAGACATACCCCATGTGTCTTTCTTGGATGGAAGCTCTGTAACCTGTCCATAGCTGCAATGTGACACTTGCAAAGACTCTTCCACCAAGATCAGTGCCAAGTGGAGCCTTGCCTGGAGCCTTCCCAAACAATTAAAAGCAGTGGTGGTTTAAGAAAGGAATCTCAAGGGTCACTTTTCTGAGGGAAGGGGTATGGATGACAATCTTAGATTTCCAGCGATGTGCTGAGCTGGTTATATCTCCTGCTGGGAAAGCATTTCTGGGTGTTACTGAGGTGCTCTCTGCAGCGGCAACCCAAGGTATGCTCATACAAGTATTAATATATGGTTGTGTCTTTCAGATGGACGGTATCCCAAAATGCCTGTAGCGGGAGGCTGTTCAGTCCTACTGGTCAGGGGCTGCTGCTCCAGTCTCTCTTTTAGTTCAGTGTACCAGAAACAGACTTGTCAGCCTCTCTGTCAGTAGTCCTGCCCATCCCAGGGCTAGGCAAAGAGGCCCTGAGGTGGGTAGGAGGACCAGAATCTTTACCCAGGATCCTGACAGTGTGAGAGCACAGGACGGCCCAATTCAGCTGTCCTCCTGCTCGCCTTTCCCTGGGCTTCTTCCTACCACAGCCAATGCCCCAGTTGGGCATAGTCTTTGGCATCAAATGTCAGAGTTTCAGTAATGCAAGTGGCTCGCCAGTGCCCTTGCATGCAGTTCTTGCTATCCCTGGGGAGATGTCTCAAAGGATGGTGCCCTACTGTCTCAGGGCAGCACTTCTCTTGGAAATGGCTCTCCTCTCACCCTGGCCTGGGGTGCTGGAGCTCTCCATATACAGATACTTTCTCTTGGAGCATTCTCAGTGCAGTGGAGATTTCCTGGCCCAGTAATCCTCTAGCCAATCCCCTGCCTCAGCTTTGGGCAGTGTGTGTCGGGGGCGGGGGGTTATACTCCACCTACAGGCTTGTAAAAATAATAGCAGAGAAACAGAGGGCCACCAAGGCCAGGGCAAAAGAACAGGCCTCCTGGATGAGGTTTGAAAATAGCTCAAGCTGGTGGGTGCAAAGATGCAGGAAGGTGTCCCCAGTGCCCACGCAGATAGCCAGGTTAGAGAGGAGGCGGTTGTCATTGCCAGTGGTCTTGAGATTGTGAGCAGGGCCAGAGACCAGGACTAGGTGGGCCTCAGCTATGGGAAAGGGATGAGAGCCATGAGATGGGCCACAGCAAGTCTATGGAGGACACACAATGAATGGCACAGAGTCAAGAACACTAAAAGCCACAGGTAATATCACCCACAGGGCATCACATGACAGGATGCTCGTGTGACAGCCCCCCGGCGAATCACATACCAGGGACTGAACCAAGATCCTCTGCAGACAGAGGCATAAAGTACTAGAGCTTGAGCTTCAAGAGCCAAGCTTCTATCACTCAAGGCTAAGCTAACTCGTGTCCTCTGCAGATCCACACCAATGGGCAGAGGCAGATTACAGTTTTGTGGGGTGGGGGCCTGAACCAATGTAAGTGGGACCCTCCTGACCCCTTCCACCAGTACTACCCCCTCCCCCAGCACACCAGCCAGGGAAATGGGGTTGGGCCACAGGGGCTTGCCTGGCAGGAGTGCCAGATGGGTGGAGCAGGGACATCCAGGGCCCCAATCCACTCCCCAGCAGGAGGAAGGTAGAGCAGGGCAGGGCACAGGGCCACTCATTTCTGGGGCCCCCAATTGTACGGGGCCTCTGAGCACACAGCTCCATTGGCCCAGTGTGACCCAGTGGTTACCATGGCCAACGGGGCCTGTAACATGCAGTGGTTCATACTGGCATTCACAGAGTGCACCACCGCCTGATCTGAAATAAAGCCCCCTCTGAAGCTTCACCCAGATATAAAAGACAGGGCGGTGTCCCTTTTACTGTGCACGTGCTTTGGTCCATGCAGTTTCAGAGGTAGTAACAGGAACTACGAAGTGGCTGGTCGAGAAGCCAAGGACTAGGAAGAAAGGAGGAAGTCCAATTACAAAAAACGAGAACTAGTAATTAGAGAGGAAGGACTAGCTGAAAGTACTCCGGCTGAAATCCTGGCTGGAGGATTATTATTTGGTAGGTGCAGAGGAAATGAAATCCATCAATCTGAAGGCTGGAATTAAAAGGCACTTTGATGTCTAAATGAAATGTTCACAGCTGTATCAAAGAGGCACTCTGGGGATGAGTGACAGTCCCAGATGCCTCCTCCCTGCTACTCCCCATCTCCCCAGTGGCAGAAGCACTATCACAGAACCCAGGCAAGGGCGAAACAGGGACCAGGTCAGATTTCAGCTTGCCAGTTACAAAATACCCCAGGTCAACTCAGAGCGTGCAATATAAAGATTTCAAATCTCAGCCCAACTTTGCTGCATCTTTATTATGATTTCCCTTTTCCTCCCTGCTCCATCCCCCTCTTCACATCATTTTCTTATTTCTTCTGAAAATACATGAGATTAATTTCCCTTGGATCCCCTCTTTGCATGGCTTTTGAAATTTCTTATTAAGCTCTCGCCATTGTGTGTGTATTTTGCTGCCACTCTGCAGCTAACCTCCCTTGGCTTTTCCAGCAGCTGCTCTGTCTAGATACCTTTTTCCAAGTCAAGGCACATGCATACACTGTGTGGGGTTTTTATCATAGTTTATGAAACATCTGCTATTTATAAATTATTTCCTTTGATTGCCATAATCTTTTTAGTTCTGTGGTCCAATAAGCAACTTTGAGAAGCAGAAATGCAGTGCTATCTTTCTAAATTGGCTTTCACTGTAAACTCTACCCTCTGACAAAATGTGCCATTTTTCTCCCATGTTAAACTTCTTAGACATCCTTAATGCACAAGAAACAGCAGATACAAACACAAGCAAATACTCAGGGATGGATGCATCCTTACACAGATACTTGCGCAAATGCAATATGCATAAACACAGATTTACAGACCGAGAGAAATGTGAACAAACATAAATGAGATTCACAGAGAAACACGCAGATCTAGACACCAACACACACAGAAATACACACAGATACTCACAGATATAAAGGCATACAAATAAATACATTCCCAGATGCTGCTTCACATGCTAAACACAAAGAGAAATGCACAAAGACACACACACAAGACAAACACCTCCACATACTCACAGATACACATTCACCCACATATTTGCAAACACTCAGGCCCAGAGAAACACAAGTGCTCACACACAAACTTGCTCATGCACAAGGATTCTTGTGTTATTACAAAAGCTCTTCTGTGGCAATTATGAAAGTTAATATGGTATAGGATAAAAAAACAAAAGTAATAACGCAGTCATATTCCAATATCGAAGCATTCCTAGCTGGCTCTTCTGATTATTTATGGTTTGCCTGTGAGTTTAATTTTGTTTTGTTTTGTTTTCAAAGAGGAAGAAAGAAGCCAGCTAAGCCTTTGGGGATTTGAGGATTTGCTCATGCTGCTTATTGAAAAGACTTTTATAATTGTAAAAATCAATACAATATTAGCACTTCCACCAACTGAAGACGCTCCCTCTTGAGTCACCTTGTTGCAAGATTCTTTTGTGGCCCCACTTCACCATAATGTTACCTACTCTGCTTCTACATGCCACAGCAATAATAAACCATTGTCTCATTCTTGATTGACTGTTAACATGGTGAGGGAAAGACCGCTCTGATCCTGGAGCCATCAACAGGGACACTTTCACCTCAACCAAAACTTAGAGCAAGTAGCTGCAGCAGCCCTTATAGAGTGGTCCGCTTATTAGAGACTGATCATTTCCACCTTGCTGTTGAAGTGCCCTGTCTCTACCCCTTTCTGGTGTCCTGACATACCATCTACGTGGTACAACACCCAAGAGATTTCCTAACAGTGGAAATCCCTGGCTGCCTCTTTAAAAGAGCTTTCTGGTCCCTTTGCATAAACAGCCCAGTGGTGAAAATATTCCCTCTGACTCCCAAAGGAGGTTCAGTTTGGCCATGTTGTGTATTTGCTGTTTGTGCACATTCCAGGGCACTAGCTTTTGCTCACACTTATCTAGGGTGTCAGTGATCTCCACACAGGTCAGATAGGGTATGTCTACATTTCATTCTTCTTCTAAGAGAGGAATGCAAATGCAGACACCCAAAATTGCAAATGAAACTCAGATTTGAATTTCCCATGCTTCATTTGCATGATCGCGTTATGGTGCTATTGCGGAATAGCGCTATTTCAAGAAAAAAATTGGGTTAATCCAGTCATTTTGAAGGAAGGGTTTTATCTTGAATAAATAACCCTGTTTTTTCCTCTAAATAGCGCTATTCCGCAATAGCGCCATAACGCAATTATGCAAATGAAGCGCGGGAAATTCAAATCCGCGCTTCATTTGCCATTTTGGGTGTCTGCATTTGCATTCCTCTCTCAGAAGAGGCATGAAATGTAGACATACCCATACAGAGCACAGACACTATGGCTACGTCTACACTGCCGGTTTTGCCGGCAGTGAGTATGCAAATGAGGCACGGATTAGCAGATATTGCAGATAATTATTGCAGATAATTTATGCAAGCCATTTTTGTACAAAGGGTTTTTGCGGAAAAAAAAGTAGTGTGAACGTTTTCTTTTTGTGCAAAAATCCCTTTTCCCACCAGATCCTTATGCTCCAAAAAAGGAGGTTTACCGATCTGGCGGGAAAAGGGGTTTTTGCGCTAAAAGAAAACATCCATACTGCCTATTTTTCCACAAAAACCCATAGGCAAAAATGGATCAGCAGAAAATATGCAAATGAGATGGCAACTCATGCAAATGAGTCTCTCATTAGCATATTTTTTGCTGAGAAAACTCGTAGTGTAGACTTCACTTTTGTATGTCTACACTTTGTCTGCAGGGCTAAAAATAACATTTTTGCTCAGGCTAGAGCCAGGGCTCTGAAACCCAGTGACAGGGGAGGGTAACGGAGCCTAGCTTCACCTGACTGGGAACACCTACACTGCTATTTTTAGCCCCACAACCCAAGTCCCATGAGCCCAAGTCAGCTAACCCAGGCTCTGACCCTCAATACCAGGCGGGTTTTTTGCAGCGCAGGCACACCACAGACAGGATAGCTTGAGGATTCAAGAATGCATTATTAATTTCACAATAATAATTTTGATAACTTTGAAACTGTTTCTATTTTGACCTTGTTTAAAACTGTGCTACAAATTAATTTCCATTTTGAAATATTAGGTGTATTTGAATGAATTGCACCTGTGAAAATATCGAAGTTGGGCATTTTGGCAGTTCTGAACCTTTTTCTTTAATGGGGAGTACATCAAACCTTACCCTTCTCTGCACAAAGTCTCAGGGCTGAGACATCGACATTTTTCAGCAGAAAAATTGTATCCAAAAATTCCCAGTCAGTTCTGCAGATGACCTCAATGGGAGGGGAGCCAGGCCCCTTCTGCAGCATGGGGAATACAGTGTACCCTGCATGCAGGGGCAGGAGAAAGGCCCTCATTTCAAACAGAGAGTTATACTCTTGTGTCATTTGTATCCACTAAGAAATGAAGCAGATGTTGGCACAGACCCTTATAATGTTGCTGACCAGGCCATGTTTCTTTTCAAAACAATTCTGCCAGAATTAAAAAACTGGCTGAAAACTAGTCTGAGCTTTCCTAAAATAGAGCTTCTGCTGTATAGTGCTTTTTAACCCCGGGCTTACGGCAAGCCTGTTCTGCTGTGTGTTGTAAGATGCCTTGGGATGGTCACCCAGCCAACAGATACAGCTGGAAGCTTTGCAAAGGCTGATCCTGTCACTGTGCCTCTGGGATCCCCGAATTACAGCATGTTGCTTGGTCATGCCCCTTATGCAGGAAACACACAACAAGAAAGCCAACCCCTCCATGGTGGTGTGTGTTGCCGATGAACAGGGTGTCGAGGCACTGTGTGGCCCACAGCAATCGAGGAGTTCACTCCAGCTTAGCCTCTCTTTGAACAGGTGCCTAGGAGAAGGGCTACAAAATGGATGTTTGAAACCAGCGATGGGTGATAGCACCTCTGATGCTTCCATTAGGTCTTTCCACCGCATTATACAATGTGAACGTGCTCATTTTGCTTGACAGTTTGATGCTGTGCAGCTCTTATAGGACATACATTCTTGTCCTATATGACTTCACCACTGGTTTTCATTAGCTCCCTTTCCCTGAACACTTTTGCCCTAGAAGCTGTTGAAAGCCAAATAAAAAACAAGAAAAATGAACAAAAATGTACTGGATAGATCCAAGTGTTTGTACGAGAGGTCCAGCTGAAACTTGCCTTGTTGAACACCAACAATAGAGAAAAGTAGAGCACCTCAGTGGGGATTTTATGTGTGTGTTTGTTTGTTTGTTTGTTTGATTGATTGTTTGTTTGTTTGTTTTCAAAGAGAAAAAAGGTCTCACTGCATCTATTGTAATTTGCATGCTGTAGTCTATAATGCTAAGCACCGAGATTTTGCAAGAAGCCAACTGGAATACACCGTAACCTAATTACTGTGTTGTAAACTATACAATGGAGTGGTAAACTCTTCTGTAAGCTTCATTAACACAGCTGCACAGACATTCTGCTCATCAGTTAAAAGGTGGAAAGCCAAAGCCTCACTCCCTTCGCATTGCTGGTACTGTCCATAAAACCACTCGGAGCACTGCTGTTGTTGCTGGAGCTGGATGGGAAGTGCGCTTTAGCCGGCAGCTTTCAGGGGAGAGTCCTGCTTGGTCAAGAGTGAAGAACGAGCAACTTATTGGGGGGGCATGAGGGTTCTGAGACCTTTGGTTGTGACAAGAGGGGCCTGGCAGAGCCAGGAACCCTGCATTAGTAGTGCTCTGCAAGAAGGGATTGCCAGTTTGCCTGTGCAATTCTAGTCCTTAGTCTCTTTGGAGCAGGTACTGCTAATGAAACCCAAGGCCAAGGCCTTGTGGTGCAGAAAAAGGAGATGCAGGTTTGGGTTGGAAACTGAGATCTACCAATTCATTTCCATTTGATCCAAGCCAGACTTGCAAGAGAGGCAAACCTTTCCAGAGCTACCAAGTGCTGTGTGTAGCCTCCTCCCTTGTATATATACAATAGATTTGTGTATTCCCTGCAGTCACATTCTCAGCAGCATTACTGTAAAATACTCTAATGATTTGATTAGGGATAAACAAATGCACTTTGCTTAGTTTTATAGCTTCTTGAAGGCTGTGG
The DNA here is from genome assembly GCA_030068395.1 of Apalone spinifera. Classification (NCBI taxonomy): domain Eukaryota; kingdom Metazoa; phylum Chordata; order Testudines; family Trionychidae; genus Apalone; species Apalone spinifera. Next base: position 5,419,262 of record JANRFK010002932.1, on the reverse strand, counting down.
ATCTAAACTGGGAACAGAGCCTGAAGCTCTCCCTAGTTCCCATCTATTACTGCCAGAAGCAGCCCTAAACTGGGAGCACAGATAAAATGGATAGTGGTGCTTAACCTGAGCCTAAGTAGCAAGGGTGAGAGTGGAGAATGACGAGATTCTTCACCCTCACAACATGTGAGGGGGGCCAGCCAAGAGACCCAGTGGAAGGGGCAATGTTCGTTCCCCATCCATCAAAAGCTGCACGCTCTGGGCTGCTGAGGGCAGGTCTAGAATCGTATGAAAGAGTCCTAGATGACAGAGGTGAGCAGGAGGTACTGGGCAAATGCAGCCCTCATCAAGCCACTGGACTTACTCCTGCATAACTGAGAGCAGAGCTGGGCCCCATATGCTCTTAAGTACTTTGTCCAGTTAAATAACTCATCACCAAGGGCACATACATGGGAGCCTATTTCACACTCCGAGAAGGCTCCCAGGTAGGGTGTTTCCATCTGGTGTTTCTTTAGCTAACTCTGATCCTATCCCTCTTAGCCATAGCCTTCCCCTTTGCAAGTCACAGCTAGGTCTATGGAGCTGGAAGAGCAGTGTGTTACATCAGTTACGCTCCTCACGTTCCTGTGTGTACACATTTCCAAGCGTGTTTGGGGTTTAAACCCACAAGGTCAGAGTCCAGTAACAGAGACCGGCCAGGTGGTTAGCAAATGTGTTTTGTTTTGTTCTGCTACATTGTAAAACCACAGATCTTTCCAAACTTGCCCCAATAGCGCCGTTTTCTTAATGAACGCCAGTGGACTCGCTTTTATTTGGTACCTCATGCATTTACATATAAATTGCTACATAATGGCTCTGCCCTCCTTCTCTTAAGCATTTGATGTTAATGAGCTGGAAGAAAGGTCATCTGCCTGAGATTAACGATGCTTTGGGGCCATGGCAAGAACACGTGTCCCGGAGAGTGAGAGCTTGTTTATTGCTTCCCTAAAAGCTGTTCCATCTCCTCTTCAGGGTTTCAGCTCTGACCATGCCCTCCCCAAGCACAGCATTTCATTGCCTCGTGAGCAAGGCCAGGAGTTGTTCAAAGGACTTTTCATCCACTCCCATAAGACCGAATTCTTTGCTGGCATTTCTTAATGTTGGTTTTCCGAGTCCAGACAGAACTACAGGGCATTAACACAACACCCCCATTTCTTCTCCAGAGAGCCCGCTTCAAATTCTGCCACCTATATCCTACAAGCTACATGAGATTTGGTAGCCACAACTGGATCTTCCATCTAGAGCTGATAAATGTTGCCTAGATTCTGGGAGAGGCTGGCAGGCTTTTTCTCAGAAGAGTCCAGGAGCAGAAGATCAGCAGTGCGATGCAAGGTAAAACTGAGCAGCTTTGTGGCGTGGGGACAGAGGATTGGGAACAGAGGTGACTCATGGCAGCACGTGGGAGGTGCACCGTCCCACTGTGCCCCGCCAAAATCTCAATTGCTAAGGCTACATCTAGACTGCAAGCTTCTTTCAGAATAAGCTTTTCTTCTGAGAAAGATATCTTCTCGAAAAGCTTATTTGGAAATAGAACATCTACACACAAAAAGCACAATGAAATAGCAATTTGCTATTTCGAAAGATAGCGTTCAGGGTCAGGCGGCTGGCTCAGCTGTTGGTATTTGCCCTACAGTCATGGCTGGTCCAGCTGGGGAGAATAAAGAGAGATGCTCAGTCATCCTGGAGACAATGTCCCTGAGGCCTTACCCTCATGAGTGAGCTGAGAGCCACAGTCCTTGGGTCAGAGGATGGTGATGTCCCTGGAGCAAGGCCATGTATGGCCTGGACAGCGGGCCCTGCCTCACAGGGGCCCATGGGACCATGCTCCCCACCCTCCCCCATCCCACGGACAAGCAGGCAAGGGGAGTATCCGGCCGCACTGGGATACAACGGCTAGGAGAGGGGCCTCAAGCAACCTGGGTTTCCATCAGTGCCACACATCTGTGCCTGGCAGCGCTGTCCCCGGGAGCAGGTGATGCCTCAAGCATGCAGGCATGTCCTTGTGCCATGTGCAGCACTCCAGAGTCTGTGTACATGCGTGTGTGTGTCCTTGTCCCTAGCCTCCTTCCAGAAGTGTCTAGTGGTGAGAGGGTGTTCCCCCCCCCACCGGGGGTCAGAGGTGTGTCTGGCCTCCCCAGAGCCTGTAAACAGGAGCCTGGGGTGCCCTGGGGATACCTCCTGGGGCTGTGTGGCACAGACTGGTGCTGCATGTCTATTCACAGTGGCCAGGCTGAGAAGGTCAAGCGGCAATCACACCACAGCCCCTCAGCTCCCACCACTCCCACCCTGCATGTGAAAACTAAGAGCACTCGCCTGATGATCCCTTGGAGACATCCAGGCCTTGGGGTACCAGCTCCAAGGTGATGGTGGTCACTGTGCTCACTGTTTCTTCCTCCTCCTCTAGCTTCTCCTCCTCCTCCTGGGCTGGGACCCCTGGGCAGGTGATGACGGGTGTTTCCAGCCCCAAGTCCACCACCAGGGGTGGGGAAGGGGCTGCACTGCCCCCAGGATGCTGTGCAGTTCTTTGTAATAGGGGCAAGAGTGAGGTCCTCAGAACGGGAGTTGTGCTCCTTCACCCTAGCGTAGCCCTGCTGGAGCTCTTTTGCTTTGCTCTGGACCTGCTCCAGAGTCCTGTGGTGGCCCTTCATGGCCATGGTCCTGGCCATCCAGCCGTAGATGTCAGCATTATGCCATCTAGAGAGCAGATCCTGGAGGGTCTCCTCTTTATCCCATACCTCCAGAAGGGCCAGGATCTCTGCCTCAGACCAGGATGACGCACATCTTTTTCGGCTCCTGGCAGGCTCCTGAGAGCCCTGTGCATGCTCCCTGGGAGGGCCAGTGGGCTCTTGTGAGGCTTGTGGCTGGGACATGGGTACCCACACATCAGGCACTGGCAGCCGTGCGGTGTGTGGAAGCTCCCAAGCCTGCTTCCTGCCACAAGCCCTGTCCCAATGTCTGCAGCTTTAAGAGCTGCCAGGAGACAGGAACTATAGAGTTGTGATGAGTGTGGATGGAATGGCCAGCAGGGCACCTCTGTTATTTCCTGAAGGCTTCTTTTTTCAAAATTATGCCTGTTGAAATAACGCAATTGCAGTGTGGACGCTAGCATTGTTTTTCTGGAATAGCGGCGATTATTCTGGAAAAATACTGCAGTGTAGACATACCCTAACTGGGGTGCTCCCTCCTGCTTCCTCCCTAGCCCTCTGGGTAGCCCTTCCTGCACTCTCTCCCCCTGCAGACACCAGTCACTATGATTCCGAAAGCGGGTTGTTTGGTAAGTCAGGCATTGAGAGGCAGGAAACTGTTTTAACTGATTTTCCAGGTCCATTTGTTCAGCTCCCTAAAGAGAGAGGGAAATTGAAGAGGAACACATCCAGAGGAATATTTCTTGCACCTATACTTTGTGTTTGATTGGGATTCTCGCCTTGTAAGTGGAATTAACCCTGTGCAGAGGACCAGCCCGACCAAGAGCATCATTTAAGTCCTCAAAATAGGGCATTAGTGAGACTTCAAATGTTGCAAAGGTTTTTGTGCTAGAGGGGATGAATTGCATTCTGGGTGAGCAGGGAGATCCAGAGCACTTTATTTTTACCAAATTGACCTTGATCAATGGGAGAATTGGTCTGAAATTGACAAGATGAAACTCAGTAAAGTGCAAAGCATTGCACTTCCGAAGGAAAAATCAAATGCAAAAATAAAAATGGGGACTGAATGTCTAGGAAATAGTATTTCAGAGAAGGATCTGGGGGTTTTAGTGAATCAGAAATTAAATATGAGCCGACAATGTGATGCAGTAGCAAAACCAAGGTTAATATGTATGTATTAACAGAAGTGTTGTATATAACACAAGGGAGTTAACTGTAACAGTCTACCAGGCACTGGTAAAGCTTCAGATGAAATGCTCTGTCTGGTTTGGGAAACACACATTAAAAAAGATGTGGACAAGCTGGAAAGCAACACAACTATAAAAGGTGTGAAAACCTGACTGTGACACTATGCCCTATTTTATGGAAATATATTTTGAATATAAATATGCATAACTCAAATATGCTTTATGCAAAATAGATTGAGTAACCTATCATTCGAGAGGCTGTGATCCCCTATTCTGTTTATGTTTCATGTATCAATCTTGTATGTGAAGTCAGAGATATGAAGTGTGAACCTGCTTATTAATCCAGAATTTCTACTGGTAGCCACTAGTGGCACTTAAGGGGCTTAGTGGCCCAGTGATCAAGACAATGATCAGTAAATGGTTTTGCTTTTCCTATAAGTCTAAACTGTGGTTGGTCCTAAAGACATGTGACCATGCCACCTGGTGCTGGAATCCATCTTGAATCTGGTATTTTTCCATTGGGATGATGGTATGGGAAGAGTTGACAAGGTTTTCTCATCCTAGAGAAATTCTACTTAAGGAATGGGAAGCAACCGATGATTGTCTTCAGCTGGGCTTTGAAATGTCATCACATACTCTAACAGAACACACATGAAGAAACCTGAAAACAAAGAACTCTACAGACACAAGAAGCTATTAGACCCAGATCAGGGAAAAGATTAGCTCTGTCTTGGAGGATTTTACCTGGAGTAAGGACTAGGGTGAGAATTGTGATCTGTAATGATCTCTCTAAGTGTATTAGGCTTAGTTGGCATGCTATGTTTATTTTGGCTTATTAACGTGCTTTGATGGGCCTCTTTTCACTTGAAATCACTTAAATCCTACATTTCATACTTAATACAAACACTTGCTTATTATCAAACACAGTGTAAATAATTGCTACCTCTGGGGGGATCCACAGCTGTGCATATCTCGCTGTTTCATTGATGAAGAGAGTGAAGCTAATGAACTTTGTCTGTGTAAAACTTTTAGACAGAATAAGACAGATTGACTGGGGTTTGGTCCCTCTGAGGGCTGTGCTCCTGGATGCTGTCAAGTCCCTAAACTGAGCCCTCCCAGTGATGAGTTGTTATTTGCATCTGCTGGGGGGCTGTTACCCAGCTCTGTGCCTTTGCTGGGGGAAACTATTGCTTCTGGCCCAGCAGGACAGCATGGTGGGGAGTCCCAAGGGTATGATCAGCACCCTGGGTGACAGCCTCAAGGGGACCACTGTGATTGAACCATCACCCTGACCTGTGAGGAAAGGTTTAAAAGCCTGATGTGATGGTGCGCCTGCCTTACACTGGGCCTTTAATGGTAGAGGGTGAGGGAGAGGGCTCAAAGCAAAGCCTGCAGCTGAGGCTGGTACTGCCAATTAGGACCCAGCTGGGGGGTGTATAAATAAGGACTCCTGGTACAAGGAAGGCAGGCAGGCAGGCTTACTCACTCTAGCTGGGGAGTAGGAAGCACCTGGCTACTAAGGAAGTGTCCTGAGACAGCAGCAGTAAGGAAAGGTAGGCAGGGCTGGGGAGCTCTAGCCTGATGCAAGTTCTGAGAGTACTTGGGCTGTAAGGGGGGGGTAGCCAGGACAGGAAAAGGAAGTACACCCCCCTTGCCAATGAGGAGTGGCTATTTCAGACTGCAGTTTGCCCCTGTGGCAGGGGCTAGATGAAGATTGGCAGTGGATTGCTAAGGTAAGGTGGGTTTAGGGTAGCAGTGGGCAAAAGGGTCTCCAGGGCCAGATTTGGCCTGTCAAATGGGATGATCCAACCTGCAGAGGCTCTGCTGCTCCCCTGCACACAGGCCAATTAGGGTCTGGGGGTAGGGGAGTGTGCAAAGCTTCCTCCTGCCCTGTGAGCAGCACGTAGCACTCTGAAGTGCTGTGTGCTTCTCACAGGGTGGGTGAAGATGTCATGTGCTCCCAAGTCCTGATTGGCCTGGGGGCAGGAGGCCCATGCACAGTTTCCACTGCCCTCCTCCCCTCACTCCCTGCCCTATGAGGAGCACACAGCACTTCAAAGTACCATATGTTACTCACA
>JANRFK010002932.1:5391844-5403930 GCA_030068395.1 Apalone spinifera | reverse complement strand
GTCAGACTAGATGATCAAAATGGTCCCTTCTGACCTTAAAGTCTATGAGTCTGGATGCTCTCTTTTGCAAAATCCCATCACTTTTTTGATGTGCTTTTGCAGAGTGGGTGCGCTCTTACGCAAGAAGATTTGTGGAAGATGTCTTCCGATAAAAGCTTTTTGTGCAAGAAGCCTGCAGTCTAGACATAGCCTTCAGAGTTGAAGTCGTGATAGATGATAATATAGAGAGTCTGAACAGGGTATCAGATGATGACTCTTGTCATGCATAATGCTGTATAAGGTATGGGCTGGGGCCCAGGTAGCAGCCTTACTAATGTCCTTGTTCAGGAAAGCAATCAAGGTTGAAAGGGCTCTGGTGGAGTGCAAGTGAATTCCTTTTGCGGGATGGCGATTGCACCAAAGGTGGCATAGTTTTATGCAATTGGAGATCTACTGGAAGAGTCTTCGTTGAGATATGGCACCGGCACTCCCTTTGGATTTCTCAGTGATGGAACAGCCTGGGTGATTTACAGAACAGTCTAGTTCTGTCTATGCATAACGCTAATGCCCTGGAACATAACAAGTATGCAGCGTCTATCTGCGTGGGGTTTAGGGGAGAATGTTGGTAACTAGATGGGTTGGTTACGGTGGAAAGCTAAAATGACTTTTGCTAGAAACTTGAGATGTGCTCTCAGGGATATATTATCCTGTGGCTGTGTATGGGGGCTCTGACATGAGGCCCCTCAGTTTTCCTATGCTTCTGGCCAATATAAGGAATGCCACTGTTGTGAGAAGGCATAGCAGTGAACATGTTGCCATGAGTTCAACTGTGGGACAGGTGAGGTGCAAAGGACCATGCTGAAGCTCCATGATGTAGCAGGCTCACATAGTGCTGGGTTGGCATTACTGAGTCCTTTGAGGAAACGTTTGATAAGCAGGTGAGCTAAGACAAACACGTGATCCACTTTGAGGTGAAATGCTGTGATGGCAGATAGTTGGACTTTAAAGGTCCCGACCTTTTGAGTTATACTAGGTAATTCAGTATTGAGGGTAGTGAGACGGATGGATGTCATTTGTTTTTGTGAGCACCGTGCCTCAAAATCGCTGCCATTTACGGTTGTACGTGCGACAGGTCATTTCTCTCCAACTGATTTGTACCCTGATCTGGTCAACTCAGGTCCTGCGAGCCACAGAGGAGCCAGGCTCTGAGATGGAGTTTCTGTGGATCCAGACGCAGGACATGACCTGAGTCCTGGGAGAGCAGATAAGGCAGAAGTGGGAGTGTGACTGAACGGTGCACAGTCTTCATGAGGAGATAAGGATACCAGGTTTGTCGAGACCATGCTGGGACTGTGGCCCCATCCTCTCTGATCTTAGGGATCACTTGGTCCAAGAGAGGAATGGAGGGAAGGCACAGAGGAGGGGAGCGCTCCAGTTGAGGAAGTATGCGTCACCTAATGACAGCATGCTTGCCCTGGAGCAAAAAAGGGGGAATGTGACATTTTGTGTAGTTGCAAAATGGTTGATTGTTGGTTTGTGTTGAAATACTTTGTTGTCAAGCTCCCACTCGTGCGCCTGAAAAAAATCCCTGATTAGGGTATCTGCTGTGATGTTCTGACATCTAGGGAAGCAAGCCGCGGTGACGTGGATATTGCATCTGATGCACCATTGCCAGTGTTGTATGGCTTCCACGCATAGGGAGTGCAAGCATGTTCCCCTTTGTCTGTTACATGGAGATACAGGCTATATTGTCTGTAAGGATCTGAATAGTCTTGTCCTTGATGAGTGGTAGGAAGTGGGAGCATCACTTGAGGGGCATTAGAGGCTCGCCCCCCACAGGAAAATGGGTGGGTTTGCCCGATGACACCACCCCTTGCACTTCCAGAGAGACAACAACTCTTTGCAATAATTGATGGACACAATTCACAGCAATTGGTATTTCTGCAGCAGGCAGTTAACCCTCAGGGCAAAGTGTGATTGTCTCTATTTAGCTTCCCTTGTATGGGCATGAATTCAGAGTAGGCCGTTAGCAATGTTCTCTCTCCTCCCCACCCGCAGAACCCCTCCTGCTCTGCTCATCAGCGATGCTCCAATGATTTCTTTCTAGTACAGCACCCCATCAAAACCCCCTCCTTTCTGAAAAATTTCACACTGCAGGTCACTGTCATGTACAGAAGGGTCTCTGGGTCTGCACTTCTTGTGTTTTCCTGTTTGCTGTGTAGAACAGAGACAGGACATAGGAGTAGGTACTAACATGAGATGTCTTCACAGTCTGCCTGCAGCAGTCAAGTTTGATATTCAGAAAAAACATCGTATTTGTTCTTTAAGAGCCCAGTGAATGGCCCTGGAAGCACATGCTCACAATGGGGGAGGAGAGAGCAGCTGGGTAGATATAATTATGTTACTAACTTGGGCACACATACAACCAAGGGCTTTTCATTCACAATAGCACAGCCATAGGCTGCAGACCTCTTCAGCTATGCACTGGACCTGAGCCAGCATGGAGGGCTGACAACATCTGAAGCAGAAGGTTTCAAGATGATTTCGGAGCCCCCCACAAAGACTCCTGTTCTAACTACTGCAGGGTTCTAACTTCCCTTGGGCATTAGAAATGCAGCAAAACTCCTCAGAGAATTATAGCTACTGCTGAGACTGTTGTAGAGGAACGAAAGCCACGGGGAATCCTGCAGGGGGTAAGCACTTCATAAATACCATAGGGATGCTTACAAAATTTCCTGCAGCTATAGGAACATCTACAGAGACCATTAAAGTTTACATGGAAGGCTGCAAAATGACAGTATGTATGTGGAACTGCAGAGGAAGGAGTGGGAATTGAGACCTGGGTTCAAGAAAATACAGTATTGCCTCTTTATAAACCCCTGGTACACTCACATGTTGAATACTATGTGGTCCTGTGGTTGCCTCATCTCAAAAAAAGATGGAATTGGAAGAGCTTCAGAAAAGGGCAACAAAATTAGGTTTATATAATGGCTGCCCTATGAACAGAGATTAATAAAATTGGGACTTTGGAAAAGAGACAACTAAAGGGGATCTAATAAATGTCTATAAAACATGACTGGTGTGGAGAAAGTAAATAAGGGAAAGTGTGTCTTTTTTTTTAAATTCCTTTCCGTAACACAGGGATGAGGAGTCACCAAATGAAATTAATAGGCAACAGGTTTAAAACAAACAAAAGAAAATATTTCTTCATGCAATGCACATTCAACCTGTGGAACTCCTTGCCAGAGGAAGTTGTGAAAGCCAAGATTTTAGTGGGGTTCTTTTTTGAACCCGATAAATTCATGGAGGATAGGTCAATCAATGGCTATTAGCCAGGATGGACAGCAATGGTGTCTTTAGCTCAGGGGTTGGCAACTTATGTCTTGCAAGCCAAATATGGCTCACTTAGAAGCCAAATATGGCTCGCAGCTCGAGCTCACCTTCCCTCGCTCCCCCTCCCTCAACGGGGAGCCTGCACTGGCATTCCAGCCTTGCACTCGCTGCAAGATTGGATCCAACGCCAGCTTCCTGCGGGGGAGGAGGGGCGGAATGTAGAAAGTGATTGGGGAAGAAGCAAAGCCACAAATGGCTCCATGTGCATGCGCTCCTGCTCCCCCTCCTGTGGCTGGAGGAACAGCAGCATACAGATGTGCAGCCTGTAGGCTTTTCCTGATGTTCCATTGGCCAGAATTTGGCCAATGGAGCGACAGGAAGCCATGCCTGGGACAGTGACCCTGAGAGCAGTGTGTGGCGCAAAAGTGCCCAGCCCCCATCTGGCCGCAGCATCCTGTCCCCAACCCCAGTCCTGGGACAAGCCCCATGGTCTGGCTCCCATCTGGCCACAGGAAGGGCTGGTGGTGGCAGCCCCCCTCCTGCTACAGCACAGGTAGGAAGGGAGGCCACTATCTGCCTGTGGTGATCCTGGCCCAGCCCCCTTGTCTAGCTACTTCCTATCCCCAGCATCCTGCCCTGCCTCCTGCATCTCCTACACACCCTAGCCTCCTACCCTGAGCCCCTCATACACTCTGACCCTTACTCCTGCACCTCCACATCCACAAACTGCACCCCCAACAGCAGCAGAAGTCCCATTAAATAAGTCCAATGTTTCATTTATGCTATTATTAATCACCATGTCAATCATCAATAATATTAAGTTGTATAAACAGGACTATGCAGCACTTTAAAGACTAACAAGGTGGTTTATTAGGTGATGAGCTTTTGTGGGCCAGACCCACTTCCTCAGATCAAATTGTGGAAGAAAATTGGCATGATCATATATTTTTGATTGTATCCCTTTGGTATATATGGTCATGCCAATTTTCTTCCACAATTTGATCTGAGGAAGTGGGTCTGGCTCATGAAAGCTCATCACCTAATAAACCATCTTGTTAGTCTTTAAAGTGCTGCATAGTCCTGTTTGTTAGACCAGACTAACACGGCTAATCTCTATTACTATTAAGTTGTATAGTTTCAGTCGTGCAAATGGGTATTCTTACAGACTGGCTCTTTGTCGACCACTTGTTCTGAATTTTGATGTTTGGTTCTTTGGTTTGAAAAGGTTGCAGATTTCTGCTCTAGCCTCTGTTTGTCAGAAGCTGGGAATGGGCCACAGGGGTCGGATCACTTGATGATTCCCCGTTCTGTTCACTCCTTCTGGGGCCCCTGGCATTGGCCGGTGTCGGAAGACAGGACACTGGGCTAGATGGACCTTTGGTCTGACCCAATATGGGTGTTCATATGTTCTGTTCCAAGAATTGTTTGCAGTGTTGTGGTACCCTGGGGCCAACACAGCTATCAGGGAGCTGCAGTGAGCGACCTTTTGTGGCCTTTTGAGCTACAGAGGCCTGAGAAGGGCTCCAGAGCTTGTGTCTCTTACCAACGGAAGGGGTGGAGTGAAAGATATCTCCCCCACCTTGCCTCTAGGGATGCCTCTCTGGAAGATACCAATCTTGATGTGAAGGCCTGGACACTTTGTGCCAATGGTTAATCACCTTCACTGTTTTGTTTTTAGGGGGGGGGGAGGGGCTGATTTCTAATTTAAATTTGATGGCTTCAGCTTTCATTTATTAGTTCTTGCTTTGCCTTTCTCAGTGCATTCAAGATCCTGTAGTCCCTGGCTATTTTCTGATTGTGAAGGGATTCATATAATGTAATCAAGCCACACCTCAGTCTTCTTTTTAATCAACTAAACACATCAAGCTCTTTACCTCTCTGACACTAAGGGAGTTTCACCAGCCATCCAATTATTTCTGTGTTCCTTTTCTGCATACTCTCCATTTTTTCAACACCCTTTTTAAATTTAGCTATTAGGCTTGTAGGTAGCACAGGCCGGGGTGGGGAACCCCAGTTTAATTTGATCCATCTGACATCATGTATTTGCACTGCAGCCCATAACCCCAGAGCCTTGGCACCCCAAGCTAAGTGTGAATGAGGGGTGGGTTTGCGGGGGGGTTGCTTCCCACCTTGGGATCATTGGGAGCAGGCGAGTAGTGAGGGTTTAGTTTGTGGGAGGTCCCCAACTGATTCTTGTGCAGGCCAGTGGCCCCAGACTGAAAAAAGGTTCCGCACCCTGGCACTGGCCTTGATTCCATGGATGCTCCAGGGCTGACAAAAAATGAGCAGGTGCTCAGCAACCAGGTCCCCCTCCTCTCTGCACCCCTAGCCAAACACCCATTATGCTTTTGTGAAACACACGTTAATGGGCTCAGTACAGAGGTACCAAGGTGAAATTGAATGGCCTGTGAGGCACACGAGATTAGACAAGATGATCTAGTGGTTGATCTCTTCTGGCCTTAACATGATGAATCCATGAAAAAAATCCTCAGCTGCACAGTGCCTCTGTGAAGGGCTCAGATGCTACTGGACTGGGGTGAAGGGCTCAGATGCTACTGGACTGGAGGCTGTGCAAGCACCAAAGGCAGCCAGCCAGGTGAGCTGTCACAATCCCATCCATGTCAAGTTCTCATATACCAAGATTATAAAGTTTGGGAAAAAGTGAGGAAATTTTCAGACCAACTCAAGTACGACAAGTTGTAAAACAAAAGTCAATTGCTAAAAATGACATTATTAGAAATGTATTGGCATTCAAAAATGTGCTTGGAAGTCCAGAGAGTCTCAATTAAGTGTTTGAAAAAACAAAATGAATACCCCAAAGTTCAGTTAATTTTCCCCAAAAAATATTAACTCAGCCATTTCCATGAATTCTTGTTCAACTTCTGCCTGTATCTCTGGAACATCTTTGTGTCATAACACCATACAATGTGCTACATTTTCCATGCCAATATAACCCTGCACCAGTATCCTGTACTGACTACACAAATCTCTGATCTACACTCATAGGAAGCCCCGCACTGGTTCACCCATCCTATAGGAGCTAGCTACTCCAGAGAGAAATACCAGCTCTTCCAATCTCTCCCTTTTGAGATGCAATGAAAAGCTTGACCCCACCTTGTCCCACATGTCTACTATAGTGAGAATATTGCAGTCTGCTCATATTGCCCTTCATATACAGTCTTCATACAACCATCACTACTTTTCATTCCCTGACAATCAGCTCCATGATCAAATCAGAAGCCAAGATGGGAGAGCAAGTAGAACAACAAATCCGCTATGCCCACCATCTCTTTATACAGAGTACAAAGACCAACCATATAGTCTTATCAAAGTAAGTCACAGACATAAATCTCTATAACCAGATTTCCACCTTTATGCTGTCTTCTGACCAAATAATGGTCACAGAGTTTTCTAGTATTCAACATAAGCCTTCATAAGCTCTGATCATCCTTACTGGACACAGAAGACACAAGAAGATGAGCAGATATTGTGATCTTTCTTATAGACATGATGCTATGCCATTGGACAGTGCTCAGTGGAGTATAGTGCAGAACTAAAGTTCTTGTGAACTTCCAGACATTCATACATTTGAGTTCATTTTTTGTGCTTAAAATCTTCAAACTCCTAAACAATTTTTAAAAATAACTGCATGCTCTAATAAGGGTCCTCCACCCATCCAGCCCCAGAGCAACTGATCTATCTTTTTGATCTTAACTCTCTCCTAATCAAAAACTTTTGTCTGGGAACGATAAATTATGTCATCAACAGATTGATTTCTAACCAGATTATAATATGCATCAACAGCTGTCTTTAACTGCACCTGTTCTGAATGTATCAGCAATGCAGCGCAACAATGGAAATCCAGCAGCTGGAGGTCTGAGTTCTAGCTAGGGCAGCACACCTACACTGGCTCTCAGGGGGCAAAAGATAAAGGATAGCTACAGCAGGAGGGCCCAGCACCTGAGTGCGCACCTGGCATTGTACTTGGAACAGCTAACACATCCTGCCGCTGTCTATTTTTAGCTCACCAGCTCAATGAGAGCTAGCACTGGTACAGCCACTCGAGGTGGAAATTACACCTCCATGTTGACATATGCAGCGTTCAATCCACTGGGTATTCAGCACAGAGGCTTGCCTACCAGGAGCCTACAATGTCCCCATGGCATTAATTCCCTCCACCTTCTAAGGGCCCCACTCCCATGTCTTGAGACTGTGCCTGCGTGTCATGCATTCCCATTCCAGCCCCTTGTTTGGCAAGGCACTGCACTGACTGACCATGGAGGGAGTGACAGCCGAGCTCCCCCTCCCCAGTACTCAGGGTCTCTTGTGATGGCCCAGTCTGCATTATGTCACATACAAGAGAGGCTGTCATTACTGGAAACTGTAATTGCACGATTATCTGGTTCCGTTTCAGAGCCTCTTCCCCGCACAATGAGCGGCTGATGGAGCAGCACAATGCTTTTGGCTCAGCTGTGTCACTCAGACTGCATTTTATTGCCACTACCCCCTTCTGACCTTTCCACAGCTCCCATTTACAGCCATCCAGCCACTCCCCCACCTCGCTCTCTCCCTCTCCCCCTCCACCCCCAACGCTCATCTCGTCTTGTGTCTCAGCTCTCTGATAGTGCCCCAGGAAACCCCTTTTAGGCGCCTGACTTGATTTTGGAATAACACTTGGATTTGCAAAGTGCTTGATGCGTTGCAGCGACATTAACTTCCCCTCATAGCACCTCATCAGCTGCAGGGGTGAGTGCTGTTATCTCAATTGCACAGAAAGAGGAGGTGACTCCTCCAGTCGTACCAGGAATCAGCCACAGAGCCAGAATGAGAACTGAGACCTGCATCCACCTCTGTGCTCATTCCAGACCAGATGGCCTTCCTGCTAGGCAGATTTGTGGGCCCCACACTGAAATCTGTGACCTGACCTGATAGGGGTTCAGTCAGTTCTGTGTAGTTCATTAGCCAGCAGGGAGGTGCTCAGTAAAGCTGCAGTTTTAAAGGGAACCAGTGACTTAGTGTAAGCTCTGTTTGCCCCAGCTGTGTTGGTAAACACTCAGCACACTGTGCCTGGTTGAGCCCAGGAGTCTGAGCTACTAGTTCTAGTGAGGGAGACGCGGGGTCCTCAGGGGCTCCTGCATTCTCTCCCCCTCTGCCTCATGGAGATGGCACCTTCTAGCTCTGTGGGAAGGCAGAGAGGAGACTCCTGCCCCTCATTTCCCCTGCTGGCCAGCACATAGGAGAAGTGTTTGCTCTCTTCGGAGGCCTGGAAGTGCACCTGTTGTTCTTTCCTATTGCACCCCTAACACTACCTTCCTAGCCACTGAGAGGAGAAAGGCAGCAGGCCCCGCGATGAAGGAGCACGGGCCAGAGTAAGCAGGGCTTAGCATCTCTGAGGGTTTCCTGACGGCCACAGCAGGTTTGCCAGCTTAGCTTAAACAATCAAAGGGTTTGGCATGCATTTTGGACTATGCATCTCTTGCGTTCTTGGTACAGCATCGCATCATGGCAGTGCATAGCTCTATAGCACAGTAATCAGATAGGAATGGGGAACATCTGAGGGGGCCACAGAGACTCCCAGGGGAACTCCCTCTTCCTACAGAGCCCTGTGGTGTGGCCTTTCAGCCCAATGCATGGCATCACCACAGGAAATCCCTCTCTGGAGCTGGAGGTCCAGGCCCACCACACAAAGAGAGGAACTGCAGATTAGACATCTCTGAGGAAAAGCCATGGCAGCAAGACACACACAGAGGATACCGAGAACAGAAGCAGCCTGGTTTATCCTGGCTTGCAACACAGCCTACATGGGTTTTTTTTTTTGTTTTTTGTTTTTTATTCTTTTTGTTCTTTGTTGGAAGAGAAAGGAAACAGGGCAATCACCAGATGAAAACAAAATAATAAGCTACTTAGAGCCATTGTCAATGCCATTAAGAAAACTGCCCTCATCTGTCCTCATCACTGTCACTTACTGGGATATGCTGGCAGCTGCTGAATCTAAGGTCTGACTTCAATGAGAATTTCTGCTCATTGCAGCAACCTGGATGGCTCCAATTAGGGCCTGATTGCTGCTTTCACGGCTGCAGAGAGGGTGTTAAAGGGCCAGGCACAGAAAGGTGTGTCCATCTGAAGCTGTGAGACTCTAGAAAACAGCAGGAAGAGGGATGGGTGGAGTGCCAGTGTTCAGAGAAGAGGATTCAATTTCTCATGTGCACCCGTCTATATAAACACTGCCTCCTTAAGGCTGGCTAACTCAGACTGAGGACTGGTAGTTGTGGGCCATAGCAGATCCTTCCCCCTCTTGCCCACCATTGGTAGTGACTGCTGGCTATTGCCATGTGATGCTGTGGGGTGTCCTGCATGAAAGGGGACAGTCTCAGTTCAGCTCCCAGCAGATAGAAACCATCTCCCAACTGGCCCCCTTGCTCACAAGCTCAGCAGAGAGGCCAGGAGCCGAGCAGGGGCCTGGAGAATGAACCCCTCATCCCATGAGGAAGTATTTCTGGAACAGAAGGGCGGCTAGAGGCTGATGTGGGGAAACCTACCCTGCTGAGGCTCACAGTCAGTGTGCTCCATCACATTCAGTGTCTAGTGCAACTGATTGATTGAAATCACCCAGTGGGGCAGCCTTGATGACATGCCAGGGACATGTGAGCAGTTTCTTCTCAGAGCCACAAACACAAGCAAGCACAGTTCACTGACACTCACGACATCTACCCTTTGTGCCGTGAGAGGCAGGCACTGGCATATGCCCACCTGTAGCGCACTGGATTGCAGTCCCTCCTCTGTCTCCTCCAGAACTGCTCACTCAGGCTCCGGCTGCATTTGTCCCAGCACTTGTTTGTTTACACACTGCTCACCTGCAACCCCACAGAGTCCTAAGTCACCCTCCTCCAGGCCCTGGAAGGAAGGAAGCAAGATAAGTTTGTGAGGATTCTTTGATGGGGTTGCCTGCAACAGCAGGTGACTGGCCTTGATGACCCAGGAGGACCCTTCCAGTCCTATGGGGAACTCCCATCACTTCTTAAATCAGACAACCAGTGTTCCTGTGGGGGTCACCCACTTACTCCCTAGATTGTCTCTTGGGGCAGTCTGCCTTGTCTCCTTTTCTGCTCTATCTCCCTCAGAATCCCTCAACCTGTGACCTGCTCTCCTTCCCTGGTTTTTTTTTTTTTTTTCATTTTTTTGTCCCCCATAACTAGTTTCTCTATCAGTTCTGTGTCCTTGTTGTGTTAATGTAGATGGAATAAATGGACCCATATAGTCAAAGGTGTTAACATGAAACTGTCACCTTCCAACATTAAAAAGTGTTAAACAACGGTCATGGTTTGGTACGCAAGACACCTAAGTTAACCTGCCAGGTATCATGGTGTGTTTATTGTTAAAAATCTTTTTTGACCTTTTATTAAAGACCTGGAGAAGAAAAACAGAACACTTGAAATGGAAGGTATTAAGTAGAACTTTCTTTTTAACAATCCCTTGTTCCCTTTCCCATTAGCTGTAGAGAGTCATTAGAAGTAAAAAAACCTCCTTCTTTGACAATCTCTTAGATAGTAATGACTGTCCTTTTTGGGGAAAAGAGAAAAAGTCAGTTGAAATGGGCTGAAACTGTTGTTATTATTGTTATTTTTAAAGTCTGAGCCCATTTCCTAGGAAACAAAACAAGACAAACACTCACAACAGAGGAAAAAAGAGAATAGCAAAACTAGAAAATGCAGCTTCTGTCTCTGATGTTGACTTTCAGTTGCAGTCTCACTGCTAAAAAACATAGGCAGAGCACACCTTGTTATCAGCTACTTCAAGCCCTGGCAAACTTATACCAGGCTGATCAGGGTGTTGCTTTTACCTTCTTCTTTCCAATCTCAGGTGTAGCGCAGATGTTGTAAAATATACAGTGTCAGCCAGCTAGGCCAGATGCGTACTAGACGAAAGGCAAAAGAAGAGGGATAGGAAAGAAAAGAAGGAAAGAGGAGAAGGAAAAGAACACACTGGCAGGTGCAATGGTGTGGAGAAGGCCACCTGGGTCCTTCTCTCTGACCCAGTCTAATTTAAATATTTCATGTGATTGGAATGAAGAAGGTTTGAAGTCCCAGCAGACAGCGGGTGTGTGTGGTGTAATGGACAAGAGGAGTGCTGACCAGCACCAGGTGACTAAGAGGTTCAAGTCAGGTACCTAGCAAAGGTGTTTGCCAGGGGACTGAGAGAACCAATCGAGATAGAGGGTTGAAATTTGAATTGGATATAGGTTCCCTGCCTGCTTTCTTTGTGTGGGAGTGATAAACCAGGAACTGAGAGAGACAGAATGATTTAAACCCAGGCAGGACTACCTGCCTGGACATAATGAATAAATCATGTCAAACCTATCTGATCACTTTCTTTAATAGGATAACAAGTCTTGTGGATAAGGCAGAAGTGGTAGACATGGTATACCTAGACTTTAGTAAGGCATTTGATATGGTCTCGCATTATCTTCTGATCAATAAACTAGGCAAATAAAACTTAGATGGGGCGACTATACGTGGGTGCATAACTGGCTGGATAACCATTCTCAGAGAGTAGTTATTAATGGTTCACAATCACGCTAGAAGAGAATAACAAGTGGGGTTCCTCGGTGGTCTGTTTTGGACCCGGTTCTGTTCAATATCTTCATCAACAATTTAGTCATTGTCATAGAGAGTATGCTTACTAAGTATGAAGATAATACCAAGCTGGAGGGATTGCAAGTCCTTTGGAGGATAGGGTCATAATTCAAAATGATCTGGACAAACTAGAGAAATGGT
>JANRFK010002932.1:5367329-5386201 GCA_030068395.1 Apalone spinifera | reverse complement strand
AGGTGGGATGGAGTAGGCAGGTGGGGGAGTGGGTGAAAGGATTGGAGGGGATAACCCTGGGATACTGTAGCCAGACTCCAGCAGTCTGACGTTAAGGTGGTTCAGGCTGGGAGGTAGTGGGAAAGGTGACTGTCAAAAGGGGAGAAGACAGGATTCGCAGGCAAGTCTGGTATGTTGCCCTCAGATGCGCCTTCCAACGGACTTTTTGGCTCCCGGCTTGGGGCAGGTTGTGCCCAACTAAGTCAAGGGTGCTGGTTGCTTCAGGCACTTTTTATAATCCCTCTTCTTCTTAGCCAGGGGCTCCTGGCACTGTTGGCTCCCCAACCCTGCAGTGAGCTGGGGGCAGAGCCATTTATGGGTCAGGCTGAGATCATACAGTGCCAGGCTCTTTATGGTAGTGTGGGAACCCTTAATCCATGTACTTGTGTATTTGTCTGTTCCACAAACAGGGCATGCCCATTGAACGGGAGGCCTGCTGTGACTGCTGAGCCACTGCAGACAGCCTGGATGCCCAAGGAATGGAGATGGCCAGTGCCATTGTACATGCCACAGTGTCCATCGTAGCAGCAGCTGCCTGGAGAGCCACCCTGAGACCCAATTTCTGCCCAGCTCGGGGGGCCCTACGCAGTTAGTACTGGTGCCCCTGGCAGTCAGGGGGGTTAAACATTGTTTAGAGATGTGAATTTATAATTTTCAGCAACACATGAATTAAATATTTTTTTAAAACTAATTTTAAAGGAAGGTCCTGTTGACTAACAGTACGTTCAGAAACTGACAGGGGCTGGCAAATGCCTGTTAAATGGCAAATACCACTTGAATGACCTGGAGCCAGTTGCCCTAGGGATGGAGCTGGCTCCCCCATTAGGAAGGCCAGGTAAGGGACACTCTGAAGGTAGGGAGCTGGAGTGGGTTTTAAAGTGGCCTAGATGTTAAGGCATTAGCCTGGGGACTCCAGGGTTCCAGCCTCACCCACCTGGGTCACCCACCAGCTGGTTCACTGGTTCTGCTAATAGCTCTGGCAGGTTAACTAGAGCCTCTCAGGAGGAAGCAGAGCCATGGAACAGGGATAGGAAGAGGAGAGTGGATGGACATTAAGACTCAATAATGTCCCAAATCTTTGGGAGGCCTACCCAGCTGCGTAGTCTGTGTATAAGAAAGAATGGTGAGTAACTTGCAAGAGCTGGCTTTGGTTTGCACTAGGTGGAGCAGTTTGCAAGTGGTCTCTTAAACACAAAGGGATGAGCTAGGCCTCCCATAGGGCCATGTGACCCATGCACACAGAGGAAACAGGGTGTTGCCCAGAAACAACGGGCTTGGTTGAAGAGGAACAGGGGGTTCATTTCAAAATGTGGGCTGGATTTAGCCAGAGCACTAGGACTGAGTAGCCCACTTCATGGTACCATGCTAAAAGTGCTGTTACCTAAGCTCCTGCCTGGTTTTTATTCCAGTTCGTATTCATTTTTTATTTCCTTTCCAAGGGGTTTACAAAACATGGAGAGAACACAGGCAGCTGTAGCAGTCACAGACCTGGAAAGCAGCAGTTTAACTCTGCGAGCTGAATGGCAGAGACCCATTTGCATGAAAATAGACTGCAAGGGTACTGGATGGAAGAATAAAGGGTTCCTGCACAGCTCACACCTTATCCAGTTAGCCGTCCCCACAAATCGTTCTGGAACCCCTGCTGGACTGGTGTGGGGGGAATTCCCTCTCTCAGCCCTCCCCATGTTAAGAAAAGCTTGTATGATGCAGTTCAGCCCTGCTAAGCAAACCTGTTTGCCCACCAGGTTAAAGGCACCTCAGGCTATCCTTGTGGGAAGCAAGAGAATCAGCACCATCTTGGAAACGCTAACCGCTGCTATAGGAAGGGAGAATGATTTGGGATCGTGCTTGTGGTGCATTTTCACAAGGTACATTTTGTGGGTCCAGAATGCACTAGCCACTTTTACAGCTACATTGTAATGCTCTACATGTCCAGAGCTCTTCTCTTTGACCTCCCCCTCCCTGAGAGGTCACTTCCAAGATGGGGAAAGTGCAGCATGGGCAGGTGCAGTGACTTGCCCAACATCCCAGAAAGTTCCCGCCAGCGTGAGAATCCAAACTGTGGCTCCTAGACATATGCTTTAACCACAGGAGCAGCGGGCACGCATGGATGAACCTTGGCACCAGTTATGCAGCTAGAGCTTTATTTTACTGGATTCTCCCAAGAACATGAAACAGAAACGTCTCCCAGGCTTCCCATTAGTTCACAGGATTGTAATCAAAGTGACCTTGTTATGAAGCATGAGCCATATTGCCCGTCTCAGTTCAGACTGTTTCTGAAGGCTTGTGACAGATGAGTGACAAAGAGGGGAGGGGGCAGTGGAGCAGGAAGTGAAAGCAGATGCTAAACAGAAAAACAAGATAGCAGTTTAGTCTTTACCGATTTCTTTAAACAGTCTATTTTCTGCTTGAGGAAGCAGGTGCATTTCCTACCCTTGCAGCATCAAGAGCTGACAGGCTGTCTAAGGTGTGATGGCTCCAGGACAGTTATATTGCCTTGAATTTCACATTCCTGACACCTCTGATAATTATGCCAAATGAGCTGACTTCATCGTCTGACTTTTGAGCTGCACGAATTACAGTAAGTGGATGCGGCTAGTGACACTCTGAAGAAAGGCAGAAAAAAGCAGCCAGCCACGCTCTTGATGTGCAGTTAGGACGAGGATTGCGCTGACAGGACGACTGAAGGTCTGAAGGGAAAAACACTCCAAACCATCACCTCAGCCTCTGTCCGACCCAGCCTCGGTGATAATGATCATGCTTTGCAGCTCTGTCTGGTGCCTAGTGCCACTGAGCCCATAGTACTGGCCTTACATGCCACCGCAATACGGTAACGAGTCATATGGCCCAACCATCCCTGTAACATGGGTCAGTTATCACAACAGGCCTAAATCACAACTCCGGATCCAAATGCTAGGAAAGCTCAGGGCCGTTTATTATAGACTAAGCTATTTAACATGCAGGGAAGCAAAGGCCACCTGACTTTCCCAAGCTCACACAGCCAAATCACAGCAGAGGTGGGAATAGCATCCAATGCTCCTGACTCTCTACTCAAATCTACACTGTTGGCTTTTGCCACAGATCCAGCAGTTGCCCCATTAAGTCACAGAGCATCGGGCCAGAAGAGACCAGTAAGACCAGTGTCTGGCCTCCTGCATCACATGGGGCAGAAGACTTCCCCCAGCCATACCTGCATGAGGCTGATCGCTTTGACTGGCCTAGGGCATCTCTTTTAGAAAGACACCTCATGGGGAATCCACCGTGTCCCCCCACCCCACACACACACCCAGCCCCCATAATGGCCAATCCCTACTAACGCCCTTTGAGGCAGGCCTGCTCTCTCAGGAAAAGTGGGGGGAAGAGTGGGACAAGAGAATACTTCACAGCATGGAATGGTTTCAGGCTGTTCATCTTGAGAGTGTCCGTCTGAGCTGGGTGGTATGGGCTAGTGGAGGGGGCAGAATCCTGGGACTGAAGAAAGCTTAGTTCTGGGCTATTAACCATTATGTGACCAGAGTGAGTCACTTTGCTGTTCTGTGCCTCCACTTCCCTTCCCACCTTTTATGTATTTATAAGCTCTTTGGGTCAGGGAACAGGACCCTGCCCAATAAGGCCATGACCTGGACTGGGCACCATTGTTATACTATTCTTCCAACCAAAAATGCCAAGTTATGATCCCAACCTTCCCTCAGTGCGAGTTTCTCAGTGGCTCTCTCACATTAGGTCTTTCTCCAACATTATTATTTGTATGCCCTGCCACAGAATGCTAGGCACTGTCCACACCCACAGAGGAAGAAACAGTCCGTGTCTCAAACAGGGCCCAAATGCTGCAGGCCTGGCGAGAGATAGAATCCAAATAGGTGCAATGTTTCATAGGCAGTGCCTTGATCCAGACACATGCATTGCCAAATCTCTGGGAAATTCTGGGGGGAAATGTCATGGGGAAGGTGCTTTGCTGATGCCTGGGTTTCAGCCTTGCCTTTCAACTGCTCAGCCAGAGACTGTCCCTGGGGCTGAGGTCAGAATGGAAGGAGGCAACAGTCTGTTTCATTCACAAGGGCACAACTGGCTGTCTCTGTGCACCAAGGGGCCAGAAGTGGAAAAGCTTTCTACAGGGGACAGTTTGAGTGGATGGGTGGTCCTGCAATGTTCTCTGGAAGCTGGGTGCTTGTGCACCCACTCAGGAGAGATTCCGATGTCACCTGCTTATTGTCAGAGTGCCCACAGCTAAGTGGTGCACATTTCTCTTGGTGGTGTACATTCACACATACTTCGGTGCATATAAAAATGTATTCTTCATGGAATGAAGAAAAATTAGAGGGAACCTTGCTGTCCTGGGAGGGGGGCTGAAGAGGGAGCAGGTAGCACAGCCAGCAAGGAGCCTGTCTCTGACCAAAACTTTTAGTTATATAAACACAAGGGCTGTGTCTAGACTGGCCAGTTTTTCTGGAAAATCAGCCGCTTTTCTGGAAAAATTTGCCAGCTGTCTACACTGGCCGCTTGAATTTCTGCAAAAGCACTGACTTCCTACTGTAAGAAATCAGTGCTTCTTGTAGAAATACTATTCTGCTCCCGTTCGGGCAAAAGTCCCTTTTGTGCAAAGCTTTTGCGCAAAAGGGCCAGTGTAGACAGCTCAGATTTGTTTTCCGCAAAAAAGCCCCGATCGTGAAAATGGCGATCGGGGCTTTTTTGCGGAAAAGCGCGTCTAGATTGGCACAGACACTTTTCCACAAAAAGTGCTTTTGCGGAAAAGCATCCGTGCCAATCTAGACACTCTGTTCAGAAAAATTATTTTAACAGAAAACTTTTCCGTTAAAAGCATTTCCGGAAAATCATGCCAATCTAGACGCAGCCTAGGGACCTCAAACTCATGGCCCATCTACAGCCAGAGCAGTTCCACAATCCAGCCTGCACATGTCTGCTGGCACATAAACCCCTGTAGCCCAGGGGTGTGTCCATACCCTTTCCCCAAACCCAGTACCTGCCCTGCCTCTTCCTGCTCCCGTTCCGCTCTCCCACCCCATTGCACCCTTCTCTCAAGTCCCCTCCCCTGAGGGATGCAGCCTTGGGAATTACCAGGTGGCCTGGCACAGGGCAGCAGCAGGGGTTGGCCCCCCACACTGTGGCAGCAGGAGCTGTAGCGAAGTGAAGCAACACAGCAGACTTGGCTCTGCTCCACTTTGCCACTGCTGCACACACATACCCGGGCCACAGGGACGTGCTGGCAGAGGTGTGGAGCTAGTCACCAGAAGTCGCTCTAGCCCTGGCAGTGAGAGTCCCCAGGAGTGGGGGGTATTAAATCATCTGGGGGCAGCAGGTGGGCCCAGGAGATGTGTGGGGAGGAGGGAGTGTGTGGACTGGAAGGTGGAACTGGGAGAGTGAGCAGAGCCACCCATCCTCCAGCCCTGCCAGAGGGGGGCCTGCTGGCCACTAGGCAGATCTGAGCACTGGCCCTAAGATAAATTGAGTTTGAGACCCCTGCACTAGGGTCTGGTCTGCACTGGGGCCCTCTGTCCATACAGCTGCATTGCTCAGGAGTGCGAAAAATCCACACCCCTAAGCACTGCAGTGATCCCGATCTCACTGGCATGTAGACAGCGCTGTGTTGGCAGGACAGCTTCTCCTGCCATACAGCTACCACCTCTCGGGGAGGGGGACTACCTAGACCAGTGGATCCCAGCCCCCGTGGTCCACAGACCTCTGGAGGTCTGTGATGGTACTGCAGGGGGTCCATGGGAAGTTTTATGTGTTTGGATCAGGTCCATTGCAGGTGGCCCAATCCTTACTTTTTCTTTTTCCTTTCCTTTCCTTTCTCTTTTCTTTTTCTTTCCCCCAGGAAGGCGGGTCTATGGAATTTTAATAGATTGAAAAGGGCCCGTAAGCTCCAAAGGCTTAGGTACCACTGATCTAGGCCAAGGGAGAACACCCTCCATCTGTCTTCATTAAAGCACTGCTGCAGCATTGGTGCAACTGTACTGGTGCAGCATTTGAGGAAGAGACCGGCCCTTTAGCATTCCCTCAGCAGTGTGCCAGAAGCACAGTGCCTCCACTAACAGTGGTTTCAAACCACCCAGCAGCGGCACAGAATATGTTCTAGTGATGAGAGCAGGGGACGATGAGCCGGGATGTCAGGGGATTATGAGCTGGGATGTCTGGGTTCTGTTCCCAGCTCTGCCGCTGACTCCCTGGGCAAGTCTTTACAGGAGCTGGGAAGTGTCACTAATAGAAACAGAGCCAGGCCAGTTCCGATAGATCTAGTGCACTAAAAGTCACACTAATCAGGGTGGTGCCAGCAAGGGGGCTGGGCTAGCTGCTCTCAGTTCAGTTCCATCCAAAAGCCTAGCCCCCTACTTGGGGCCACCAACCCATCTCACCGTCCACACTGCGCTGCTGTTGGGCACACAGTAGCTTGATCAGAGACAGGGCAGGTGTCTCCTTCACTGGAAATTGCACCTTCCCACTCCAGTGTGGCCATAGCCACTGTGTGGCCTTGGATTTAAGCCACTCGATGCTTCCATTTATGTATAGTAAAATGGGGGTGGTGCATAGCATAATTAGATTTGTCTGCAAAGCATTCAGAGCACCTTGGACTAGGGTTGCCAGATGGTTTAACCAAAAATACCAACCCCCCCCAAAAAAAACAGGGGGAAAAAAAGGGGGAAGACCAACGTTGTTGAAAAAAAAAAGGACCCCGAAAGTTATTAAGCAGAAAAAATAAAATAAATAAAATAGAACAGCATTAAAACAGCATGACCCCTTTATGGCCGCTTTAAGTGCGAGAAGGGAGAGGTTGAGCACTAAGACTGAGGGAAGGCATTGCTTCCCCTTGCTTCAGGTCTTTTTTGCCAGCGGCCATCTTGTTTTCTTGATTGAGCCCCGCTCCCCAGGTAAGCAGAGGGGCTGGGGCCAGGAGAGGGGGGGAACCGGGGGCTGGGCCCAGTTGCCAAGTGTGTCTTAGGGTTGCCAGGTGCCTGGTATTTTCACCTCCTGGCAGGAAAAAACCCAGAAAATAATGGACATTTCAGGTGTCCGGTATTTTCTGAATTTTTTTACTGGATTTGGACATTCTGAAAGCAAGCAAGTTAGCAATGAGCTACCTTGCCGCTGCTTCCTTAATTCAGCTATCCCCTGAATGATGGGACAGTGCTGTTCTCCATCAACTGCTTTCCCAGTTAGTATTAAACCTTTCTCCAGACTCCTAAACTCAACAGTCAACATACCTTGAATGTTTTCTATTATTATTATTTTAAATATATAATTTGTTCTCCATCTTTTTTTTTTCATTTATTCCAATGACATTAACAAAACTCCACTGGGAAAATTGTAGCAGCAACTCCCTCCGGCTAAACTCTGCATTCATTTCATAATCCTTAGATAAAAGCTTAGAAGCTGGAATATTCATTACCAAGCCAGGCTCTATGAGTAGTTGGGGTAGTAATGGAATGGAGCAGATTTGACACTGGGGACGTTGCTACAGAAATTAGCCTGTCATAAGATTACAGGGACTAAGTGTTATTGGATGATAAGGTGTGATGTGTTAATATTAAATTATCTTGCCAGAAAAAAGAAAAAAAGAAAGGGAGTCATTGATTAAATTCACATTTATTAAAAGCTCTGAATATGTTATTAAAAGATCTCAGATAAGTTAGTTTATGTCTGCTTTGGAGATCAAATTGAAAGTGTTCTCCAGGAGGGATGTCTCTGAATGAAAGATTACAACAATAAAACAAAAATGTCTTTCATAAAATGCTATAGGAGCCTAAAGGAGCCTTACAAATCTCAGACTACGCTCTCCAGAGAGGGTTAATTAACCCTTCAGTCCCTTTTTTATTGCAACAAAATAAGGATTATGCAGAGAGGGTTTAAGTAAGAAATAATTCTCTCTATACACAAAATTCTCTCGCTATTCATAGAGATTAACTCAACCCATCTGTATGACATAAGGCTGGGGTATTAGCAAAGGTTCCTGGCAAACTCATAAACCACAAGCACAAAGCTTAAGTGATTTGTTCAAGTCATCAGGACCACTCAGATAATAATAGAGCCATATACTATCTACTGTTTCTTAACATTTTGATTTGCTATAGTCGGGCAACTACAAACAACACCTACACCTAATGCACATTTACTCTGAATCCCAGTTTACCATACATCACATTTTGTCCGTATCAGTGCATTTTTCTGCTTGATCCAGCTGGGTGAAATTAAGAGTGATAAGGTTGATAGCCAAGCAAAGGAAGAATTAATCTGGGTACTAGGAAACGGTGAGATACAGTGGAGTGTCAAATAGATACATGACAGGGGAAGTGGCAGGAGCAAGCACTGAAAGTATACTGTGGGGAATAGCCCTGAAGCAGCGGGGAACTAGCTTAGATGACCCACATGTCTTTTCCATCTCTAATTTCTATAGGCCCCAACTAGAGGAGGATGGAAGGCATTTTCCATGCAGATTTTCCACACTCCATGTGAAACGGGGCCTGCTTCCTCCACAGCATTCTCACAACAGGCATAACCCCCCTGCAGAAATCTGTGAAGTGAGACATTTGTGGCTAGGGATGGGGTAGAAAAGGAGAACACACCCAGAGGACCCTTGGAAAAGCCAGTGAACCTGCATTAACTTTTCTACACTCATGGAAAGAGGCAAGTTCCAAGAACAGACAATAGTTAGGAATTCCTGGTGGCACGGTTTTTACGAAGCATCCTATCAGGGAGTGAGGGGAAACAACAGAAATGCTTTGGGTCAGCATGGCAAGCAATAAATAGTTCATAAAACAACAGTAGGAAGCCATCACTTTTCCAAATACACTTAAAAATAACTGACACACATGGTAAGAGAGGGGAAAAAAATCACCTGCTGATCTGATAACTCTGCAAAATAATATGAGGCTTTAAACATCTCTTGGCCTGCACCTCATCAGACTAGACGTGTCTGCTGACTAAAAACGTCCAGCTCCTGTGGTGAATGCTCTCTTCCCATGGTTTACCAGGCCAGGGTTTTGAAAATAAGCACAAACATTCTCTATTCTCCCAAGGCAAATGGAAGAAGCCTCATTTCATGTGAAATACAGGCTGGAGACAGTGCAATGGGAAATACATTGGCTTTGGTCATTCGGAGTACTGCTAGACTGTGGGGATTTTTTGGGATTTCAGAGGTATCCCGAAAAAACTCCACCGCATCCAGGAAACATATTTGCTCTTCCGCTTTTTTTTTTTTTTCAGAAGAGGAAATGCTCTCTTTCAGAAGCCCCAATACTTCTTGTTCTACGAGGAAGAAGGGAGCTTCCGAAAGAGGGCTTTTTCCTGACATTTGGCCCAGTCTAAATGGGCCAAATGTCGGAAAAGCCTCTTCTGTCAAAAGAATGCATAGCGCATTTTGTGTACCTTTTTCCGACAAAAACTTATAGTCTAGCCATACCCTCAGAGATGGACTGGATGCTCTAATGGGTCTTTCCCATATTTAACTCCTATGGCTATGTCTACACTGCAGGTTTCTTTCGGAAGAAGCTTTTCCAGAAAAGATCTTCCCAAAAAACTTCTTCTGAAAGAGACCATCCACACTGCCAAATCCTTGTGGAAAGAGGATTACCAAAGTCGGAAAACCCTCTGTTCTTTCGATTTCCTTTTGGAAGAACGCGATTGCAGTGTGGATGTAACTCAGGTTTTATTGGAAAAACGGCTGGTTTTCCGACACAACTCTGTAATATAGATATACCCCTAGATAATAGTGAGGACTTACATAAACCTGCCCCACAGAAGCCACCCAAAGGAAGGTTAGGTATTTGGTCTAGGGGAGAGCTTACTCTGGCAGAGGATGTTAATTTAAAGAACCAGCCCGGTATATTTGAACGTGGCCCATTTGCTGCCAACACCATCTAGCACTCTTATGGCTCCTTGCACTAACCATAAGCAAACAAGCTATGTGCAGAGAAGGGTCAGCATTTCACACCTACTCCTTAACCTACGGAAAAGCCCTGAGGCCTCATTGCTGGAATAGCTGCTGGAGTCCCTACATAGTGACTCCTGGACAAAGCATCTAATTAAAACCAGATCCAATGGTTCCTCTCCCAGCCTACTGCACCAGGTCTCCCCATGGCAGCCCATTCAGAAGCAGCATGGAGCTCACTGCCATAACACAGAGGGGTTGCTGAGATCCTGCTGCATAGCCACTCTGACCATATCACCAGCTCCAGTGATACAAAGGGCCTTACATGGAGCCTTCATGCTGGGCTGAATTTCACCCGAGGGCATGAACATTATTCCAGTGGCATTATGACCAGGGCTCTGCCATACATTGGCCCATCTCCTGTTTGGGCTATGCCTGCACTAGGAGCTGGGGGCGCAACCCCCATGCTGATGTTCACATGCCTGCTCTAGCTTGCATTGAGCTAGCAAGAGCATAAACAGGAGTATAGCCATGGCAGCACAGGTGCAGCTGAGCCACTGGTTTCCTATGGGTTTGTACTAGGCACGGCTCAGCCCTGCCTCCGCAGACATACCCACGTTATTGCAGCCACACTGGTATTTACACTCACACTCGCTGGATGGCAGCTAGCACTAGTATGTCTATAGGAGCCGGGGAAATCATGCCCTTGTATGATGAACACTGCAGGCTGGTTGCTCCCAGGTTCCTTACCTGGGCTCCTGCCACCTCGTCAAATTAATTTACATCAAATGGCATGTACAATCTGTGATCCTCCACCCAAATTATTCACCTGCACTGCCTCTCATTTCACTTTGCTCCACAGCTCCTAATGTGACTCTCACTTTGTGTTAACCAGCGGAATGGCAGTATGAAACAAACTTTCCTTCCTTTCATGGTAATTAAGTCAATCTCTTCTGACCCCAAGATTACACCATTTGACTATCCGCTGCCCTAGAGACGTCCTGGAGCCAATCTGTTAAAAAAAAGAAAGAATTTCTCTCCCCTAATAGCCAAGTTTATAACAGAGGCACATTGTCGTCATGGATTACATTGTTTTAAATATTCTTTTGGCAAAAATATTTTGTGACTCATGAATGGTATAAAAAATACAAGCCAGGAAAACTGAATGAGGCTACAGATACACCTGGGGATTTGAAGCAAGCACATCGTTGGCACTTAATAATAAATAATCATCATCATTAAATATTGATCACAACACAAGCTAATTCAAGTTTCCCTCTTGTGATTGCCATATCATCACAGCCCTTTGAGACAGTCTTGAATGACCTTGCAACACACTCGCTCTCTCTTCCTCCTCCTTTCTCCACTGCTCCCCACTATTTTTTCAAATGGACTAAAGATAAGATGATTTGTAAGTAGGAGCCTGTCCTCTTTTCCCATAATGCCCTTGGGTCCTCAGGTTTTCTGACATTTCTTTGAGGGAGCAACGCTCAGCTATGGGTTAGGTCCCTAGGGAGCCCTGTGACTATGATGGTGTTACACAGTCCAACGGCAGATATAGGGAAAGCTGCAATGGAAAACAACTCAGGAAGCATTGCACTTTTGGTGCCTATCTCGCTACTATCCCATCTGTCCAGCTACCAACTGTTTGATTCTCTTGAGTAGATGCAGCCTTAAAATCCTGTCCTAGAATGTAGCAGGCTCAGTATCAGATTTAGAATTGATTCTCTTGGGGCTCAAAAGTCCCAGTCAGAATCTGTAGGGAAGGTCCCAAGGACATTACAGCTTAGGTGATTGCCATGAGGAGATGTCCTAGAAGGGCCCCTGGACAAATCCCAGGCAGGAGAAACCCGGAAGGATATGTGCCCAGGGTCTGCAAAGTGACTCCTAAGAAGACAACAGAGTCCAATCAGTAGTGATGTGATCTCTGGCTATCTCAATGTGCCTGTAAGGCTGCTTTGGATAGGAAATGTGAACAGAACATTGCAAACAAAACTTTCTCACCCTATTATAACAATGCAACACAAGCCAATTCCATCCTGTAGTTCTGTGGTTTGGACCACCTCTTTAGGAGGTTATTAACCTATTATTAAAACTAGGCCATTATCATTATGCCATCAGATTCCCTTGAGGGCGCTGTTTACCTGCTTAGTCCTCTAGCCCATGTTTGCTCATTTGCTACCACTTACAAATGTTCTGTTTATTTTTTTCATCTTTGTCTTGCTGTTGCTTGGAGTTCTGTTCTCTCTGAATATTCCTAGAACACAAGACCCTCGCTCCTTCCCGAAGACAGCCTTCCGTTTGTCTCAAGTGCATGCTCCCATCCTGTCCCAGAGCTGCTGACTATTATTCACATCACTTTGCATATCACCTGGCTGTTCAGTTGCAAATTATTAGGAACTGACTTTTCTTGAGCAGAGTATGGTGACCAGATGTCCTGTTTTTAAAGGGACAGTCCAATTTTTAAGCCCTCCTGCAGGTGTCCCAGTTTTTTCTTATAAATGGGCAAATTGTCTCATATTTTCTATACCCCAACCCCATCAGTACTGGCAGGTCCTGCTGTTGGCTGGATTCCTCTTCCCAGCCACCTGCCCACCAGCGGTGAGTGGCCAGTGATGGATGTGGATATGCAAGATCAATGGCAGGGCGAAGATGCAGCTTTTTCCAGCACTCATGGCCCCTGTGCCATTTCCAGCCAGTGCTGGCTGAGCACTGAGCTGTGGAGTCTGGTGTGTGTAGCCAGGCACCAGGCAGTGGCTGGTTACACGCTGCCCAATGGGTGCATCCTGCTCCTAGCACTATGTGGAGCGCTGGTTGGAGCGCTCAGCTCACCAACAGCCTGGTCGGTTCTTTCCTTCCCCTTTGGTCTCTGGGGCTACGTCTACACTACCAGGTTATTTCGAAATAATAACTCCCAAAATAACTATTTTGAAATAAGCCTATTCCTCTTCACAAGCAGGAGTTACTATTTCGAAATAACGGGCTTGGAAGTGTGGACGCTCGCCTTGTTATTTGAAATAAGGGAGCTGTTTTGAAATAACTCCCCAGTCTAGACATGCCCTGGCTGAGCCAGCACCTAGGAAAGCCCAAGACCCTCCGGCCTGGGGCACTGGCCAGGAGAAGCCAAGCCCTCCATGTGCCAAAGCCCCACACAACACTGGCACTGGGATGTGAGAGAGGAGGATTTCCAGCCTGTTCATGCCCTGAACCTGCAGGCTCCACAGCAGCCCCCTGGACAGGGGCCTAGCATGCTCTTCACACACTCCCACCCACTCCCTGCATTGGGTCCTGCCCGAGGGAGCAAGGGGCTGCTCCATCCTCTGGGCACCCTGCCCTGCTGAGCCACCTTTCTGGCTGAGTCAGCTGAAGCCCCTGAAATCAAGTTCCCTGTGCCCTGGTGCACATTGCAAACCCCTTCCTGTCTGTGCTGTGGCCAGGGACAGAGGGCGGCTGGGTTATGTCACTGACCAGCAGCCGCCTAGAGGGGTTAGCTGCCTTTCCACTCTGTGCGGGCAGGAAGGGACTGCTGCTTCCAGGCACAGGAGAGGTGGGAAGAAAAGATGGGCCAGGTCACTCCTTAACCCCAGCTCCCTCCCCTGTGGCTGGAAGCAGCTCCTGTCCCTCCCCTCCTGCACAGAACAGAAGGACATGTGACCCTGCACACCCCTGAGTGCTGGGCACCACGTACCAAGAGAGGAGGGGGCCGAGCCTGGCACAGAGGGTGGAGACCATAGGGCAGATCACCCCCCCTTGTGTGAGACAGGTGTATGGGTGTCACGTCTCCCCCTGTGTGAATCGGGGCTTAGGTGTGTGTGTGTGTGACTCCTCCCCCTGGGAAGACTAGAGCCTTAAATAGAAGGTAAATAAAAAGAATCCAACGACACGGTATTTCTCTTTAACAGT
This sequence comes from Apalone spinifera, assembly GCA_030068395.1. Classification (NCBI taxonomy): domain Eukaryota; kingdom Metazoa; phylum Chordata; order Testudines; family Trionychidae; genus Apalone; species Apalone spinifera. Next base: position 5,372,376 of record JANRFK010002932.1, on the reverse strand, counting down.
CAACTTGATGTTAATACGAACGTTTGTACTGCACCATTCTGATTGCTAACCACTGAACTTACTGGAATACAAGTTATTGTACCAGGTGTCTCATATTCCACATAGGGAAGTACAGTCACCCTAAGCAGAGCACTTTGTGTCAGAGGTAGGTGAAAATGAGCCCACCCAAGGCTGATACCAAGCCTGACAGAAACAGTTGTGTTGCTGTAAGTTCAGTTTGGTGAACAAAAAGGTTGCTAGGCTTTCATCTGGTTACTTACCATGGTTGTGATTGCAAAGGCTCACACACTAAAATAGTTTATAGTGTTACCTAAACGCAACATTTGGGGTGCCAAGGAATTGACCCACAATAGCCTGTAAAGAACACTGGCCCAATCATTTCTCTCCAGGGAGTTTTCACTTGAAAAACAGGGTTATAGTGTGAAGCAAATCGGCGTGTTCTGGACCTTTATTGGTGAAAATGAGATCAGGAATCTGAATCACAGTGCTCCAGTTTATTGATGTATTAACCTTACATTACTCTCTGCCACTACTAGTGTTGATAACAGTAAAAACAGAGCAAACACACAGCGAGTCTTTGCTTTTGAACTTCCTAAGGTTATAAACTATTCAGTGAGCCAGTGTAAAAGACAGGGACATTTATTGGAGGAGCTGAATTAGCACAGCAAATAATCCTTGTTTTATATCTGACTGGCAGATTTCCTAGAAGCCAGGTTTCCTAGAAGTCACATTTCTAGGAGTTTTAATATGTCTGCCAACAAAAGGTAGTATTTCATCCATATTGCAATGTTCTTCCTAACACCCTCAGTCCCAAGAAGTATCCACGAACTCAAATTTGGATTAAATCTTTGGGTTTGCATCAATGGCACCTATGCCCCCCCCTCTTTTTTTACTGCAAGCTTTTCATCTTTTTTTACTGCAAGCAATTCTCTCTTCCCAGGCAGGGTTGCCAACACCAGGAGTTCAAAAACATCACAAGTCAAGTCAGAACTGTAAACGAAGAGTCATGGAATTCCCTTAAGAATCACAAGATTTTTTAAGAGAGAATAAATCATGATGTTGGCCAGGATTTGGTTTTGGAGCGCTCGCTGGTATGTACACACACACACACACACACACACACACACACGAGTTTGGGATAAATAATTCTAATTCAGTTTTCACACACATGGGACTGACTCCTTGCTGCTGTCCCCTACTCCTGCTCTCCCCCTGCACTTCCCAGAGTTGTTCTCTGCACTTCTGTCCCCTCAGCAGGCTCCATGTGGCCCTACTCTCCTCCTCCCAGTCCCCTTCCTGGGCCAGCAGCTGCCCTGTCTCTAGTCTGAAAGGGCGGCAGAAGCCTCCAGGCTATTCTCTGTCCTCATTCCTGCTCCCTGAACAGTGGGGGAGGTGAACTTCTATCTGCAGGTGCAGAGAATCTCTGTCCTTCCACACCTGCTCCAGGGCTCTGCCTTGCTCTGAGCACACAGCTGCACCTTGGGCAGCGAGCAGCACAGCAGGCCCATACAGCCCGAGGGGGTACTGCAGGCAGCTCAGGCAAAATTCCTGAGCAGCACACCCTTGTCTGTCCAATCACAAGCACCTGGCTCCTCCTCCCTCTCCCCCACCCCCTTGAAGAGACCAACCCAAGCATCAGGACACTCATGGTGAGAGTACCCGGGCTGCCAACATGGCAGGAAGCACAAATTTGGTGCCAGCTTATGTAATATGCACTGATAGGCCCTCAAGACCATTTTGAAACATCTCTGATTTTGCTCTTCCTAATCATGGGTATGTCAGTCATCCCATTGGAGAGCAGAAGCAATCCCCACGACCAATTAGCAGTGAACCTCCCAGGGAACAGTCACAGCAAACTAGTTTGCAAAAAGCCCACCCGTGCATGCACCTCACCGTACCAAGCATGCCGGGCACCTGCTCTCCCGGCCAAACGAGAGTTCTAATAGATTGCTCCGGATAATCCCATCTCACTTTGTGTCTCAGCAGATGGCACCACACATCTTCCCGAGATCAAGAAACTTCAGTCTCCAAGGACCTGATACATAGGCCGCTGACATCAAGTGAAAATCTCCCCTGGAAATCAGTGGGCTTTGGATCGGGCCCCAAGATTGTCAATCCCAAGTCATCAGAAGCCAGGGACATTTTAAAAAAGAAGTGGAAAAACCTAGCAAGCCGAACTCTCAGTACAGCTGGGTCAAAGGAACCTACCCAGTAACAGTTTGCTGCTTAATTTCCCTTTTGAATGTTAGCAAATAGGAATGTCACTTAGCCATTACAATTTAGCCATGACTAAAATTCAGGAACAGTGGAATAATAGGAGGTAATCTGTGGACCTGGCAACTTGGTTAAACTTTTGGGAACTCAGTGAAATCCACTGAGCGGCAGCCTAGGCTAGTGAGTTGACTGTAAGAAGAAGTTAGTCAAGCCATTCAGATGATGTATTCGGTTAGTTGTTGTTGTTAGCTGTACGCTAGAGTAGTGGTAGGCACTGTAGATATACATAGTAAAAGATTATCCTTGTCCTGAACAGCTTATGGTTTAAATAGACAAGACAGACAGAGGCACAGAGGTGAAATATCTTACCCCAAATCACACCACCTGTCACACTCCTGACTCCCAGTGCCATGCCCATATTGTTTCTCATAGGCTATCCATTAGTCCTGGTTGAATAGTTTGGACCTATATTTTTTTGGAAAATGGGCATTTGGACCTTTTGCTCTTTATGGAATTGTAATTTGATCACATGATATTGATTCTGTTCTCTGACTGGATGACAAACTTTTAACAAGAGAATTTATGTTCCCAACATAAATCTGATTAATTCTTAGGTATCACAATATATTCATGGATTCCCCAGCAGTCCTCCAAATATTTATAGATCAAGAATGAGAGGACCCCGCGGAATAAGCATGAATCAAATTCCAATTGTTTATCCCAGTAGTACTGGCCCATCTGTGGAAAATGTTTAATTCTATTGCATATTGTCTTTGAGGTGTTTGTCACTTTGCAAACTTCCTCCACACCTTTCTCTAGCTCTGTCAGGGTACAGGCTTTCCCTGCTGGGAAATCATGAGCCAAGTAAGAAGTCACTTCCTCTCTAAATCCTCCGCCTGAATATACATGCTCCTGGTGTTACATCTACCCAGAGCTGCTGTGTTCCCCTCAGCACAACAAGCAGGGCCCTGCAGAATAGGTAATGTAGTAATGCTGAGGACTATAGGGCATTAGTGAAGTGGAATGCGGTAGGTTCTGAGTGCAGGGTGTTTTATGTCCTCCATCCCCTCACCACACACACACACACACAGACTGTTGTTCTAGGAACTGTGGCATGGGACCTGTCCTGGAGTCCCCCTCTTTGTGCAATCCCAGCTATTGAGGAGCAGCAAGAGGTTTGAAAATGACAGGCAGTCCCTCTTCCTAAGGAGAGCTGAGAGGAAGCCACTTCCGGGAGTGGATGTCTCTTGGGCAGGAGCGGAGCCAGTCCAAGAGACACTGAGACACCCAGGCAGCTTCCTCTTGCACCTTGGACAGAGGCAGGACGCTTACCCAGGACGGGCTGGATTGGAAGCTCTGGCAGTTACTGCAGACATTAGAAAATTTCTTATTAAGTTCTGTTGCCTCTTGTTTAGTCAACTCACCTAGTCCCTGCTCGTTTGCTCTGGAAAGAAGGGAATTTAGTGTTCCTCGTCCTTGCTGTGTGGGCAATAGCCCAATTTCCCTGAAATCTGCCAGGCCATGTCCTTTGACACCTGCCTCACCTGCCTCAGCTGAGTCCCTCATGCCTCTTATTTGAGAACCAGGTGCACAGACACTGACAGACCCTTCTTGCAGCCCGCAGTGCAAGCAGACTATTCAGCCAGGCAGCTTTACAAACCCCCACAAATTAAAGATCCCAGATCATGCCATTAACTCCAATTTACTGATCCCAGGCCCACTGGATGCAGAGCCCTTCCCAAGGCTGCTACTCCAAGGAAGATTTATACCCTGCTTGTGCAATATTTGAAGTAATGGGAGCTATTAAATAAATGATGCAAATAACAGCCCCGGGAAAGCAGCATAGAGCTGGGGATTTACAGGGGACAGACATTCTGCAATGAACGGAAAATGAGCACTGACTCCAGAGGACAGTTAGTTATTCACATGAGGAACCGGCCTTTGACCCTGGCTAACAAATTCCATTACCTCCGCCACTTCCGCCCAATGCAGCCGCTTGCCGAGGCCACTGCAGTGCAGAGAAGCCCTTGCTGATGGCCGTGCACCAGTGTCAGAGCTAAGCATGGTCCAGAGGCAGGGGCCAGCTCATGTTTCAAAGAGATCAGTCTTGGTCTGCTTCCCCACCCCCGAATCCATTCACCCTCCCCCACCCACCCTTCTTTCTCTCTGTCTTTCATTCACACATATTATTATCCAACCGGGTCAGCAGAAAAGCTATTGACAATGTTCCGCTGACTTCTTAAGAGGACACATAAGCAGCCTTTCAGCCTGCATGACCTTGTGGGTTTTATCCTCCATCAGACAAGTAATCCCCCTCCGTGGGAGCAATAATGCAGCATCTCTGCATGAGGGGTGGTGGCTATGTGCACATGAGGGGACGAGCTCCTAATCTCTGCATTGAAAGGCAGTGCTGGGCCAGCTGTGCTCAGGCTGTGCCACTGCAGGACCCTTGCTTCCAAACGGCAGCAGCTGGAAAACTCAGTACCTGGCCCGCCAGGGGCAGTCCCAACCTTTACCACCACACTCAGGCCCCTTTTTAAATCCCTGCCTCCCCCTCTACATAGTCAGCCCTGGGATCTATGGGTCCAGCTCTCATTGGCACCAGTGCCTGGGAAGGGAGGGTGTCATTGGAAACATGGATATCTAGGTGAGGTGAAGGGAAGGGGAGGGGATTAAAACTAACCTGCGGCAACCTGGGACACCCTTCCCCCTACCCTCCCATACACATGTGGCTATGTCTAGACTGGCCAGTTTTTCCGGAAAATCAGCCGTTTTTCCCGAAGAACTTGCCAGCTGTCTACACTGGCCGCTTGAATTTCCGCAAAAGCACTGA
>JANRFK010002932.1:5333711-5360870 GCA_030068395.1 Apalone spinifera | reverse complement strand
TCTTTCCAGCAAGTTAAGGGAATGCGGATTGGATAAATGGACAGTAAGATGGATAGAAGACTGGGCCCAGTGGGTAATGATCAATGGCTCGATTTCAGGTCGGCGGTCGGTTTCTAGCGGAGTGCCCCAAGGTTCAGTACTAGGACTGGTTTTGTTCAATATCTTTATTAATGACCTGGATGAGGGGATGGATTGCACCCTCAGCAAGTTTGCGGATTACACTAAGCTATGGGGAGAGGTAGATAAGCTTGAGGGCAGAGATAGGGTCCAGAGTGACACAGACAAATTGGAGGATTGGGCCAAAAGAAATCTGATGAAGTTCAACAACGACAAGTGCAGAGTCCTGCACTTGGAACGGAAGACTCCCAAGCATTGTTACAGGCTGGGGACCAACCAGTTAAGTAGTAGTTCTGCAGAAAAGGACCTGGGGGTTACAGTGGATGAGAAGCTGGATATGAGTCAACAGTGTGCCCTTGTAGTCAAGAAGGCTAATGGCATATTAGGTTGCATTAAGAGGAACATTGCCAGCAGATCCAGAGATGTAATTATTCCCCTTTATTCAGCTCTGGTGAGGCCACACCTGGAGTACTGTGTCCAGTTCTGGGGCCCCCACTACAAAAAGGATGTGGACAGTCGGTACCTAGCACCAATGATTGGCCTACATGTTGGGCTATTACCAGTTAATGTTTTACACTCTCAGCCCTGTTCATGCCAAGTTCTGTAAGCTGGGGCCTGCCTCTTGCTCACAGCTTAGTTTTGGTTTATCTTAGCCAAGTTTTGTCCATTGATAGATCAGCCTCAGGCCTCAGACCAGGCCTGTGCTACATGGACTTTTGTTTTAGGCCTTCATCTTACTACAAAAGGCAGAGGAGTAAATGTTTCAAGATGAGTACTTTCCCCTCACAGTGAGAGGAAAGGGGAGAAGAATAAGCAGCATCCCTGTAGGAGGGGCTTTAGCGAAAGCTAGGTGAATATGTGGGTAAATAAGCTGTTTCATGAAGCCTTGTGTGACCCAAAGCATTCGCACCGCAGTCTTGACATTTCTGCTGTTTGTCCTCTGCTTTATACAAGTTTTAGTCAGCCCATTAGGGAACAGAAGAAATGTCATGTGACTCAAGTGACCAATTACACTCAAACAGTAAATAGGAAAAGGCAAAATAAGAGCAATAGTTTGCAAAGAGCCCATGGGCTGATGCACCTTCCCATAAAATGTTTGTCAAACTGTTCTGAAACATGAACAGTCACAGCCTGTTTGTGGAGAAGAGAAAAAAGGGATAATGGTTCATGACATTAATTATTCACTTGATCGACAATACAATTCATGGGAGACATATGTGGCATAATTCAGATACAAATGTGTTAGGACAGAAGTAAGAGGGATGAATGGAGAGAGAGAAAAAAGGAGGCGTATAAACCACACAGAGATTCTGCACCACAACCAGATCCTTTGCCCCTGCCATGGGCACTTTCTGCCACTGGAGTGGCACACAAGGATCTCAAATCAGACCTACAGGGAGCTATAATGGACCCTGAGTATGGGGGGAATTGTGGGCTAATGTAAAGCCGGCATTGCTAACTTTATGCCAGCCCCGCCTGATCCCTGGGACAATGCTAGCTGTGAGTGTGGCCTTGCAATGCACAAAGAAGTGGTTTGTGTGTGGTGGGAGAGGCAGAGACCAGAGTGTGATTTGCTCCACCAACCTAGCCCAGATCTGCCACCTCCAGGGAATGGAGCTGCCACGGCCATGGTAAGGTGCCTCTCACCAGGCCCTAATCTGCTGTGGTGAGAGAGGGCTGGGGGTAGTCCTATCTCCCCAGGGCAACCTGAACCCCCCATCCCCAGACCCAACTCCAGAGCCTGCACCCCCAGATAGAGCCCACATCCGAACCCTCCATCCCAGCCCTGAGCCCCTTCCCATAGCCCAAGCCCACAGCCCCAACCCTGAGCCCCATCCTGGACCACAGCCCCCCACCCACCACACACTGTCCATGCATAGAAGGAGTTTTGTGATGTGCAGTAATTCTGTCACACATACCTTCCATATTGGTGCACAAAATAAAAGTCATTCTACACATGGACATACAAAATTAGAGGGAACACTAAGGTCCCCTCACTGTCCCCTGGCTCAGCCCTGCTGGATCTCAGGTGTTGGCTGGGGCACAGCTCTCCTCTTGCTCTGCAAATGCCACCCAGCTGCCTCAGCAGGTTGCAATTGGGACAGTCCTCACTAAAAGGTGGCCAGGGGGACACAAGCTGCATGGATGCAGGGGAGAGGCACTCCCCTTCAGAGTCCCTAGCCTCTCCCTAGCTAACTTGGGAAGGAAGGGAGCTGTTTGGTCCCTCGCTCTCCTGTGACCCAAGCTCAGGCCATATGGAGCCTCTTTTTGCTCTGCTGCAGCAGCCCCATGTGCCCCACTCTGTTTTGGAAGACTCAGGGCTGCGTTCTGCAGCTGTAGGTTGCACCAATCACCTGTTTAGAGACCAGGAAAGGATTTTTTCTAACCCCAAGGGCCTAGCTAACAGCAGCCTGGACTGGAAAGGTTTTTACTTTTCTCGCAGCATGCAGGGACGCAGTCATGTTAGAGTAACAGAGGGTTCAGTAAGCAGCGACAGCACTTGGTAAAGGATTTCAGCTGGTTGCCATTGCGGTTAAAAAGACAAAAGGGATGGTTTCCAAAAGGGCAGGGATTTTGATGATGCCCTTTTACTCCTGGGACAGAAGAAGACTGTGTCCTTTGCCAGCAGTGCCACTCCCCATTTTGCACCCTGTCCTTTTGCAGGGGGTGGGTAAGGGTTCAGAAGTGCAAGCTGAGTGGTAGGAGGAGGCTGAGGAGACTCTACCCTGAACATGCAGTGGGAGCACTGGAACTCCCAGTGGAACCGAACCACTGAAAACGCCTGGTAGGAAAGAGTCTGGCTGACAGGGCACGTAACGCCCCTCCGCTATGTTAACTTTAATGGAGCTGCAGCCTGTGTTGTCCTCACTTGCTACTGAGTGCACATCAATACCCCACCTGCAAGCGAGTGGGTGGAGAGGGGAAGGAGAGGGTGTGCCATGGGAAGAGGCAGAGCTCCTCCTCCACTCACTCAAACAGCCCCTGAGGGAGAATCTGAAGTGAATTTAATAAGGGGGCTGGCCAGCTTCGCTCCACCCCCATTCTCATGCAGTTCAATCTGAGTCGCAACCCCTCTGCTGTCTTAGTCCTGGGCCTTTCATGAGACGAAACCACCAAATGGTTGTGATTTTGTGATTTAACAAAGTGGGGTCTGATTCTGCCCTCCCATAAACAGCTTGAGTTCCATTGAAGCTCATAGGACTTGTGTGTTGATGCCCGAGAACAGAAATGAACCCATGGTAACTAAGGTGAGACCCATCTGATGTTTTCTCCATTGTGACTAAGGCTACGTCTAGACTGCAGGCTTCTTTTGGAAGAAGTTTTTCTGGAAGAGATCTTCCAAAAAATCTTATTTCAAAAGAGAGAGTCCACACAGCAAAAGCGCAACAAAAAAGCGATGTGCTTTTTCGAAAGATAGTGTCCACACTGATTGGACGCTATCTCGCATTTAAGTTGTGATTAGTATGGACAGAGTGGCCATCAGGGCACCTGTGTTATTTCCTGGAGGCCTCTTCTTTCGAAAGAACTCCCTCTTCTGCGTCCACACGCCTTTTTCCAAAAAAGGCTTCTTCCCTGTAGAATGAGGTTTACCGCCGTCGGAAAAACCCCTCCATTCTTTCGACTGTCTGTCGAAAGAACTCAATGGCAGTGTGGATGCAAGTATTGTTTTGAACGCAGTATTGAAAAATGCTGCAGTGTAAATGCAGCCTAAAGGTAAAGGTAAAATGTGAGCTGGGGTTTCCAAAACTAGGAGACTCTGCACTAATCCTACAGTGTCCCCGGGCACTAGGCCTTTGAAAACAAGTTACCATAATCTTTCTAAAATTAGGGCATGAAGCCCCAGATCCTGTGTACAAAATCTTAGTGAACCATTTTGGCTTTGCTTTAACAACACTCCAGCCAAGTACTCCTCATTGGCAGTATGTAGATTAATGGTGCTCCAGTACAATCTGCCATTTTGCATTTTTAACTCCCATTCCATTCTTTATTGCAGGATCTCACTTGGGATCCAGCCATTCACCTTTGCTTCTCTGTCATTTGCCCAGCATTTGATCTGAAGCACCTTTACCAAATGTCTGCCACCTCTTTCTATTGTTCAATAACAATAGGCCTCAAAGGTAGACGAATAAAATATCATATGAGCTGGGTCACAGGACAACAGAAGAGTTGCTTGTGCACAAGAATGCCAGCTACGAAGGTGTGAGTCACTTGATATTTTAGTTGATGCTGTTTACAACCCTCTTAATGACACATAACATAAGGATGAGGCGGACATGTTGCTACGAACATATGTTAAAAGCCTCATTTTCACAGGAAATTGCATCTGTGCAAAAACATTCTATTAATGCTTAATGTATATAACTAGGAACAACTTGCTGAGGAAGATGTTTGTACAGCTAAAGAACGAGTTCCCCAAATTCTCACTGACAATGTCTTGTATTGGTATGTGGCTCAGCTCATAGCACTCTGTCTTAAAGTCAGCAAGCTACAGGCTCAAGTCCACCCCAAAATTTAGGCACCCACAATAAAGTTAGCCAGAACATGAAAATAAATTTATTCTGAAAATAAATGAAATTTTAAAGCTTTTTTCCCCATTTTTGAAATAAGACATATTTTAAAACCAAATTTTTGGTCGGTTTAACCATGTGGAGGAATGTTTCCCCTTCAAAAGCACTTTTAAAAACAACTTGTTTTTTTAAATCTTATTTTGAAGATGGAAAATGATAAACAAAAAATTGATTAAAGATCAATACAGAAAAATATTGTTTGCCCTCTTTAAGATAGATTTTTTTGGTGTATGTTCAGTTAAAACTGCTCTGGACTGAATATGTCAACCTACTCAAATTCACAGTGGAGTACTAGGAAGAGAGGGCAGGTAAACTGTTGCCTACCAGGTAAGAAGCTAAGAGGGGATTCCTGTTATCAACATTTACAGAAATTTCCTGCATTTATTATTTTCAGGTGACGTATGGACAAAAAGTCCAAAATTTCAAGAAGTATTATTCTCAGTGGGTGTCTATAGAATTCAACATGCATCACATCTAGACCTGCAAAAACAAAACACCACATCTCTCTGGTTATCTGTATACAACAGTTTAGCATCTTAGTTTTATAGGAATAATTTCTTCCCTTGATTCCTAAACCAGTTGGCCATGTTTTGTAAAAGGCCCTGCTCCTTTCAGATAATATCTGAGGCCTTCCTTCAGGATCATGTCTCAAATTCACCTATATCCCTAGTAACATTCAGGGTACGTACACACAGCAGGGCTAAAGTCGAATTAAGCTATGCAACTTGAGCCACATCAATTGCGTAGCTTAAGTCGAAATAGCTTAAGTCAGCTTCTGGCACTGTCCACAGTGTACAGCAGGAAGTCAACAGAAGAACGTTCTTCCTTGACTTCCCTTACTCCTCATGAAATGAGGGTTACCAGGAGTCAGAGTAAGAGGTCCTCCAGCTCACCATTATTTCGAAATAATGGCTTGCTGTGTAGACACGCTTTTTGTTATAATGTTCGTTATTCCGAAATAATGCTGCTGTGTAGACATAGCCTCAGAGAGCTGTGGCAATTTTATACAAAGAAAGAAAAAAGGAGTAACGCCAGTGCCCCTGTCAGCATTGTGTCTAAGTTAAATGAATTCTTGAATCCCTAAGGCTGGGTAGTTCATAGCTGGATGCGGTACAGCAACATCTCCAACATTACAGGAAAGAATGTGGCGGGATATCTAATGGAGATGCTAATGTGACACCACATTGCTCTGTGTGGTGGAGGAGCAAGTGGCTCATTGTAGGTAGTGGCCATGGGACTGCGTTATCAGCATTCATTATTATTTGTATTGTGACAGCACTTAGGAGCCACAATCATGGAGTAGATTCTCACTTTGCAAGGTGCTGTACAAACAGAACCAAGAGATTGTCCCTGCCCCAAAGAACTCACCATCTAAGTGGCATTGCCTGGTGCTTCCAGAAAGGGCCAGTTTTTCACCATTTAGCGGTTTCCCACTGGATGTGTGCACCTAGCTATAAACAGCTTTGGATTGTTGTAATCTCTTCGACTAACAACATTATTAGTGTCCTCTGCATACATGTCTCAATGAGCATTAATCTCCCAGGTTGTGCAGACGGTTATAAAGATTATCACAAAGTGAAAACAAATACAATCCAAAAAATAATAAGGTGAAAGCCAGATGCTGTCTCGACTGCCAGATGGTGGTTCGCCAAGCAGCTAGCCAGTTAGACTCCCACTCATCCTACTCTTCTCACAGTGTTTGCAGCCTCCTCAAGTTGGGGCCTTCATGTTGGGCAGAGGACAACTTTACCAGGTCAAGCTCCCTTGCTACTGTATTTAACATCTCTCAGCTGCAGGTTGCTCTCCAATGCATGGAAAAAGCAGATCATGAAAGTTAATAATGCCCATCGATGCCAGATGAGCTAAGACGCATCTTTGATGCTGCCAGGTGAGCGGTGTGAGAAAGCAAGGGCTTTCCCTATTTTGGGGCCTACTGTCTGCAGTCATGCATGCCCCTGAACTTACTGAGGGCCAGTGGCCTATTAGTCTTTTGAAAAGCTTCTGTGAGAAGAAAATAAAAGTACTAATACTGCACAATGGAGAAAGAAGACACATAAGGAGAAACACAAAAAAGGTGTGTAGAAGAATGGATGATACAGAAAAAGTGAACCAAGCCCTTTTACAAGGACAAAGGGGATTCCCATAACATCAGAAGGTAAAAGGAGAACTGTATAGTTGGCAGGGTTAAGTACAATAAAAAAGAGGGGGGGGGTTAAGCATATTAGGAACAAAAAGAAACCTAACAATGGTACTGGTGCATTACTCAATGGAAGTAGTAGGACTATCTGTAATAGTGCAGAAAAGGCAGATGTGTTCCATAAATATTTGTTCTGTAGCTAGGAAAAATAAAAGGATGCTATAGTAATACTGTATCATTGGTGTTCCCCATAAGCTGGGTAAGTACCACTCAAATGAGTGGCCACGTAGGAGAGATTCAGATGCCTCCCAGCTGATTGGCAGAGCACCCACAGCTGCCGGCATCATGTGTTTCTACTGGTGGTGCACATCTGCACATGCCTCAGGGCACACAACATAATTTATTCTGCACATAGATGGAAAAATTAGAGAGAACATTGCATATCGTGATCATGAAATACTTTACATCTTTTTAACAGGAAAAGGTTTTTAAAAATAGACATTTATAATCAGCAGGCCTAGATCAGTGTTTCTCAACAACCAGTCCATGGACCAGCCACAAGCCCCATAAGTGACTTGTGGTACTGCTTGGGAGGTGCACTGCCCATACGCCCCTGCCAAAATTTAATTGCTAAATGGGGTGACCCTTCCCCCTCTGGGTAGCAGCCCTCCCGGCATCTCCTTAACCCACAAGTACCTGCCAGTCCCTGAGATCTCCCAGACACAGTTTAGGAAGATAGCAAGTCAGTCCCTGGGATCAAAAAGGTTGAGAAGCAATGGTCTAAATAATTTACATCCAAATGTTTTAAAAGAACTGGCTGAGGAGCTCAGCTGGACAATTAGTGTTTATTTTCAATAAGTCTTAGAACACCAGGGACAGTCCAGAAGACTTGAAAAGAAAGCTAGTGTTGTGCCAGTATTTAAAAAGAATAAAGGGGATGATCCAGGATAGGAAATTATAGACCTGTCGGTCTGACATCTATTACAGGCAGGATAACAGTATGGCTGATTCAGGATTAGATTAATAAAGAATTAAAGGAGGATAATATAATGAATGTCAATCGCCCTGGATTTATGGAAAATAGATCCTATTAACTTGATATCTTTTATTGATCCGATCACAAGTTTGGTTGATAAAAATAACAGAGTGGATGTAATTGACTTAGACTTCTGTGAAGCATTTGTACCACATGCTATTTTAATTAAAAAACTAGGCCAATCCAAAATGAATAGGGCACACATTAAAACTTGCCATGTGAGAGTTCTCAAAACATAATTATAAATGAGGGATTGTCATCAAAGTGTGTTTCTAGTGGTGTTGCACAAGGACTGGGTTTTGGCCCTACCTTATTTACCTTTCTAATCAATGATCTGACAGAAAATATAAAATCATCATTAATAAGACACCACAAACTTTGGGGGTGTGGTAAATAACGAAGCGCACAGGCCACTGATACAGACAGATATGGATTGCTTGGTAAACTGGGCACAAGCAAAAAGTCTGAATTTTCATATGACTACATGTCAATGGAACGAAGAATGTAGGGCATGGAGGTGGGCCATACAGGGGGGAGAGGGCGGAGAGAATATCCTGGAAAAAAATGGCTCTGAAAATATTTGGGAGCCCCAGTGGATAATCAGCAAAACATGAGCTCAGAATCCAACACTGGCCACAAGGTAAAACGTGACCCTTGGATGCATACAAGGAAAATGCAAAGAGAAGTGACACTGTTTCACCACTGCTGGACTAATACTAAGTCCAGTTCTGGTGTCCACAATCACAAAGGATGTTGATTGGACAGAGTTCAGAGAAGAGCCAGGAGAGTAATTAAAGAGCTGGAAAGCATACTTTATAGTGATAGATTGAGCTCCTTGAGTCTATAGCTACAAAGAGAAGGATATGTGGGGACTTGATCACAGTCTATCTGTATGGGGAACAAGCTTTGGGCTCTTTAACCTAGAAGACAAAGGTATAACATGGTCCAATGGCTGGCAGTTCAAGCTAGACAAATCCAGACTGGAAATAAGGCATACAATGTCTAATTGTGAGAGTAATTAACCCCTGGAACAATTCACCGGGGTTGTGCTGGATTCTCCATCACTGGCCTTTTTTAAATCAAGGCTGGCTATTTTTCCTAAAAGCTCTGGTCTAGGAATTATTTGGGAACAGGTCTCTGGTCTGTTTTACACAGGAGATCAGACTACATGATCACATTGGTCCCTTCTGGCCTTGGAATCAATGAATCTATAAGCTGCAGGCACATTTTGCCATTGGAAGGGGGTTTTAATTGCTCTTTTAAAAGAACCTTTGAAACTTGCTCCAGAGGGTCCCTAAAACAGAGGCTACTGCATCTGACTGGTTTCACCTTATTCAGTTTTGTTCTGTGTGTAAATAACCTTTCAAAATGGTTTCCTTTTCTGCTCTGTCCAGTAGGTTGTAGATAAAACTTGGGTGACATGGAAGGGAAAATGAACCCCGGAATAACAGCTTCATGTTGCAGCCGCAAGAAACAAAAAAAGGCTAAGTAATGCTTTAGAGCCTCCATCTTTTACTGCAACACTTCTGACTTGGCAGCTAAGTGAGAAGCTGATGTCAGGGCTGATATCTTCACTGCAGGCCTCAGGTCACTCCCAAACAACTATAGGTTGCGCCTCTATAAACCGGATCTCTCTGGTCTGGCAACATCCGTGATCCTCCAGGATCAGAGAGTCCCGGCATGCTACAGTGGTTGGGGGGCTAGGAGCCCAGTGCGATGCAGGAGGGGGGCAATGTGCAACCCAGCTGGGATGCGAGGGGGGAGGGAGAGCCAGTGCATGGCTCAGCTGGGCTGCAGAGGGAGCCAGGAATCCCAGTGGGGCCAGCAGCAGGGGGCCAGAAATGAACTCCCCTGGTCCAGCAAAACCCTTCAACCAGGACACAGGTCCTGAGGGTGCCGGACCCAGGAGGTCCAACCTGTATTTGATTTCATCCAGATGGGCAAGGCTGGATGATCCAGACTTGCAGAGGGCAGTACCGCTCATACCAAATAGTCAAATTATTATAGGGCATGATTCTCACTGAATCACCAGCAAAGCAGAGCCAGTCCTCTGCAAAGCTGATTCAAGCATATCTGGAGCCTTCTGGGATGCGAGGAAACCCTTATCAAAGCCTGGATTGCCCACTGAAGTACAGCAAGCATCAGCAAGGAGCACTGAAAAGTCTTTGTTTTGCAGTCAGTGTCATATACTATTTTGATTCACACAAAATGGTGGAAGCCAAATAGCATCCTGGTCTGAAAATGGGTGTTTCTGCCCTTAAAACGCAAGCTCTGCTCATACTTCTACCTGATTTCAACAGTCTCTTACCAAATGTTATTCAAAGCACATGTCCTTAAGGAGACTCCACAAAGTATCACAGTGTAACAGGCGACAACAGACAGGTACCAAAGGTCCATATGCTCACTTGGGGGACAGAAAAATGCTCTAAGATTCTCAGCTTATCCAAGGGTTAGAGGGTTCTGCCTGTGTGTGGGAAGAGAATGACTGATAACCAGACTCTCTGAACTGGATGTAATAAGTTAAACTGTGAATAGAGGCTCACTTGCATCAAGCAGCATTTCAGAGTAAAGCGTGTGTAATTTTTGGCCCATGTCAACTTTGACCTTTGCTGGTTTTCAATAAGCACCAGCTCTTTATCTCCAATTTGCAGGACTCTCTGTGCTTAGAGCAGGTCTCCTAAATTCTGCTCTATACTTTAGTGCAGTGGTCACCAACCACTACATCTACTGATAGATCTGGGAGCCTCTGACAAGTGATCCTGACTGCTTTGGACGGGAAGCTATCAAGCGCTGGCACTTCTTTTGCCCTTCCACCCACTGTCATGATCCTACCCTCTGCCTTGGAACTGCCCTCCTGGGAGCCTCCTGCTTGCTGTGCAGTGTGTGGGAGGGCATAGGGAGGGGTGCTGTTGTCAGAGGGTCCCTCCTCCTGCCAGTCCTGTACCCTGTCTCCACACAGAAAGAAGGGGATGGAGGGAGCTTGGGCAATGCAAATCTCTGTCGCTCTCACACACTGTGGGAGTGCCTGCCTCAACCCCACTGCTCCACCACCTGGAAGCTGTCTTAGGTAAGTGGAGCCCAGCCAGAGCCTGCTCTTGAACCCCTGTCCCAGTCCTGAACCCCCTTCTACACCCAACCTCCTTCCCCAAATGTGAGTTCCCCTGCACCCAAATTCCTTCCCAGAGCTTGCACCCTGTAACCCCTCCTGGACCCCAATCCCCCACTCTGGGCTAAGCCCAGAGCCCCTCCCACACTCTGAACTCTTTGGCCCAAGACCAGAGCCTGCACCCCAACCCTCCTCCCCAGCCTGGTTAAAATGAGTGAGATTGGAAGAAGAAGGGGGATGGAGTGAGCAGGGTGAGGCCTCAGAGAAGGGGTGGAGCCGGGGCAGGGCCTCAGAGAAGGGGTGGAGCAGGGGCAGGGCCTCAGAGAAAGGTCACAAAGGAAGCGGGAAAAGGGTATTTGGGTTGGAGGTGGATCTTACATTGCACTTACATTGAAAAAGTGATCTTGTGGTGAAAAAGGTTGGAGACCCCTGGTCTAGTGTGACACTGCCAGTTACAGTGGGAGGGAAACATGATAAATAACGGTCCTGTATTCCAGTTGCTGGGTGCAACACCTCATGCCTGAGTTATTAGAAAGGAGAACTCCAGCATGCAAGCAGCAGTGACTAAACACAGCAAATGTGAACACACACGACTTGGCACAATCTACATTAAACAGCCGGAGTCTCCCACCTCCTCCACAGCTCGCACCACATTGCTCTCTCCCACCCAGAGCTGTTTCTCGATGTGTTCAAGCTGGTTGGAAATTAGTTTCTCCTGTGACAAATGCCATTGAAAAGAAAGAAAAAATAGTTTGTCGTTGAAAATTGTTTTCAATGAAAACTTTTTTTCATTGGAAAAATGCACCTTTCTTGTTAAAATGTCTGTTTTGACCAGCTCCATTTCCAGTCTCCTAATAACCATTGTTACTGGTCTTGGCCTACCTGCATCTCTGACCCTTCCTGGACTTTCCAGTACCCACCGATCCCCCTTCAGGCCTCAGGCTCTTGGACGTTACCTTCTCGAGGAGGAACACCCAGTTCTCCCATTCCCTGAGTGGCAGTCCCCTGATACCAGGGGTGACTGGTGACCTGGGACACGGTGGGCTACTGGCCACATGCCTATCCCCCAGGCCAGAGAAGGGCCGGGACAACCCCACTCCACCGCAGGCCTCACCTCTCCCTGCCCCTGCTCTGCCTCCTCCCTGTCTCTTCCCCACCCTTGCTCCGCCCCTGGCCTGCCTCTCCCTGTCTCCTCCTCTGAGCATTGAGGCCTAGGGGACTAGCGGGGCTAGCGCTGGCATTGGCGTGGGGGAATGCTACTAGCAGTGGTGGGGGAAGCGGAGCAATATGGCGCCAACTCGCTCTGCTCCCTCGGCTGTGTTGCTCAACCTCCTGCCGGTGCGTGCGGGAGAGTCCTGCTCCCTCCCCTAAGCAACACGCCAGGAGAGCAGAGTGATCTGGGGCCATGTGGCTATGCTTTCCCACCCATTGCTGATGGCTGCAAGGAGGCTGGGACCCTTCTGTGGGTGCCCTACGAGTCTCTCCGGACATCCAGGGACTCTGGCCCCACTGGCTGCTGGCCAGCACCTGGCCCCTTCCATCCATGGCCTTTGGCAGGAGTGCACATGCCCCTTCGTGCCCCCTACGAGTTGCCTCTGCCTGATACCAAGGTGTGTCTATGCAAGAGCAGTGTAGCTACAGCTCTAGTGCTGCAGTGCAGGCCCATCGACAGGGAGGGCAAGGGGGCAGTTGCACCAGCACACAGTGATTCAAAAGGGCTCACAGCAGGGCAGCCAGAGCCCACACCCTTTACATTGCTGCTGGAGCACTGAGTAGCGTGCTCTGAGTCCTGCCTGCCTCTTCTGCCCTGAGTGGCAGCTGTCTGGCCACTCCCCAGATGGGTGGAAGGGAAAGTGGTACTTGAGCCCAGTGCCCTCCCCTGGGCCACTCCACACCTTGACCTTCACTATGTCCCTTATCCTGCCTTCCCAATGCTGGAGCCAGTTCCATTGCTGGGCCAGCCTGGGTGGGCTTTCTGGCTGCTCCCAGCATGGCTGGGGCCTGAACCCAGCAGCCTGAGCTCCCTAGGCAAATCCCCTAAGCCACTCCAGAGCCCACCCTACTGCCCTGCCTTCAGGGGGCCCCTTATCCTGCGTTGGCTGGCCTGCCTCTCCCTACTTTTTCCCCTGAGCAATGCGGCCGGGGGGACTAGTGGGGCTGGGGGCTGGGGGCTGGCATTGGCAGTGGGGCTCTAGCGCCCCCACGCTCACCAGCAGAGCACCAGCTTGCTCTGCTCCCCAGGCTGTGTTGCTCAGTTTCCCACCGGCGAGTGCGGGAGAGTCCTGCTCCCTCCCATAAGCAAAGCGCCAGACAACTATTTCCTGTGCAAAGTCACACCAGCAGGACTGGGAACTAACCCTTCTCCTAGAAAAAACTCATCCTCTACTCATGCCTTGAATGCTCCTTTTCTGCCTGACTAACTCACTTCCCTGGCAATGTTGCAAGAGGGAGATGCATTACAGCTTCAAAAGTAGTCATGTGGAGAAACCCAAAGGCCTGACTCTCCACTGCACTACACACTCATGCCTCATTTACCACAGTGTGGAACAGGGTAAAATGGTTCCCACATTCAGTGACAGCATTTTATGTACTTAGCAGGGGGGTAAACAACTACCCCCCCATGTTGGTTAGGAAATTCAGAGGTCGTGAGAGTCTTTCATAAGGCCTCTGTTTTTGTTGTTTCCTTTTGATACAAGTGGCATGGCTATAGCTGTATGGCCAATGCCAATAAATCAGAGGTCCCTCCCCAAATCATGAGGTTGACTTAAAAATCATGAGCTGTTTAAAATATGCTAATATCTGGGGTTCTTTTTAACTGTCTGCTGGTTTCTGAACCATAAGGGTCACATTTGCCAGCTTTTCTCAGCAGCTATGAAACTTGTTTTCTGAAAAGAGGAAAGCTGAGATTCTCACACACTCCAGCGGCTGCTGGGGCTTTAAGAAACACCACTAATCTCTTGAGAGTTGGCACTCATTTACCAAGCTCACCCTGGATGGTGGTCATGGGAATAGCCACTCTTTCTTCTAGTGAACAGTCACAAAAATCCTGTCTCTTGGATCAGATTTTCAAGATACAGGAATTAAGCATGTGCATTCAGATTAACCCTGTTTAAATTTGGGTTGACCTGCCCACCCTTGAGTTCCTATGTATAGACAGGGATCAGAGACAGACAAATGATTCTGAAGCAGTATCTGTGTAGTGCAAGTATGTCCTGGTTACCTCAACATTCACAACTTCTTCTTAGAGGGACATCCCACGAGATTCATCCCAGAAGCTGTTTTCTAATGAAAAGAGGAACCGAGAGCTAGGAAAAACTCCTAACGCCTCCCCTGGCTGGGCTTGCTTTCTCTTAGTGTAGCTATAAGGTGATGTTATGAGAAGGTCTCAGGGAATGTGCTCCAGCTCCTGTTGATTGCTGTGGCCGATAATGGTGTCTGAGCAGAGAGGAGAAAAGCTGCCACAGAACAGTGTGACCCTGTCTCAAGGATGTTTGGAGTTGGGTGTCTGTGGGGTTCTTTGTATGAACCTTTACTCTAAAGAGCTAAGACTTGTCTCAACCAGAATCTCCCTGTAACAGCTGCCCCCTCTCTTCCTTTTTCCTCTCTTTGCCTCTTTTTTCCACTTCAAAATAATTAAATAGATTCTGTCAATACCTTCCAGCAGAGCCCCAAACCAAACAAAAGGAAGAAGAGTGAGATTGCAAGCCCCAAGGAAATGTCTAAATCAATAGCACAACAGTTCGCTTGCGTTGCCTGCAATTCTGGCAAACCGCACTCAAATTCCTCCCATTTAAAGGCAGTTTTCTCATCAGTTCACCAGCTGCCATTCCTATACGCAGTGGTTTGTATGAAACGGCACCACATCCCCAGGAGGTGGGACATGGAATATCAGCTGTAGCAGCAGATCAGAGACGTGCCAATTTAAGAAGCCTTTGGGGGTGAAAAGCATAAGAACTCGAAAACAAGGGCAAGAGTGTCAAATTCACTTACTTGAATCTTTTTGCCACCTACACACAGCATCCTTTCCCAGCAGATCACAGGCCTGTTTAGAGCTTTAGCTAATGATCACGGTTCTTTTGTTTTGGTTTTTAATTAATCCATCCCCCCACCTCTCCTCTCTCTCTCTCTCTCTCACACACACACACACACACAGAGTTATTTTCCCTTACAGCAGATGAGAAGCTGGATATGAGTCAACAATGTGCCCTTGTAGCCAAGAGGGCTAATGGCATATATGGGTGCATTAGGAGGAGCATTGCCAGTCACATCTGGAGTATTGCGTCCAGTTCTGGGGCCCCCGTTACAGAAAGGATGTGGCTGTACTGGAGAAAGCCCAGCAAAGGGCAACAAAAATGATTAGGGGGCTGGAGTGCATGACTTACAGGAGAGGTTGAGGGATTTGGTCTTATTTAGTTTACAGAAGAAAAGAGAGGGGATATTTGATAGCAGCCTTCAACTACCCGAAGGGGGGGACATACAAAGAGGATGGAGAGAGGCTGTTCTCAGTAATGATGGATGGCAGAACAAGGAGTAATGGTCTTAAGTTACAGTGGGAGAGGTCTAGGTTGGATATTAGGAAAAACTATTTCCCTAGGAGGGTGGTGAAGCACTGGGATGGGTTACCTGGGGAGGGGGTGGAATCTGCATCCCTAGAGGTTTTTAAGTCTCGGCTTTACAAAGCACTGGCTGGGATGATTTGGTTGGGGTTGGTCCTTCTTTGGGCAGGGGGGCTGGACTTAATGGCTCCTGAGGTCTCTTTCAGCCCTAGGATTCTATGATTCTATGATTTTCTGGCTCTGAGAAAACTTTACTGAGGGGTCAGTGAAAGTTGATTAATCCCTCCATTTTGTTCCAAGCCCTAGTACAAAAAAGGCCCCACTGACTCCAAGGAGGTGTAGACAAGCCAGTGGTGTTCCTACCAGCATGGCATCTTACTCAGAGAAGGTCTAGACAATACAGTGGCGAAAATGCCCAAGACCTGGCTACATTACCACGCTGCTGGTGCACTATGCTAGTATAGAAGGCCAGAGTAAATGAAACTCTAACTATGCTGCGAACACAGTCACATAGTCCTGAAACCCAAGTATTGGCTCCAGCACAAGTCAGGTTTTCTGGCAAGCTCAGCCCCTATTTACGCATCCTAATAACTGGTCAGATTTTCCAAAGAGACCTGCATGCTGAGATCCTTTGAAAGTCTGGGCAATGGGCACTTTTGAAACTCCATCTGCCTGTTGCAAAACAGTTTGGTCCAGCTTGTGCAAACAGAAACAACCCCTGTTATATAAGCAGGCTTCTCAGAAGAGCACTATTTAGTCAAGGCGGAGGCCTATAAACAATAGCATTGATTTTAATTTGCGTTTTGTCCCAGCCACATAAACTGGACCAAGGCATTTTATAAACACAGCTAGACCAGAATCTAATTTTAACTACCTTTGTTAAAGTTGGCTGATTCTTTGCATAAACAAAGGCCAAGGCCAAAACCTGCAGGTCAGTCAAGAGTCTTAGTGCCACTTATCATTGGTCAGACTAAATCACATGGTGACCCTTGCTTCTGGCAGCTGACTGCTTGTGCTCACTGATGTGTTAATTCCGGTGCTCTTGGCTCACTATTGTTTGCTGCTCCTGTTATTAGAGTGCCTCTTCTCCCTCGTCCCACTGGCTAAGTTCCCCTTTAGGAATTCTGACTGGCCTGCTAGTTGTGAAACTCTTTGCCAACTCTTCCCAGCTTTTTTTAAATCCAGATGAAACTTGTGTGTTCAATTTAATTTTATGCCCTCTGTGGGTGGCATGTAAGAGGCCCAGCACTCCCCTTCCACCCATAAAAATAAAACTCACATTATCATTCAGAATTTTACATTCCTCTGCTTTTTAGACGTGGTGAAATATAGGCCACTGTTGCCTATTTCGAGGAGCTGCAAAGTGATGCACAGACCATAATGACATCCTGCTGCCTCCCATGATACGTTCTGGCTTCAAGAGCTCAGGGAGTTGCAGATGTAATAAAAAAAATCCGGCCCAGGAATGGATTTCATCATTTCCATTTATTACCATTGCACTTATAGGACAGAGATGTGCTCAGGGCGGGGGTGGGAGATCAGTATTTTCACATTGTCATGGGAACTCTAAGGGGCTAGAAGCATTTACAAGTTTTTCCCTTCTTCTATCTTTCTCCTTCGCTGATGGGACTAGCTTATGTCGTGGCTGCCGCTTAATAAGGGGCTCTTACACTGAAAGGAACATGCCAAGGGAAAGGCAGGTATGGTTTTACATTTGTTCTGCTACATAGGAACAAAAGTCTTGTCATCTTGGATCAGCTCTTTGGTTCATCAAGTCTGGGATCCTGCCTCTGGCAATGACCAATAACGGATGCTTCAAAGGAAGGTGAGAAAGTGCCCATAATAGACTGAGACAGCTGAACGTTGCTGTACCTGGAGATGGGCTGGTAGAAACCTCTCTGGCCCAGAAAGCAGTCACTTTCCGCTCCACAGGGACGTTACTGGCTGTAGAATTACTCAGCAGGTTTAAAAGTCCATCTCCCATGTTTGGCTCTGTGACTTGCCTGAGGCAGCAACTGGGACACCAGTGCTGATTACGCTCTGTAGCAAAGAAATCTTTGTGCTAAAGTAATCTGCTATTAAATTAATGAAGTGACTCCAGGCTGGTCTCATAGCATGGGACAGCATGACAACACTAGAGAAGGGCTTGAAGCAAAAGCACCTCAATCTTGACTAAGTGAAGTTACTAACTATGGGGGATGCAAACCAAGAGTGTAACAGCTGCTAGTATTGATCTATTGACTGTGTTGGTGGTAGGGCCCAGAGGTCCCAGTCTGGATCAGGACCCCACTGTGCAAAGCAGTTTACACACATACAGATGTGCGCGCACACAGAGGAAGAGCCTGTCATTGCCTGAGGAATTTACAGTCTGAGAGCACATCTACATGACCACTTAATGTGCTGTGAGGTGTCAGAGAGGCCTGACTCAAAGCATTCTAAGGAGCTGTTAACACACGCCAATTAGTCAGCAGCAGGCTAGCATGGAGTAGTCACAGCCCAGCTCACCACTGTCGAATTGTTCATGTAGACAAGCCCTCAGAACTCTGTGGACTATAGAATAAGATCCAGTCGGAGCTTCTACAGCAAAGCCTATGCACATAACTGGAGCCCTGCAAATCTGTGGAGATCTGCTTTATATCCACGGTACCCACCGCTCATTTTTGCAGATACAAAATTTTGTATCCGTGCAGGGCTCTACCTATAACTCCTGTCTCTGCTGAACAGAATGATCATTTAACTGGGTTTTCTTACCCTCTCCAGTTATGTGTCTGTAATGAAAGGGCAGCAATGAAACAGCGAATCCGCAAATCTCATTGTTTAAGGTATTTGCAATCTTGAAGCACAATATGGCCTGTTATTAAATTCTGAACGTAAAGTCACAGATACAGAGCAAGTAATTTCCTAAGAGCTTTTAGAGTCCTCATCCCCTCCTCTCCCTCCCGTCACCCCTCTGTCTCAGCAGAGGAATGCAAATTGTCTCCACAAGCCACACATGGTGTGGGCTAGTTATCATCTTGCTCTCAGCTCTTAGCCAGATCCATGCAGCAATGATCTCTTCTGTGAGCTAGAATGATCTAGCACTTCATTTTTCATTTCAATAGGGTAAGTGAATGAGCAAAAATGAAAGGACTAAGCCCTGTCTAGAAGGCTAGTGCACACATGGAGTTATTCAGGCATAGCTATTCCTGTATAACTCAGTATGTAGACAAGCCCTTAGCATCAGCAGTCACCTCTGCAGTTCTGGAAGTGCACCACACACCTGACATGCAGGACTCCTTGCTATTGTTCTGCCCCATCCAGCTCAGCTGATGCAATTCAGCCCCGATTGTAGCACCAGAGGAACTCTGGAATTGACATACCCAATCAAACCAAGAGGCCTGACAGTGGTGGGTCCTGCTTGCTTCGGGGGAAGGAGCAAGAAACCTTCTAGTGCCCAATCATGGCAGAAACTGCAATTAGGGAAGCTTTCCTACCCAGATTAGTGACTAGCAGTGTTCTGTCTCATGAAATTGTGAGTGTTCAATATCCCTCTGCAAGGCTACTCTTTCTTTAAATCCTAGTAAGCAATCTGTTGCAGTGATGAATTGTGGAACTCATTACCACAGGGTGATTATACTTCTTTTGCATAATCCCCCTTTATTCCAGTCCTGAAACCCTACACTGCTCTTACCAGTGCACTTCATTCCCGACTAGTCACACAGCATTGTAGTCCAGTCAGTGGCCTCCCTTAAGCACAGCCTCTTATTTTGCATCAGTTTTGAAATATGCACAGACACTTAAAATTAAGCTAAGACAACCAAAAATTATGATAAAACTGGATGTACTTGAAATCAGGTCTCTGGTTTTGAAAAACGACACTGAGTCCATTAACTTTCTTTTCCTCTATTTCCATATCTTTCAGCCCTTGACTTTAAGTGCCCCAAAGATTAGTTCTAGAGCCGGTTTTGTTCAACATCTTTATGAATGTCCTGGATGAGAGGATGAATTGCACCCTCAGCAACTTTGCAGATGACACGAAGCTAGGGGGAGTGGTGGATAATTGGAGGGCAGAGATAGGGTCCAGAGTGACCTAGACAAATTGGAGGATTGGGCCAAAAGAAATCTGATGAGGTTCAACAAGGACAAGTGCAGAGACCTGCTCTTGGGACAGAAAAATCCCAAGCATAGTTACAGGCTGGGGACCGACTGGCTAAGGCTATGTCTAGACTACATCCCTCTTTTGAAAGAGGGCTGTAAATTAGACAGATTGACATTGCAAACGAAGCCAGGATTTGAATTTCCTGTGCTTCATTTGCATAATGGTGGCTGCGTGTTCTTTCAAAAACTGGTATTTCGAAAGTGAAACCACTGTCTAGAAGCGGTTCTTTCGGAAAAAGCCCACCCCTTTTTTGAAAGATCCTGTACTCCTCATTTTGAAGAGAAGAGTGAAGGGGGATTTGATAGCAGCCTTCAACTTCCTGAAGGGAGGTTCCAAAGACGATGGAGAAAGGCTGTTCTCAGTGGTGACAGATGGCAAAACAAAGAGCAATGGACTCAAGTTACAGTGGGGGAGGTCTAGTTTGGATATTAGGAAAAACTCTTTGCTAGGTGGGTGGTGAAGCACTGGGATGGGTTCCCTAGGGAGGTAGTGGAATCTCCATCCCTAGAGGTTTTTAAGAGCAGGCTTGACAAAGCCCTGGCTGGGATGATTTGGTTGGGGTTGGTCCTGCTTTGGGCAGGGGGCTGGAGTTGATGCCTCCTGAGGTCTCTTCCAGCCCTAGAATTCTATGATTCTATGATTCTATATTTGGGGGGGGGGGGGCAATTTCTATGCACTGATGAGAAGCAGCGGCTAGAAAGCCAAATGAAAACTTTCAACAGTGAAGTGACTCAGCTTTAGTTCATTGTGTACAAATGCCTAAGTCTTAATTACTTTGGAGAACAAATTTCTGACACTATAAATGCCTCTAAACTAGCTTGAGTATCTTTGGTGCCTTCCTAGATTATTTCCCCGCTGTTTCCTTCAAAGTGAGCCATGCACAAAACAGTATTTCTTTCATGCACTTGAAGAGAGTTGGATGTGATTGGCGGGTCTTTTCATCTGCTTCTTCAAAAAAAAAACAGATATAAAGATTCAAGAAAAAGGAAATCTTGTGTACATTTTAAAAAGTGTTTTGCTAAGAGGCTTGCTTGCATTGCACTCAATACATCAGACTGAGCCATATTTTCCATCTTCGTCTTAACAGCTGAAATAAGAAGCAACAACAATAGATATGAGCTGTTTATAAAGAGCATGTTGTGGCCCCTTCTAACGACCGGTCCTCAGAACATAGGTTCCCAACCCAGGGATACCATGAACACATCCAGGGGAAGCATCATCTCCTCCCTCTCTTTGTGGGTGGGGAGATCTCCAAACTTCCTTCTGCTATAACTTGATTGCACAGTATAGAAAAGTCTGGGAACCCCTGACAGAGGATACAGCCTACTTCTATTGCCAGCAACTGATGTTACTCCTTTGACTCAAATGGTGGAAGCCTGTGCATTGGAGCCAACAGTCCAAATCCTGCGGCTAACCCTTACTGAGGGTTGCTGAACAGAAGCTGAGCTGTGGAACCAAGAAGGAAGACTTGTCTGCTGGCAAGAGTGCCCACCTGGGACTTGACTTCAGTTCCCAGTGTTGCTTGGGTGAGCCCACCATTGGAAAGGTATGTAAGTGTTGCTTTGCTCAGCCTTGCAGTGCCCAACTGACTTAGGAAGCTAAGGTTAATAGAGCTGTCAGCAATGCATCTGGACAAGAGACTCTTGTGCCGAATGATAACGCAGAGCTAGACTATTACTCCCAAGGGAATTCTGTACAGAATATTTTAAAATTCTGCATATTTTAATTGTGAAAATAACACCAAACACAGTAACAATATAATCATATCATTTTCAGTTAATTACTGACACGTATTTTGAAACAAATCACCAAAATAATTGAAAACCGTGTGATTATACTGTGGTTGTGTTTCTGTGTTATTTCACAATTAAAATATGCAGAACTTTGAAGAATTTTAAATGTTTTGGTGCAGAATTCCCTCAAGAGTACCGGGGTTCTATGGGGCACAATTTAGGTGCAGGCAGCTCAGTGGGGAGGGGAGCTGGGTACATGGGGAAAGAAAATCTACAGGTGACGTTGGTTAGGGCTCAGTGGGGGAGCAGCCAAGGTGTAGTTAGTTGGGCTCTGTGTGGTGAGAGTCCAAGAGGGTGAGGCATGGTGGCATGGGGGGTTTCAGGTTCTGGACATGTGAGTTGAGGGATGAGTACTAGGAGCTGCGCCTGCTGTGCAGCAGCCCCCAAGCATCTAGACTTCCCCACTCCCAACCTCACCACACTAAGGGTACGTCTACACTTGCACCCTGGTTCGAACTAGGGATGCAAATGTAGACAACTGAAATTGCTAATGAAGCGGGGATTTAAATATGCCGCGCTTCATTAGCATGATCTCTCCGGCACGTTACTCCGCTCAACAGCTGTTCCGAAAGTGGAAGTGCACGCTGGGATGCGTTAGTTCGAACCAAGGGGTTTGGTTCAAACTAATGTGTCCTGGCACGCACTTTCACTTTCACTTTCGGAACAGCTGTTGAGTGGAGTAACGTGCCGGCGAGATCATGCTAATGAAGCGTGGGATATTTAAATCCTCGCTTCATTAGCAATTTCGGTCGTCTACATTTGCATCCCTAGTTCGAACCAGGGTGCAAGTGTAGACGTACCCTAAGTTTCATCTGCCCCAGCCCCTGCAACCCCTTCCCTGAGCTTTAATTCACCTACATCCAGACACCCCCCAGCCCCACCCCATGCAAAGCAGAGCTTCCTGCCGTCAAGGGAAGTTTCTAGGGCTTGATCGAGTACCTAAAAGATTGTTAGAAGGAAGAGGGAGTTATTCTCTTTAACTTCCCATCTGATGAGGTGGGTTTCACCCATGAAATCTTATGCCCTAATAAATCTGTTAGTCGCTAAGGTGCCACAGGACTCCTTGTTGTTTTTGCAGATACAGACTAACATGGCTTCCCTGCTGAGACTTTCCAACTGTGAGGGTAATTAAACACTAGAATAAATGGCCTAAGGAGGTTGTGGAATCTCCCTCATTAGAGCTTTTTAAGAGGAGGTTAGATAAACATATGCCAAGATGGTGCTTGGTCCTGCCATGAGCACAGGGGACTGGACTTAATGACCTCTTGAGGTCCCTTCCAGTTCTATGATCTGACCCAGGTCTAGTGGCTCAGGGAGGGGAAAGGGATGGGGAACTCCTCCTCTGTCCTTTTTGTGCCCCCCCCAATCCCTCCAGATATTAGTTGTGTAGCTGGGTCAGCTCCGATGAGCATTGCAGGGCTGCATGCAGTTTCCCTCCTTGCCCACTCCTGTGCCCTGTTCCCCAGATCAGCCCTGGGCTATGGTATCACTGGGGTTCATAGAAGGGCCCATTTTACTCCCCTCAGTGAGCTCTGAAATGAGGAGAGCTGGAGGGCAGCTTTTCTGGTGAGGAAAGCCAGGAACTGGCAAAGGCTGGGCCCTCTACCTGCCACACCATGGCACATAAGTGCAAATAGGAGATAAGGAAAGAATGGAAGAACCCAGAGCTTTTCCATGCCAACAAAGCAATCCATTTTCACAACCTACGTGCTTGGGCCCCAAAGGCAAGATAGGCAGGAATTCACCAACGTCAAGTCATGCCTGACAAATCTGATTAGCTTCTATGATGAGGTAACTGGCTTTGTGGACATGGGGAAGTCAGTGGATGTGATATACCTTGACTTCAGCAAAGCTTTTGATATGGTCTCCCACAATATTCTTGCCAGCAAGTTAAGGACATATGGATTGGATAAATGGATGGTAGGTGGCTGGAAAGCTGGCTAGATTGTTGGGCTCAACGGGTAGTGATCAATAGCTCAATGTCTGGCTGGTGGTTGGTTTCAAACGGAGTGCCCCAAAGATTGGTTCTAGGGCCAGTTTTGTTCAGCATCTTTATTAATGACTTGTCTGAGGGGATGGATTGCACCCTTAGCAAGTTTGCGGATGACACTAAGCTAGGGCGAGAGGTAGATACGTTGGAGGGCAGGGATCGGGTCCAGAGTGAT
This sequence comes from Apalone spinifera, assembly GCA_030068395.1. Taxonomy (NCBI): domain Eukaryota; kingdom Metazoa; phylum Chordata; order Testudines; family Trionychidae; genus Apalone; species Apalone spinifera. Next base: position 5,337,254 of record JANRFK010002932.1, on the reverse strand, counting down.
CTAGACAAATTGGAGGATTGGGCCAAAAGAAATCTGATGAGATCAAGTGCAGAGTCCTGCACTTGGGACAGAAGAATCCCAAGCAATGTTACAGGCTGGGGACTGACTGGCTAAGTTGCAGTTTGGCAGAAAAAGACCTGGGGGTTACAGTGGATGAGAAGCTGGCTATGAGTCAACCATGTGCCTTTGTAGCCAAGAAGTCTAATGGCATATTAATATTCATTAGTAAGAGCATTGCCTGCAGATCTAGAGAAATTATTACTCCCCTTTATTCAGCACTGGTGAGGCCACATCTGGAGTACTGCATCCTATTCTGGACCCTCCATTACAGAAACGAAGTTGACACATTGGAGAAAGTCCAGTGAAGGGCAACAAAAATTATTAGGGGGCTGGAGCAGATGACTTTTGAGGAGGAGCTAAGGGATTTGGGTTTATTTAGTCTACTGAAGAAAAGAGAGAGGGGGGATTTGATAGCAGCCTTCAAGTACCTGAAGGTGGGGTACAAGGAGGACAGAGAAAGGCTATGTTCAGTAGTGATGGATGGCAGAACAAGGAGCAATGGTCTCAAGTTACAGTGGGAGAGGTCTAGGTTGGATATTAGGAAAAACTGTTTCCCTAGGAGGGTGGTGAAGCACTGGGATGGGTTCCCTAGGGAGGTGGTGGAAACCATTCCTAAAGGTTTTCAAGTCTCAGCTTGACAAAGCCCTGGCTAGGATGATTGAGTTAGGGTTGGTTCTGCTTTGGGCAGGGGGCTGGATTCAATGACCTCCTGAGGTCTCTTCCAGCCCTAGGATTCTATGATTCTATTGTTCTATGATTCAGGGGACATCTCGTCTGAGGATCCTGCTGGGGCCAGTAGTGAGCCAGGCATTGCATTGCTAGGAGGCCTCTCTGCACATTCCCACTTAATTCAGGCACCTCCATTACTAGTGGGTGCCTAAAGACTATTGGTGTTTGCAAGGTTAGGTGGAAACTGAGTGGTGATTTTGGGAATGACAGTAGCACCTACATTTTGCATTTAGATGCCTCCTACCACTTACGGTGCCACTATGTGGTCCCTTGGGAATCTAGCCCTTCCTTGTCTGTGCTTAGTTCCCCATCTCATAAAATGGGGATGATAGCATGGCCCTAGCTTGCAGGGGTGCTGTGAGGATAAATACATCAGCGTGGATGAGATACTTATATACTATGGGACTGAGAGCCATCTAAGCACCAGAGGAAGGTGCATACTACATAATCGATGACACTGCATACTGGGCAACAGAGAAGAAACCCAAGCAAATGGTCTGTCCCACAGAAATGAGCTGGGTGAATGTTATCAGCAAGGAAGGGCACACAGGGAACATGTATGCTAGAGACATGCTGAAAGCAGCACCCGTCAATGAAAAACGGAGGAGTGCAGGCTGAGATGTTTGGTAAAGCGCAGTCCTGACAACAGGGTGGGAAAGTGAGTGCAACAGAGCATGAATGAAGGGGAATGGAAGAGGAAGTGGCAGGATGCCATAAAGGAAGGCATACACCTGCAGTGCTTCTCAACCTTTTTGATACCAGGGACTGGTTTGCTGCCTCCCTAAATTGTTCCAGTAAGACCTCAGGGACCAGCACCAGCCACTGTGCTAGAGGGTCTGGCCTTGAACAGAGTGCTCTGGTGGGCAAGGGTTCAGGATGGGCCCCTTTTGATGGGATTAATGCAAAGAAGCAGACAGATATCCACAAGGATAGCAGAACAGCAGAAGATACTCACAAGAAATCAAGCATCGTTGTTCGTGCTCATGAGAAGCCGAGAAGGTTGGAGTCCAGTGGTTTTTCTTTGCCTGTGCCCACGAAGCATTCAGTGCTCATGCATTAACCCACTTATTGGAATGATTGTTAATAACAAATGGCAAACCCAAACAGGTCTGTGCTAAACCAGACGCATTTCCTCACCCATCCTACTGCTGCAGCAAGCTCAGCCTCAGCCAGAAAATCTCTCTGCTGGAGTCACTTGCTTCTCCCCTCTGCCCATCTGGAGCTGAACTCAGGGCTGCATCTCACTAAAGAATTAATTTAGAGAATTGCTAAAGCGCGGCGCCGGCTGAGGTAATTCAATTCCTTCAATGAGAACTGCAAGCTGGAGTTCTGTGAATGGTCAGAGGAAGGAAGATTATTTAATTCATTTCAATCAGCACGGAGCCACAGATGTGCTGAATGGCACGGCAGGCTTTCTTCTGTCCCCACAAGCTCCCGTGTTCTGCTTGCCTGTGCTTAATTGGACTTCAACTTTGAACTACCTGTGTTTAATCGGGCCTAATCTTCAAACTGAATACATTTAATAGGGCCTGATCTTCATAATGAATGTGTCTGAGGCCTTGGATATCAAAACAGCTCCATTCATCTGCAAACTGCTAGCGTATAACAAGGCCTGGTTTTAAACTGAGAGATTTAATAGGATCTGATGTTTAAAATGCTTATATCTAATGAGGTCTAATCTTTGCAATCCTTCCTTGCCCCTGTCCAGCATTCTCCCCTTTTCTCTGCCTTTCTTATTTCCCCAGGATTGTCACCCATTGGCACGGAGGTCCCAATGTCGTACTTAAAAGTATTGCGCGGGCAGGGCTGGCCCGAGTCATTTGTGCGCCCCGGGCCCCGAGAGCGTGGTGCCACCCCCGGGAGTGCTACGCATACCCAGCACATGCGCAGCCCAGCCTCCGGGCACCCAGCGCATGCGTGGCCCTGCCCTGGGTGCCCGACGCATGCATGGCCACGCATGCCCCGGGCACCCGGCACATGCATGGCGCTGCCCTGGGCACACGGAGCATGGGTGGTGCCGCTCCCACCCGGCCCAGCGGCCCCGCGCAGCACCCCCTACAATGGGGCATCCCGGGCGGTAGCCCGGTCAGCCCGTAGCTTGGGCCGGCTCTGTGCACGGGATCCTTTCAGGGGGCTAAGGCACAATGCCACATTTCTAGATAAAGCGGCGAGGGGTCCTGTGGCACCTTATAGACTAACCGAAGTGTTTGGAGCATAAGCTTTCGTGGGCAAAGACCCACTTCGTCAGATGCATGTAGTGGAAATTTTCAGAGGCAGGTAACATTTCTAGATGACACATACAGCAATCAACACTTACCCTATGCATATGATATATAACACTCATGCACTCACACACACACGAGCACACTCTATCTGGCTGTTGTTACCAATAGTTGCTCCCCCTAACTGCACTGGCCAGGTGAATTAGATGGGGGAGGGGTGGAGCCGGGCTTCTGCCAAACCGGATTGATGCTCCCATGTTGACAAGACGAAACCCGGGGCTTCATAGTAGGTGGCTACTGGGGTATTTGTGGGGGGGAGAAAGGGGGAAACTTGGGGACCTCCCAAGGGGTCAGGCACCCCCTTTGATTCTCTGTGGCCATTAACACCATCCTGCTGCACAGGGTCATCCGCCTGGGCAACCTGGACCCCATTGTCTCTGGATTTGCCACCCTGGGCTTCCCCAATTGTGGGGGGGGCTATTGATGGAACCCACATCCCCATCTGGGCCCCTGACCGCAGTGCAGTACATTA
>JANRFK010002932.1:5313539-5330492 GCA_030068395.1 Apalone spinifera | reverse complement strand
GGCAGAGGACAGGAGCAGCATGACAGCGGGTGGAGGGGCAACTGAAGTGCCAGCCCTTGATAGCTTCCTGGCCAAATCAGTTAGGATCAGCTGTCAGAGGCTCCAAGATCTCCTTGTAGATCCCAATCTACAGGTTGGTGACCACTGAGGTACCATAGGGCTGGAAGAGACCTCAGAAGGTCATCAAGTCCAGCCCCCTGCTCCAGGCAGGACCAATCCCAACTAAATCAACCCAGCCAGGGCTTTGTCAAGCCGAGACTTAAACACCTCTAGGGATGGAGACTCCGCTACTTCCCTAGGGAACCCATTCCAGTGCTTCACTGCCTTCACTGCCCTCCTAGTGAAATAGTTTTTCCTAATATCCAACCTGGACCTCTCCCACCACAACTTGAGACCATTGCTCCTTCTTCTGCTCCTTCTTCTGCCATCAGTCGCTACTGAGAACAGCCTCTCTCCATCATCTTTGGAACCTCCCTTCAGGGAAGTTGCGATCAAATCCCCCCTCACTCTTCACTTCTGCAGACTAAACAGACCCAACTCCCTCAGCCTCTCCTCATAGGTCATATGCTCCAGCCCCCTAATCATTTTGGTTGCCCTCCAGTGGACCCTCTCCAATACGTCCACATCCTTTTTGTAGTGGGGGAGGGGGCCCAGAACTGGACACAATACTCCAGATGTGGCCTCACCAAAGCCAAATAAAGGGGAATAATGACATCTCTGGATCTGCTGGCAATGCTCCTCTTAATGCAACCTAATATGCCATTAGCCTTCTTGGCTACAAGGGCACACTGTTGACTCATATCCAGCTTCTTATCCACTGTAACCCCCAGGTCCTTTTCTGCAGAACTACTACTTAACTGGTTGGTCCCCAGCCTGTAACAATGCTTGGGATTCTTCCATCCCAAGTGCAGGACTCTACACTTGTCCTTGTTGAACCTCATCAGATTTCTTATGGCCCAATCCTCCAATGTGTCTAAGTCACTCTGGACCCTATCTCTGCCCTCAAGCGTAAAGGATGGGTAAGTTTATTGGGACAAAAACAGATGTACTGGCAAGTGACTAAGGCATAGGGCACTGATCACCTGCCAGAATCACCTGGGCATATCTCATCTAATTCCCTGCTATTGCAGGGGCCTTGGCCACTGGTGGCACCTCAGACTCTCCTGCTCTCTGCCTGTGGCATAGCGAGTCCCTTTCCTGAGGGCTGAGATTTTTCTTTCACTAAAATCATTGGGCTCATCATAGGGGCTTTGGGGTGAAATTAAAATGGCCTGTGGTATACAGGCAGTTAGACCAATGATCTAACCTTAGACCTATGAAATGAGTTTAAATTATAGGTGGACCCAAACCTCAAAGTTCAGGCAAAGGCCCAGGAGGACAGAGTTAGATTTGGCACAGGAAGTGTCAAATGCTCGGAGCTGAAATCCTCACATGAAAAGGGCAGTTTCAAAAGGCAAAGTGCTCTTGCTTTTATGAGCAAGGATCAAGTTTGCCCAATTCTTATTCTAGCATGTCAGCAAGATCTGCTTGGAGCTGATTCAACATTTACTCAGTTGGCAAAGTCTAATATGGTCAATACACCGGTTAAATATACTTACACACAAATTAAGGCTGAATTTATAAGATAATTCCCTTCTTATAATGAGTGTGGCAAATTAAATGAAGAGAGGATGAATTGGCTAACTTTTTCTCTTTTCCAAGGCCTATTTCTTAGGAAACTTCTCTCCCAGTAAAGAAGGTGACCAACCAGTTAGCAAATCACAACTGGGGCTTTGACACTAGAATGTTTCCAAACTGAGGGTGGATTCAAGCTATAAAGCTGAAGCAAACATAACTGTACAGGGAATAGTTATATTGATATTCTGTGTTTCCTTGGAAGCGATTGCAGTTAATTGTGACTGCTGAAACAAAGCTCACAGCTTCTCCTCCTGCTTTGATCCCAGAATCCTACACAATGTCATTGTGCTGCCATGGAAATGAATTTGACACATTCACTATTAAGACTTTACTACAAGTTCAAGGGTGACAAGAAGACAGAATGAAAAGGTGCAAATTTTGGGTGGAAAGTGGACTAAATCCCCAGATGTTACGGGAAAAATGGATTTTATTTTAGGTATTTACAGGTCTCCCAACTCCTAAGCCAGTAATCTAACTACTGAACCGTCCTTCCTTTCTCTCTTCAAACATTGCACAGGGCCTTATTCCTATAATGGGCCAGAACAAAACATTGGGTCCAAGCATTCTCTCCACATAGGTACCTAGGGCCTCAGACAAGAAATTGCAGAGAAGGATCTCAGAACAGGAATTTGCAGACTTTGGGTTGTGGCTTGTAAAGCTAAGCCGCTAGCTGGCCGCAAGATGCTTTGTTTACCACAATGTCCACAAGTACGGCCACTGGTAGCCCCAGTAGCTGTGGTTCACCATTCCTGACCAATGGGAGCTGCAGGAAATAGTGACCCAAACTTCACTGCTTCCTGATGCTCCCATTGGCCGGGAGCTCCTAGTGGAATGAGGAGTAACGGTAGTTCAAATTAGGATCTTTAATTCGAACTACCTAGTCCGTGCCGCGTGTAGCCGTGGGCACGGAGTTCAGACTAAGGGGGATTTTAAAATGGCGGCGCCCGGGAACATGCAAATGAAGCCCAGGATATTTAAATCCTGGGCTTCATTTGCAACTCCGCTTGCCCTCATTACCCTACCTAACTTGAACTAATGAGCTAGTGTAGACGTACCCTATGAGACACAAGACCCACAAGCCAGAACTGCCCCAATGATAAGAATTTATGTGGCCTGTGTGACACAGATTCTTAAGACGCTGAACTTTTTAAAAAAATGTACACTTCTAGCACCATGGCCACCCCCAAGATACACTCAGTCCTGACTGAGTGGGTCAGCTGATGCAGTGATGTCAAGGCCATCAACTCTGAATCCTAACACTGACACTTTAATCACTGACCATGGTCATGCATGGAACATGCATGAGGAACAGGGAAGGCAGCTGGGGGTGAAGTCCTGAGGCCTAAGAAACACAAGCTCCTGCAGGGAAGGCATTTCAGAGAAAAGGGCAGAGGAAGCTTCACAAGACAAGGAGGGATGGAAGAATAACAAAGGGCAGGAAGGGGGGTGGGCAAAGGAGGAGCAGATTTCCTCACTGAAGAGCTATGGAGTGCACCAGCCAGTGCACATGCGTGTGTGCGCACAAACATACACACACACACACGTGCGCGCGCACACACACACACACACACGCCATGGCCTATCATGGTGCAGCTTCTCTAACTCTGGCACCTCCTGTTGACAGCAAAGGCAGTGTTGGTTTGCCCCTTCTCACAGCTCAGCCCTCCAGCAAGGACACATGCCTGCATAGGAAATAATTTCAAAATAAGTAACATTGAAATTACTCCTGAAATAACAAAATTGAAATAGCATGTCCCCACTACAAGACAGCATCAAAATAGCTCAGAATTATTTTGAAATAGTGCATCTGTAACCACCACTGGGCAGATTTGACTCTAGGAATTCTGGAGTTTAGTGTATGAGCCTCTACTGTTTGAGCTATAAAGCCAGCTGGCATTTTGCTCAAGGTGTAGAGGCCCCTATGCTGAGCTCCAAAGGTCCCAGATTTGAATCTGCCTTGTGGCGGTTACACATCCACACTGATTGGAGGCTGCCTCAGGCTTGGAGCCCCCAGAAGCACTCTGGTGAGGGCACCAGGAGAGTGGACACTTTCTGTGGCTGCTTGGTCAGGCAAGCTGCGACCTGTGCTTTCAGGGGCTCCTCTCTGCAGTCACATCTCATGTGCTCCTCCACTGCCTCCCCCTCGTGGGACACAAAACTCATGCCACATGCTCTGGTTGCCCTTGCAGACACCACAGCACTGACATCGTGGAGGTGGAGCAAAGCAGTGCCAGGCTCATGGGCCTTGTGCTGTGCCTCATGGCGCAATTCATTCACACTGCCCACATGCTCCTCCAGCTGGAGGACCTCTTCACCCAGGTCCTGGTGCTCCTGCTGCTGCAAATGCCCCTAAATCCCCTAGACAGTGTCCCGCAGACAGAGAACCTCTCTCTGCCCGCTGGGGGGTGATGGGCGAGGTGTGCGTGAGCAGCAGAGGCTGCTTGCCAGTGAGAGTGCTTTTGGGGTCCTATTGTCTCCTCCCTGCAGCAGGTTCCTGTGCAGGGGATCAGTCTTCTCCACATCACCTCACTTGACCAGGAGCGGATGCTGCCCGAGTGCAGGCATGACCCTGTGCTGTGTGGTTCCATGACCCAGACTCCTTAGTGGTGGCTTGTTGTGGGAAGGTGTCCCACCACAGAGTCCGGAGTAAGGTAGGCCCACGGGCCTTCAGTGGCTTAGGTGGGAGAAGGCTTTGCTTTCCCAAATTGCCAGATTGGCCCCGCTCCCACTCTGCCCCCAGAACACCTACTGTAGAGTGCTGCTGCCCCCAGCGCCCATCCTCCTCATGGTCCTGAGCGACTTGGGCCACATGCTGCCCGCCCTCCCTACTGCTCCAGAGGTTGGGGGGGCTGGAGCCACGTGGCCTCCTCCCTTCCCATTGCTCTGGGGGCCAGCTCGGCTCAGGCTGCCTGGCCACCTCCCTTCCTGCTGCTCCAGGAGCTGGGGAGGTTAGTACTGGGTGGGGCTACATGGCCTCTTCTCTCCCTGCCACTCCAGGGGCCGGAGAGGCTCAGGCCATCTGGGGCTGCATGGCCTCTTCCCTCCCTGCTGCTTTGGGGAGGCTGGGGTACACGCGCTTGTTCATTCTCTCCCTGTGGTGGGGGCGGATACTCAGAAGAAGGGGCAGGGCTGTAGGTGGAGCTGGGGGCCTGCCTACCCACCCCCAGCTGCACCAACTGCCCATGGGACAGGCCTCTCTAGGAACCTTGTGAGAAGGACTGAGGGCTCCTGTGTGAGAGCGTCATGGAGCTGAATGCTCCAGACTAGCACAGCAATTGCATTCACGTGCACAGGCTGTTGTGTGACACATAGGCCAAGTAGGCTGAGCAAGGAGTGTGCATTCCCTTGCAGACCACCACCTGTGCCCGCATGTGTATATGGAAAGTTATGGAACTCCCCTGAAGTGTCTTTCCTGGGTTCATCTGATGCCTGGGAGACATCCTGGGAAGGGGGGACCAGCTCCAGGCTGAGAAGCAGCTCCTGGCTTGCAGGCGTGGTCAGCTGGCTGGCCTGTTCTTCCTCTTCCTCCTCCTTCTCCTTCTCCTCCACAAAGCCACCCTCCTAGATGCTGACTCTGGGCATTTCCTGGCTAGATTTGATGACAATGGGGAGGGGGTTGACTGCCCACCCCCTCCCAAAATGGCATCGAGCTGTTCATAATAGCGGCACATATGTGGTGCCACCACAGAGCCTCTGCTCTGCTCCCTGACCTTGTTGCAGGCCTGCCTGAGCTTCTCAGTTTTCATGCCATCCTGGTCAAGGGTCCATTTGTGTCCCCTCTCAGCCAGGCTGGTGGCCATCCAGCCATAGAAATTGGCATTATGCCTTCTGGTGTAGAGATCATGGAGGTTGGTCTCCTTGCCCCAGAGCTCGAGGAGATCCCAGATCTCCACACCAGCCCAGGCTGGTGCTCGCTTGTGTCCCAGCCACTTGCAGCCGAGGGTGCTGAGGGAGTGCTGGCAGCCGTGGGGGGCTCAGAGGGAGCGCGGGGGTCGACCATGGCTCCTGTGCTGCTGTGGTATGGCAGGGGCTGGCAAAGGTCTGCATGTGTCACAAGCCCTTTTCCTGCAGCCTGTTGCTTTACAGGCTCTGCAGGAGAAGGGGGGCAGTGGAGATGCCAGGTGTGGCCAGAGCAGCCACAAGTGCAGCTGTGAGAGGCCTCTGGAGGCCAATTATTTCTAAATAGCATCCACACTCGTGCTATTTTGAAATAAGTGTTATTCCTCCTGGAAAGCGGAACAGATTTTTAAATAACCACCCCATTATTTCAAAATAACAGGCTTGGTAGGGTGGACACTTTGGTATTTTGAAATAACTCCCCAGTGAGAGCAGGGCTTATAGTCCTCACCAGGGTCGCAGAGAAGCCAACAAACAAGCCATCCATCAGCCTTATGCCAGGTCTCCTGCCCTGCTCTGGGCTCTGTAGTCCTTGCCTCAGGAGGCCTTTTGCACCCTTTTCCTGGTAGCAGATAGAAGAACCCAGGCACTCACGCCTCTGCATTGCAGCCCAGGGACTCTGCATTAAGCCGCTGAGACAGGCTATGTCTACACTACAGGATCTATCGGAAAAAGGTACGCAAATTGCGCTCCGGGATCATACCTCTGGTATCCTGGAAAAACCCTGTAGTGTAGACACAGCCACAGTGGTGGGCAACAATTGGCCCATGAGCAGGACTTGATTTGCCAGGGTTAGCAGGGTTCAAAAAAGAGCTAGATAGATTCATGGAGGTTAGGTCCATCATAAGAACATAAGAACATAAGAATGGCCGTACCGGGTCAGACCAAAGGTCCATCTAGCCCAGTATCCTGTCTGCCGACAGTGGCCAGCACCAGGTGCCCCGGAGGGGGGTGGACCGAAGACAATGATCAAGAATTTGTCTCCTGCCATCCCTCTCCAGCTTCTGACAAACAGAGGCCAAGGACACCATTTCATCCCCTGGCTATTAGCCAGGATGGGCAGGAATGGTGTCCCTGGCCTCTGTTTCTCTGGAAGTGGGTGACAGGGGAGGGATCACATGAGGGATCACATTCCCTGTTGTATCCCCTCCCTCTGGGGCATCTGGCACGGGCCACTGTTGGCAGGCAGGACACTGGGCTGGATGGACCAAGTCTGACCGAGTCTGGCTGTTCTTCTGTTCTTCTGTTCTAGCAGGCTGTCAATGCCTCTGCAGCTACAGCCGGTTGGAGTGTGCTGCGGATCACCGTTCCCAGCCAGTAAGAGCTGCAGGAAGCAGCATGAACTGGGACACTGCTTCCCTCAGCTCCCTCAAGCTCAAAGGGGGCTCCAATATAGACACTTGTTAATTTTTCTTGCACAATAAACGGCAAGAAAAGCATTTGTTAAATAAAATACTATTCAAATGAGGTCTCACTCTTTTTTGGTGCCTTATTTTGTTTTCATGTGTCATCATTTTTCATTTTTATTATGGCCCAGGGCCTCAGAAGCTGGAAGTGGGCCGGGTCTCTCTGGAGCTCAGAGGGGTCTGTCCGTGGGATGAAAGACATGACAGACTCCTTGCTGGTCCGTGTGCTGTGTCTAGATAACACAGTGGCAGGGTTTACAGGAAAAGCTGAGTGAGAAAGGGATTGGTGCACAGGGTTTTCTGTGGGGGAATCATAATGTCTGCAGGGGACAGCTCCTATAGAAACTGCTCTCTGCATCATCGTACTGTTGTGCAAAGCTCTACCCACCAGAGTTTAAACAGCACTATTCCTGCCTAGGCACATGTCACGGAAAGCGTTATATGGCAGTGGACTGACACCGAAAACATCAACATGAACTTCCTTAATGGGGATCAGGACAATGGTATAGTTTTCTAAGCTGCCTGAATGCTATTTTAACTGCAAAAGCATCTACTCAGACATGTCTAAGACCATGATTTGCAAGGAGCTCTGCTCAGATACCTATTCCTCTAGAAAGTGGCCTTGATTTCAACAGAGCCTCAGCACTTGAACCCTCTCATCTGGAAGTTAGGAGGTTGCAAACTAAAAGCATTACCATTGTTTTTGAATGCTAAATGGAGCTAATTCCAACAGTGTTGTTATAAGATAATTTCATAAAAGAGCTTGTTATGTAAGGGAAAAAATGACATCATCGAGGAGTACTCACTCATGTGCTAAAACAAGCTTCTTTGTCCCAATGTAAGATAGAGGTGTCAAATGGGGGGAGGGGTGGAATTAAATCTCTACAGAAGAGGTGGGCAATAAACAGAGGTGGGGCCTAAACAGGAAGGGGCAGGGCCAGGATGCTTCTGGGCTTCCCCATCCCCAAACCATGATTGGTCTGGGGGTGGGGTAGCCCCTTTGCCCCCCCTTCCCACTAGGCACCCATGCGCCTGGCAGCGTGGGTAGAGGCTTTGGGGCAGGAGGCATGAAGCCTCCTCCCCTTCCGCCCCCCGCCCCCCGGCCAGGAGCACGTGGCACTTTCGTGCTCCTCGCAGGGCAGGAGGAGGCTTCACGTGCTCCCCCTGCCCCCAAAGCAATCAGGGCCTGGAGAGCTGCACGATATGTCCTTCACCCCGCCCCCAGCCTGCACAAGTATACGGCATGCTGAAGTGCCACACTCTCCTCGCAGGGTCGGGCGAGGGGGGAAAAAACTTCGCGCAGCTCCCAGGTCAATCAGGTTTTGGGGGCGAGGGAGCATGTGACATCCCCTCCTGCACCCACGAGCACTGCATGGCCCTTCAAAGCACCGTGTGTTCCTGGCAGGGCAGGAGGAAGCTTTGCGCACTCCTCCAGCCCCAGGCTCTAATTGGTCTGGAGGCGGGGGAGCAGCAGGGCCTCCACAGGCTGGATCAACCCGTTTGGTGGGCCAGATCCGGCCCGCGGAGGCCCTTTTGCCACCCCTGCTCTAAGGGGATAACAGCATCAGCAGATAAACTGGAGAGCCAGGCAAGAAAGGAAAGTCAAACCTAAATGTTGGTGCTGGCTGTACCTGCACTGTGGTTCTCTGACATAGAGTGCAGTTCACCAGGGCATTAAAATCAGGTATGGCACCGGGTGATAACCTGCCTGGAAAGGCATTTGCCATGGGGGCTTGAGGAGGAGGGAGCTAACTTGATGAACTTGTGGCTTTTTCCCATCTCTGTTGTATCAACTCTAGTGGGTGCTGGATCGGGCTCTGGACTCCTGAATGGAACTGCCAAGGATAAGAACTTGAAGTGCAGCTCAACAACAATAATAGAGTTGTGTTAGGCAGCTGAGATGACCCAGATAATTATAGGCCTGTCAGTCTGACATCAAGCTTGGGCAAGATAATGGAGCGGCTGATATGGAACTTGATTAATAGAGGGTAATACAATTAACGCCAATCAACATGGCGTTCTGAAAAATAGAGCCTGTCAAACTAATGTGATGTTTTAATGAGATTGCAAGTTTGGTTGGTAAAGGTAATAGTGTTGATGTAATAGCATTCTGCAAGGCATTTGGCTTGGTACCACATGACACTTTGATTTAAAAACTAGAAAGATACACAATTAACATGGCACACATTAACTGGATTAAAAGCTGGCTAGCTGATAGGTCTCACAGTGGAGTTGTAAACGAGAAATTGTCAGCAAGCAGGTGTGTTTTATTAATGACCTGGAACAAAACATAAAATCATCACTGATTCAGTTTGCAGAAGACACAAAAAAATGGGGCAGTGGTAAATAATGACGAGAGTGGGTTACTGCTGCACAGCCACACTGTGGCTGGGTGCTAGCAAACAGTATGCATTTTAATATGGCTAATTATGAGCTTGATACAGAAATTGTAGAGTAGGGCAGGGAGGGGGGAACCTTTTATGGGTCTGGGCCACAGAAAAATCTGTTGGGGACTGCACAAAAGTAAGAAGAGAAACAAAACAAAAACAAAAAATTCCTCACTGACATGGCCCCCAACTGAGAAGCAGAAAGACCCTGCCCACATTTCCTTCGTTTAAGAGCTAGGGGGGCCCAGGCTAGTAGATTCTGTGGGCCCTCCTAGGTTGTGGGCTGGGGCCAGAAATGGGGCGTTCAGTGTGTGGGAGGGGGCTGCTAGGAAGCAGGTTTGGAGTGTGGGGTCTGAGCAGGAGAGAGGGTCCAAGAGTGGGTTGGGGGATGATGGGTCTTGGACACTGGTAGGGTGCAGGAGTGGGCTAGGGGTGGGAGAGCTGGGTGGGAGGTAGGGTGCAGGAGTAGGCTGGGGTGGGAGAGCTGGGTGGGAGGTAGGGTGCAGGAGTGAAGTGGGGGATTGATCTAGCCAAAAGGAAGGATGCAGGAGCAGGCTGGGGGTGGGGGTCTGGGCAGGAGGGGGGTGTAGGAGCAGTTTCCTCCCCCTGCCCTGGGTTGGATCCAGGCCTGGCCTCCCTGACTCTGGCCCATAAGGCTCAGGACTTCTCCACCCACCCTGCAGTGGGGAGCCAGTGTTGGCACTCCAGCCCCATTGAGAGGGCTGCAGGGCTGGACCACCAGAACCAGCTCCCTGACACTGCGGGGATGAGGGGAGGAGCCCAGACCCTTGGGGGCTAGATCCAGGCAAACCAGGGGATGCGCCAGGCCTTAGGTTCCCTGCCTCTGGAGTAGGGTCTCCAGCCTGCATTAAGCTGCAGTCAGATCAGATTGTCATAACAGACACTTCTGGCCTTAAAAAATCTAGAACTATCTAGACATTTCCATGGGGGGTCATTTCTGAAAGGTGCCCAGGTTTTTTAACCTTTAGAGCACACCCCTCACCTGCCTACTACCTCTGTCTCCCATCTCACCGAGCTTCTCCTACCCAGGCAGCTGTGCACAGGGGCCCTACTCCTCCCACTGAGCAAGCCAGTCACGTGACTCTGGATCCCCAAATGACAGTGCTTTAAAACATCTGTTCTAGAGTGCAGGCCCTACAGGGAATTGTTTCTCTTGCTCAGAGATGGAATCCATTAGCCTAACAATGTTTTCAAAATAGCACTAGGACAGCTGTTAGCTGGGCTTTGGAGAAAAGGGAAAGTAGCTGATGAGTCTGGAGAGGGCCAGGCCAGGGCTGGCTTGATTATTTGCAGCCCTGCAGGCCTCCAGCAACTGAAAGGCCTGGTGTAACACAGGGCTTGAGTAACCGCCCACTGCCGGAGCAGCATGAGCCCCTTTCGCCTGTCGTGCTGCAGGAATTAGCAGTGGGACCCAAACTGGGGAGTTTGTCCATCTCCCAAGGTGCGCTTTGCCTTGTGTTTAAATCCAGCGCTGGGCTGGACAGACCAGTTTCTCTAAATAGAGCCAGGGTAAGACACATAGATCCTGGTCACTCAGAGCTCCAGTAACTAACTTTGCCAAAAGCTTCAGAGGGGCAGCCGAGCTAGTCTGTAACTGGGGAAACTTAAAACCAAAAGTCTAGCAGCACCTTAAAGACTAATAAAACATGTAGACGGGAACGTGCGCTCTCGCGCACGACCCACTTAGTTTGCAGTTTAAAAAAAATGGGTGTGAATGGGTTGTGCTTGGCTTTGACGTTGGAAGTATCAGGAATCTCAAGTTTTATTCATCTTATTTTTGTTGTTGAAGGAATACCAAGTGCAAGAGCAAAGGTAAGGGAACTGGCCAACTTGGCCTCAGCCGAGTTCTGGACTAGCAGTGGAACTCAAGGCTGACTCTGATCTCCGGGGATGTCTACTCAGCACTGGAGGGTAAGAGTGCAGCACCTGCAGATGCGCCTGAGCAAGCCACTCAGAATAGCAGGGGAGCCCTTGCACAGCAAGCCAGCTGGCTGAATGCGAGCCCACTCAGGACCCTGGGCATTCAGCAAGCAGCTGAACCGGGCTGCCCCCATGTTGCTGCAGCTTCGCTGCTATTTTTAGGAACCTGCTTTACCAACGCTAGCTCCATGTGCTGCCTTTACCCTCCCACTTGCTGTGCGGACATGGCCTATGTTCAGCCGTGTAGATGGGGAGTAACTTTGCTGCAATCAGTGGCCCTGTAGGAGTGTGAAGTGGATGTGAGATCAGAGAATCAGGCCCGCAGTGATGTCAAATGTGGTGGGTCACAAGTGGAAAAACAATTCCAGCAGATACTTGCCTTCCCTCCCCACAGCCACAGGAGTCTCCCGTGTTACCTGGAATGCCAATGGCAGATAAGAATTTTGATGCCAAATCACGAGCTATACACTTAAGGTGTCTCTTATGCAAACCAACCAGAAGGACCTGAAATATGCCATACACCTCCTGTTAACCTGACACTGCACCGATTATTCCAGTCCATGCCTTTTACACCCACATTTGGAGTGTGAAGATTGTGTCTCAGGACATGATAAAGTTAAGGCTCCCTGCAAGTTCCCCACCCCCTAAGAAATGAGAAGTTGGTGCCTATCTTATCTTTAGAGAGCAATTGAGTTGCTTGTGTTACTGGTCTCTAGGGTTTTGCTTCTTGGTCTTCGCTCCTTTTGTCTGTGCAACTAATAATGATCCATCATTATCTCTGCCTTAGATCCTTGAATATACTAATGCTGCTCCCATAGAAATATACTGGGCTGTCTGTGGGAATCTGTTGGTCCCCTGGCTTACTTTCCTGTAAGAGCCAGACATGTGCCCTTGGGGAATCACTGTGGGGACAGCTGGGATTCCCCCGCCTCTGCCCTTAGCTCTCCCCATATAGACACTCTTCAGGCTAGGAGTTGAGAAACCCCTTGCACCCAAAGAGGGTCCTATGGGTCTATGTGTCACACTAGTCATCATAATCACTCTTGAAATGTAAGTTCCGAAAGTGCCTGCGTTAAGACAAGTCACCAGAAGGTGATAAGCTGATTCTCAGCAGGAAAAGGGTGAGTGCTGCTTGCAGCCTCTGGGCTAACTAGGTCAACATCAAAAGCAAGGGACATTCTTGGAGGCCAGATGCTGGCCCAAGGATTTACATACAAACACAAAGGAAACTCAAGATAAGCCTCTGAAGAGTCTGGGGCAGCCGTGCTTGTGTGAATTCCACCCTCTGCAACCTTGGGGGTGGCTTTTTCTATCTGCTCCTCTTCCTCTTCCAGTTTCCTGCAGTTGCTACCGCCAATGGCAGCCGGGGCTGTGTAATCAGGCCCACAGACAGCTGGTGGCATTTTAGCCACTGTGGCATCCAGACCTGCTCTGAGCATAGTTCTTAAATCACTGGCAGCCTGTCTACTCCAATGACCTCGGACAACTCCCTTAATCTGCCTGTGGCCATGTCTACGTGGGGGGAATCAGTCATGTTAGCAAACATTTAACAGGTTTCAGTAACAAGCTATTAAATGAACTTGGTGCAGAAAGAGACGCTGTGTTAGCTCAAGTTTCCCCATAACTAGCTAATGTAGCAAACAGCACAGTCTTTGTCCACACTAAAGCCCTGTATACACTAGGCTAACAGGTGTGTTTTCTATTTGCCAGTGAGCTACCATGTTAAAGTGCCTGCAGAGATAAGCCCAATGTATTTGCACCTCATGTTGGCAGGTGGAGGTGAATGCAGCATGTCCCACCAGGGCTCACCTCAAGCAACTAACACACATAAAATAACACAAGTAAAACCACCTTGCTCCGTGCGCCTGTGATGGGGCTGAACCTCCATCACCTACAAGCCCAGTGAACACACGTAAATACTCAGGAGTTGGACCTGGGGAGGAGGTCAGGCGGGGAGGGAGCAGAGCTAAGCCATATGAAGGAGCTCAGCAGACGGGGAGACTAGAGGAGTCTGGTACTTCGGGCTGAGAGAAGCCCAGCGTTAGGGTATCAGACAGATAATGGGGCAGCACAGTGGGGAGGGAGGGGGTAGGCTCCTGCAAGGGAAGCCCTGAGATAGATTTTAGTGTAAATCAGGCCTCTCCTGATGCCTTTGTAAGAGGAGAAGCCTGGGATGGCTGCAGAATTGTTCAGCTTCATGTGGATTTGTTCACAATCCCCGGAATGGGTCTCAATTTAGGTGACTTGGCCTGAGGGCTGAGCTGCAGGAGATTGGAGTCAGAGGCAGGCAGCCAGTGGGAAGTAGTGACCTCAGAGATAGAAGCAGCTGCTGCTCAGGCATTCCCCAGGGCCAGCCACTGCAGCTATTGAAGTCATGGAGATCCCCAAAAGGCAGGCATCCCTGACTTCTGTGACAGACTTGCGGTCTCAGTCAACTACACTTCTCAGAGGTGTGGATTTTTCACATCCTGAGCGACATAGCAGGCTCAAGCTAAAGTTTTTGTGTAAATCTGGCCTGACGTGATGAATTTCACCATCCCAGATAAGGCCTGTACATACCCCCACTTACTTTCTTGTAAGATGGGGACAGTAACATTTCCCCCATCTCCCAACTGTGAGGCTTAATTAACATTGGCAGAGCTCTGAGTTCCACAGATGAGTCACCATGAATAGATGCGTGTGCTGGATTCTACAGTTCACCCACCTGTTTTTATTTTTAATCTAATTTGTTAGAGCTCAAACAATTCTTTCAAGATTCTCTTGGGTGAGCTCTCAATCCTCTGACGCTTCTTCTGATTCTCTGAATAACATCCCTGGAAGGTCCTTGAAGAGAAAGTACACGCTGACATTTTAAATGGAGAAAGGAACATACTTTTAAAGAGACATCACAGCTCCACCTCCTATTTCTTTTGGTTACTGATATTGGGCCCTAACAAAAGCAAGCACCATAAATAATAACACTTAGCACTTAGCATCTGTAGACCTTAAAGCTTTTTATAATGGCCAGGTAAACATTGTTAACTCCATTTCAGATATGGAGAAATAGGAATAGAAAGGTCAAATTTAGCTCAGGATTAGCTAACACAAGCTAACTAAACCCAGACTAAACTCACCCATTTATGGAAAGGCAGTGCTTAATTTGTGCCAGGTTGTTCTAGCACCTAATTGCTTGATCCCTGGCCACTCTTTCATTACAAATTAAGCACTGCCTAAAGGAGATGCCCACACATCTCCTTTAACTACATTTTACCAGCTTGACTCCTGCTAGTCAAAACAAGTCCCTCGTTTTTTATAGGAGATGGAAGTTTGTTGGAAATCCTGCCCATTGGGTTGTGTTAGACATGGTGTTTTGAAAGATATTTATTGTATTGTTGCTTGAAATAATGTCATAGGCTCAGAGTCAGTGTTCACTCTAAATTGAACGCTTGGGCGGCCCAAGAGATTTTCAAATGTGGCCCATATGATTAGCTAAGTGCTCACAACTGGCAGCAGCAGGCAGCATGTGTTTCTACTGGCAGTGCACATCCTCATACGCCTCAATGCACATAACAAAACATTTATTCTGCACAGGAAATGGAAAAAATTAGAGGGACCTCTGCTCAGAGTAGATTCATTTGTCTCCCATGCAAGATATCCAATAAAAGATATTGCGTCACCCACTTTGTCTTCCTATTCCAACAATATTGTGCACTTCATTAGCAGTTTTCAGCCTTAGATCTCAGCGCCGTACATAGCAAATCTGTCTATCTAGGATTCTAGGTGCTAAATGTCAAGGAGAAGAGGGGTGAATTACATTTTTCGTTACAGACGTAGCAAGAGCTACAAAGTTGAAGTCACCAAGTCCCCTTTAACCAAAGCCAGTCACCCACTAATAGAGGACTCTGCACCAAGATTCAGAGTAGAGTATGGCTCTGTCACAGTAGCTGTATTTAAGTTAGTAAAGCAAGCATCACTTACAGACAAGTACAAACCATGAGACAAGCAGAGCTGGACAGAATTTTTTCATCTAAATATGTTTTGGATAAAATGATTTTTTTTCACACTCAACATGTTTGGAAAATATCTCCATTTCAACATTTATTTTAAAAAATGAAGTTAAGCACAAGGCTGAAACGTACTACTTTAACAAATGTTTAATTTTGAAATCTGTAAATATTTTTCCATCTATAAAGAACATTTATTAACCTTTTAAAAGGTCAGTGTTGGAAAAAATATTTTGATTGTACTGTCCTGAAGTGTGGCAATTGATCTAAAACCAGGTTTTTTGTTATTGCTTTCATTTCATTTCAAAATGGGAGAAAAAGTCAAAATCATGAAGTTTCCTGCAAAACAGAAAATCAAATCTCTGCCCAGCTAGAGACTAGCTGTATTTGTAGACCTTCACCGGATTTAACACTGTGAACGTCAATGACTAATGAGCAGGCCTGCTTATGGGGGAGGGGCAAACAGGACAGCGGTAGGGCCATGGCAGTGTCCAGAGTCCTGGGCCCTTTAAATCACTTCTGGAGCACCATGCAGCATGCTCTGAAGGGGGCAGGTGTGGCATGCTCCAGGTAGCACTGAGGGCTGGCTGCTCCTGGCACTGCCCTTTCCACCAGAGGCTCCACCCCTTCCAGGAGCATGGAATCACACCTCCCCCTCCCCACACACATACACACACCCCTTTCCCAGGTGCCTGGCATGGCTGTGGGCTCCCCTGTCAATGAGCATTTTAAAGAAAGTATGGCGGAAGAAAAAGTAAAACATTGCCCGTGATCGTCCAGTCCAGGTAGAGGGGCTCACAACAGATATGCTCTAAGCACACATACTGACTAGCAAAATCAGAACACACCAGGCCTGAGATTTCTCAGGTAAACAATAAGCAGAATGGAAGAATTTTTTAAAATCCTCCAAAACTTCTAAGCCTCCTTCTGTATGATGAAGCTGCAGAAAGGGGCAGACGCCTCATTTTTCCAGTCTTTTTCCATGTTAGCCTATTTCTGGAGAATCACATTCTGTGTGCTCTTGCTGAGACAACACCCCCACTCAGTGGTGAGAGCTGGGAATGAGTGTGCACAAGTGAGATAATGCTAATCAGCAGAGAAAAATAATCTCCTGTCTAACACCAAACCAGTCTGTAAATCGGTGTATTAATCTGCCATTAACTCTGCTACACTCCACTCAGCAGAGCCTTTTAAAGGCAGATTTGAACATCAAGGGAATAAAACCCACTTTTAGATTTTGCGGGAGGAGGGGCATTACTGCCTTGACATTTGAGTATTTTCTTGGAAGAAGGTTTAATAAGTGATGCTACTGAACAGACAGCAGAATGAAGGTGATGGTTCTGATCCAAATTCCCCAATCTTAAACAGAGAAAGGAAGCCTATAAGAAGTGGAACTTTGGACAGATGACTGGGGAGGAGTATAAATATATTGCTCAAGCATGTAAGGGTGTAATCAGGAAGGCCAACATGCAACTGGAGTTGCTGCTAGCAAGGCATGTGAAAAATAACAAAAAGGATATCTACATGTTAGCAACAAAAAGAAAGTTAGGGAAAGTGTGGGAACTTTAGGCTTTGTCTACACTTTGGCTTTTGCAGGAACAGGCAATGCAAATGAAGCGCTGATTAGCATTTGTTGCGCTTCATTTTCATAATCTATTCCGA
>JANRFK010002932.1:5293714-5309296 GCA_030068395.1 Apalone spinifera | reverse complement strand
GCCTCTATTTAGGCCTGCTGACTCCATGTTACTGACCCTCAACTTACTACAAGGCTGTTCTCAGTGTTGGCAGATGACAGAGCACATTGAAGTCGGGGTGGTCTAGGTTGGATATTAGGAAAATTATTTCACTAGGAGAGTGGTTACCTAGGGTGGATCTCCATCCTTAGATGATTTTAAGTCCCGGCTTGACAAAGTCCTGGGTAGAATGTTTTATTTGAAGTTGTTCCTGCTTTGAGCAGGGGTTAAACAAGATGATCTCCTGAGATCTAAACCTTAATCTATGATTCTAAGTCACATACCCGTGAACTACGGGAGAATTCAGATTGTGATCTGAGTGAAGATGCATGTCATGCCCCTCTCCAAGATATGGATATTCTCCACTAGCTTCTTGGTGGGTTGCTGATTTGAGGGTGACCTGCAAGGCTGGTGTTACAGTTGCACCCAACCAAAAAACCTAACCAGGAACATTCCATCACTCAGGCTAAGTCTACGCTGGCAAGTTACTGAGCAGTAAATCAGTCCCCGGTGCTGTAAATTTCATAATGTCCACACTGGCAAGGCACTTAGTGCACATTAGCTCCACAGTTAGCGCCCCCTCTGCAAGAGCATAGCACTTGCTGCACGCTGGATAGTGTGCTGGGATACCAGTGTGGACACCATGGTGTAGTACCGCACCCTGACTGGCCTCCAACACCCTTCCCACCAGGCCTTTTCTGGTCTCCCTGGTCATCTGCGTGTCTGCAACATGCCCTGAGCCATGCAGATTCTGAACACAAAGAACAGAAGGAGTGGAGGACAAGGACAGGGTGGAGCACAGGGAGCAGCCCACAGTGGCTCCTAAGGAAGTGAACACACTGGAGGCACTGCTAGTACTGCAGATGCGCAACTATTCCCCCCTCCCCTTTGCAGCCAGTGTCCCAAAACTTTTTTCAATACACCCCCCAACCCCATCAATGCAATTTGGGTACCACTCCATCCCCCGGTTCCATCCACCACACTCCACACCTGACCACCCAGCCTCTACTCATGCAGACTCTGGCATGTTCCTGATGCATTCAACGCCCATTTACACGCAGCTTAGCTCTGATGAACTGCAGCCTCTTCCACAGCACATCAGATGGGGGGGGGGGCTGCAGATGAACCTTGGACATATACAAACCTGTGAAATTATTGGGGCATGCCTCCCCCGCTGCCTCTCCCACCCCGTCCCTTCCTGGCTCCCACCATGCAGATGTTTGTTTCATGCTTCACCAGGGTCCTATATTTACTGTGTTTAAGAAATGAAATTCACGTGCTTGAAAGAAATCTTTATTCCACTACATGAAAGCGATCAAGCAAGCATACCTCAGCAAAGCTACAATTATTGTAAGGCTAAGTACAGTGCATGGACCAACGAGAGTAACCCCCTAGCAACGCAGCCACTGCACTCCCATGCATAGCAACAAGTTTTACTGACTTTCAGCATCAAATTGTTGCCTCATGCCATCCTTGATCCTTATGGCTCCATGCTGTGCTTTTATAGCCCTGTTCAAACTTGGTCTCAAGGTGCTGAGCCTCAGCGGTCCAGCCCTGAGTAAAGTTTTCACCCTTTCCTTCACAATTATTATGGAGGGTACAGCACGCGGTGATAACCACAGGGATGTTATCATTGGCTAAGTCCAGCTTCCCAAACAAACATCGCCAGCAGGCCTTCAAACAGCCAAAAACACACTCCACGGTCATTCTGCACGTCTCAGCCTGATACTGAACTGCTCCTTGTGTTGTTGAGGCTCTATAGTTTCATGAGCCACTGCATTAAAGATAGGCAGGGTCTCCAAGGATCACAATGGGCGTTTCCACTTCCCCCATGGTGATTTTCTGGTCTGGGAAGAAAGTCTCCACTTGCAGCTTCATGGGCCCTGTGACAGGGTGCCAGTCTCTGCCGATGCGGAGCACACGGCACCCTGCACTCCCTGGCACGCCGAGGGCGGGGGAGATGCCAGCGGGAACGCCGCAGGACCAGCTGTGGCAGCGGAAGGCGCCAGGGTCCGGGGACGCTGCCGCGCGCATGTGGTGCCTCAGCGCCCATGCCCTACATGTACGGGGGTAGCCGGAGACCTAGACGTCACCGGAGTGGGATCCCCCACTGGTGACTTCATTAGCCCACACCCCAGGGCATGGGGCGGGGCCATTATGGGTGGGCCCTTCAAAGGGCGCCCGGAGAGAGCAGAGAGGAGGAGGAGGAGAGCAGAGCGGGAGAGGGGAGGAGATGTGCCCTGGAAGGAGCCAGGCAGCACCGGCGCGGCCGGGACAACAGCCGGCGGCACAGGAGGCGACTCTACGCACCAAGACAGGGGCAAGTCCAGCAAGGAGGAGGAAGTGACCCAGGACAGGGGCTGGTGGCAGCAGCTTCACCTAGACTCCCTTCCTCCCCCCCGAGGATTGGTGAGTTATGGGGGAATCCCCACCAACCAGGCAGCACTGGTGCGTCGCTGCCTTTAGGGTCCTGGTTTGGGGCCCGGAGTGTGGATGGGCCCGAGTCCCCCTCCGCCCTCACGCAGGGTTACGTGTAACCAGCGAGACTCTGACTCAGTGGACTCTCCACCGAGCCACGAACTCTACCTTAAGGTGGAACTAATCGAAGGGAAACACGGGTGGGGGGAAGGTGCGCGGGAGGGCAACCCGGATGATGAATGGGCTGTAAGCCTGAGGGGCGGCCCAACCTGTGATAGGCCCCCATACCCACCTACAGCCCCTCCCTCTCTGCCGAGGTCCTGTCCCCCCACCACCACAAGGAGGGGAGAAGTGCCTGCCCCAGCACGAGCAGGGGAAGACAGGGGAAGGAGGTGAGTGTGCATGCCCCAACCTCCCCAGCCTTGGAGCACTGGGGAGAGAGGAGGCCACACAGTTCCAGCCTCCACACCCTGGAGCACCAGGGAGGGAGGAGGGCACACAGTTCCAGCTTCCCCAGCCCCAGAGCACCAGGGAGGAAGGAGGGCACATGGCTCCAGCTTCCCCAGCCCCAGAGCACCAGGGAGGAAGGAGGGCACACGGCTCCAGCTTCCCCAGCCCCAGCACACCAGGGAGGGAGGAGGCCACGCAGTTCCAAACTCTGGAGCACGGGGCAGCAACATTCCACCCCCAGAATGGCTACAATAGGTATTCAGGGGGTGGAGTGGAGGTGGGGCCAGGCTGGCAGTTTGGGAAGATAAAGCCTTTCCCCACCTAAGCCACCGGATGCCCACATGCAGCTTCTTAAATAGGCCAGCGGTCCAAAGGATACGTTTGTCATGCTCTTTTCCAGAAGCAGCCAGCGTTAATGTCTGTGAAATGCCCATGGTGATCCAAAAGCACCTGCAGAGCCATGCAGAATTACCCTTGCAATGCATGTACTCGGATGCTAGGTGGTCAGGTGACAAAATTGGAATGTGTGTGCCATTGATCACCCTGCTGCACTCTGGGAAGCCCATCCATACAAAGCCATCCACAATTTCATGCATGTTGCCCGGAGTCGTGGTCTTGCGGAGCAGGAAGCAATCAATGGCCCCACACATGTTAATCAGCACTAGTCCAACAGTCGACTTTCCCACTCTGTAATGACTGGCGACCTGAAAGCAGGTGTAGCCAGCTACTGCAGCACGATCGCCATGCACTTCTCCACCAGCAGGGCAGCTCTCATTCGCGTCTCCTTGCACTGCAGGGTGGGGGCAAGTTCAGCACCCAGTCCCATGGAAGTGGCTTTCCTCTCCCAGAGGTTCTGCAGCTATTGCTCATCATCCCAGGTTTGCACGACGATGGGATCCCACCACCCAGTGCTTGTTTCCCCAAGCACAAAAGCAGTGTTCCACTGTGGTCAGCACCTCTGTGAATGCCACAAGACAGCTGCTGATGGGCCTCCTCATCGTCACTTTGCAGCTCCAGGAATAACGCGACTGCCATGTGTGACAGGGACAGTGACATGTTAGTAAGCCCAATCAGCATTTTTGACACCAGCTGGGGACCCAATACCATCGCACATCGAGGAGGCAGAGTGTGCAGCACAAAAGCCACTGAAAGATGGCACCAAATGCAGACTGAAGCTGGGATGCGAAGCGATGCACCATGGTATTGGGACAGGATCCAGGATGTTCCACACCTCCTCACAAACCTCTATGGCTAAAGCGGAAGGGGTGTTTTGTGAGATGGCTACCCAGGATGCACCACTCCAAAAGGCACTGCGCGTGGTGGTCATGCTAATGCACTGGCGGCTGGACACCCAATAGTGGTTTTGCTGCTGCACTCCGTGAGTTTACATCTGCCAGTGTAGACATGGCCTCGGAGGGAAACGAATGCCGGGATCAGAGCAATGTTTTCTTACGCTTGCTGGCGAGTTTGGCCAGCCGTACCCCCGTTACACAAAGTTCACCACCGCACAGAGCATCAGTGGCTGGGACTGGTCAGTGATCTAGCCTCACCCGGAATCCCTTTGTTCTCCTCCCAAGCTCTGGCTCTGTGTATTGCTTTCACAAGCGCCTGGATCTTGGAGCTGAAAGGGTCTTCACTCCAGGGAAATGGAAATCACAGAGCTCACAGAAGAACCCTTTAATAGACTTGCTGCTGCTCCCCAATTGGTGCAGGTTACTTCTGCACAGCAAGAGGCCCCCAGAGACTTATTTCTCAGCAGGTTATTAGGCAGAAATTAGTCCATAAGAAAAATTTAACAGCAACAACAAAATGCATCGATTTTGTGTTCGGCTGCTTCTACAAGGCCTGTGTGATGATAGATTTAGAAGTTAACTGCTACAGTTTTAGTTTAGTTCAAAAAACCAATTTACACTGTGGCTAGAAATAAACAAGTGCATCAGTGGAATTGAATCTAAAATTAATATATTTCCTTATCTGGTCCTTTTGGGAAGATCTGACATGGATTTTGGCATCCACTACCTGCTGCACAATTAAATTACAGATAACAGGGTTTATTTTTACTGAGCTGAAGCTTCTAAAGTGATACTGGCCTTTTTATATTTGGAACTGAAATAACTCAGAGTGCATCTACACAGCGTCCTTACCTAGAAATAAGCTACACAATTTGTGCTATGCAAATTGCATAGCTTATTTTGAGGTAATTTCAAAATAGCTTCTTTTCTATTTTGGCGTTGTCTACACAGCGCCAAATTTTGAAATAAGGTGCTATTCCGAAACATCCCTGAACTCTGGTGCAACGCGGTCTACAAGGACATCGGAATAGCGAGCCCGTCGTATTTTGATATAATGGGCTTCTTCTTAAGATGTGTGTCACCTATTCCACCCTCCCCATGGTCTATGTGGGATGGGGTCTCCCTCCTACTAGATAGTAGGGCCCCGTCCCGAGTTTAATCTTGGCTCCCTTTGCATGAGGTGGGGGTTCGCTGGCCCCTGGGGCTGGGCCTGCCTGGACCCAAACCGCCACCTGGGAAGCCATCTAAGGTTATGGCAGCTGGCTCAATAAAAAGTTCCGATCCAGCACCGCCTCTCCTTAGCCCGCTCCTCCATGTCTGTCGCCTCTCCCCCACACAAGGTTGGCTGGGCTGTAGCCGTGTCAGTCTTTGTAGTGGGTGTTGGCTTACGCCTATTTCCACCCCCCAGTCCAGTCACTAGCAGGGTAGGGGAACTCGGGCCCTCCTTAACAACCGAATTCCAAACCAGAACCCTAACGGGTACGACTACCGAATGGTGAGCCGAACAGATACACTCACCACCCCTCTTGGGGGGTTCGTCCGTGGCAATTCCCCCGTCCTGGGCTTCTTCCTACCGAGGTTAGATGCTGTGTTGGCGTTAGTCGCCTGTTGGCCCCATGAGGGTGTTCACCCAATGCGGCTGGCGCAGGGGTCCCTGTGGTAAGGGTGATGGTATCGCTGACGCCAAGAGGTCCTCCGGTGGCTGCGTAGGCTCAAGCCTGGCCTCGCGCACCCCCTCCCCAGGGTCGTCCTTCTGGGCTTCCTCCGCCTGCTCCTCTGGGTCCACTGGGGTTGGGGCTGCCTCCTCTACCGTCCGCCCGGGGTCTTCTTCCCCCGGTGCTGTGGTTCCGCTTCCCCTGGGGCTGCTGGCTCTTGGGCCTTCTCCTGCCCTCCTAGCCCGCTTGCTCCTCTCTCCTCGTCCTCCATGCTCCCCCCACCCCTGCAGCCCCAGCGCCACGTTTAAACTCCCCGCGGGGCCACCGGAGCATTTGCAGCAGTGTCGGGGAGTGTCGGGCAGCACAGCTGCTGATGTCAGCACCCCCGGCGTCTCCACGCCGCCGAGAGGGGACAGGCTCACCCCGTCACAATGTGGAATAGTGTAGGCAGTGTAGACGTAGCCTCAGAGAGCTTAGCTCACTAGACAGACTCATCAAACAGCGCCCCCTAGTGTCTGGTGCTTGGCCTTGCTGTTCTGAGTCTGCACACGACTCCTGAGTGTCACCAACACACACTGCCCCCACACAGACCAAGAACCCCTACGTCTAGAGCAGGAGTTCTCATAGTATGGGGTCAAAGTGGGTCACAGCCCCATTTTAATGGGGTCACCAGGGCTGGCTTGGACTTACTGGGGCTCTGGACTGAGCTGTAGCCCGAGCCCCATCACCAGAGGCCAAAACACCAGAGGCCATGCAGGTTTCAGTCCTGTATGTGGGGACTCAGGTTACAGACCTTGGGCTTCAGATTCCCCCACTCCCTCCTGCCAGGGCTGCAGGACTAGGGCGGGCTGAGGTGCTGGTGCAGTCATTTTTGTTGTCAGAAGTGGGGGGTGATGAAGTTTGAGAGCCCTAATCTAGAGGGTGAGGGCCGCTGGCTGTTCGGATACGCTGCCGCCCACTAAGGCTCAGCATGGTGTGCGGGCCCACGTGGACACACCCACCTTGTGCCATTTGAAAAGACAAGACAAGTGATCTCCTACTTTTCACGCCTCTCTTCATTCTTCACCCCAGCTGTTCTGCACACCCTCCCCCTCGGCAGTCAGTGGCAGTTTTGGGACACCTGGGGCTGTGGTATCTGCAGCCCCTCTGCTTTTCCACTGCCTTAAGGCCTGAGGCTCTTGGAGGCCATTCTGAGCTCAGGCCTCTACAGCTGCCTTCTAATCCAGGAAGTGGGGGTTGTGGCTAATGCACACCATGAAGAGTTACTGGTCCTACAGTACAGACTCACAGGGCAAATTGTGGCTATCGGTGCCTCAGTTTCCCCATCTATCAGATGCCACTATTACTTTCCCAGACTGGTAGGTGGTTATAAAGTAAAGAATAGTTACCCTGAGATACCGCACCGGATGGCATGCAAGTGCAAATACTGTCTGTCTACTCCTCAAATGCAACCTGGTAACAGCCCAGCTGGTCCCTATCCTGGACACCAAATAATTGTGATTTGTACCTCGGGCTGGACCTTAGCTCTGCGTAGGGCTGCACTGCAGTCAGAGGTGAGATCGCTGCCACACATGAACTCAGGCCTGAGCCAGCTTTGAGTTAGCTTCAACAAGGGCTGTGAAAGTACAAGTCCATCCTGGACCCTGGATGTATCCCCCTGTGGCCAGCCCATGACGCCACAGCTTCACTGCTATTGTCCCTAGAGCTGGCTAGATCAAAGCTGGCGTGAGGATGGCTACCTGCACTGCAGTCACACCCCTGACTGCAGCCTCACTATGCCCCTGTGTTTCACAACTTAGCTACTGTATTGGTCAGACCAAGCCTGGGATGTCAGGCCTGAGAAATCAAACTGCTCATGTTCCATAACCAGCCTCCAGAGCCAGCCAAGCCGCAATGCCCTGGTGTTCCTCGCATGTTTTCTGTGGCTTCCGTAACTCCGTTATGAGCAGAGCCTTTTTCCCATTGTAAAGCACCAGGGTATTCCAGGCTCATGGTCCCTCTGCACAGCTCCGTACGAAGAAAGTTACTATGAAACTGCTGGAGTAATCAGAGGCCAGCCAAGGTAATCTTACACCAATGCAGACCAGTGGCATAGGCAGGCAAAGCCTGGGTAAGCCACGATTTGGGCCAGTGCCAATCAGAATTTGAGGCCAACGTAAGCTCCTTAGCACAAACAGCAGCATTTCTATAAACTATAGTAACACGTCCAAGATGTCCCCAGCCAGCCAAGGCATCTGGTCCCCCCCTGCATTCCGTTTCATTTCAGACAAATGGACCCTTTACTCCCAATGGCTGGACAGGTTTACCAAGCCGCAGCACAATGAAACATTATTGAGTTCAGTTGCCATAGCAGTGGTGCAGGAGGGTGCTGAGCCCTCTTAGCCCTGTCCAACCCCACCCCCACCTCAGGCCAGGAGAAAAGCCCTGGCACATGGGGCTGGCAACCGGGACCCCAGGGGTCGGCAGCAGAGGCTCCTGGTATACGGGGCTCAAACCGGGACTGCAGCACACAGGGCTGGCAGCAGAGCCCCCAGCGCATGGAGTCAGCAGCTGGGATCCTGGGCACTAGGCTGGGAGCCCAGGGGCATTGCAGTGCTTTCCCCTCCCCACCCCACCACACCCTGACACTCCTACTTTCTGTACCTATGGCCAGGGGGCGGGGGCAGGGAACCTTTTATGGGTTGGGGGCCGCTGACCCACAGAAAAATTAGTCGGGGACCACACAAGAGAGAATCAGAAAACCCCCAAAACCCCTCACTGATGTGTCCCTCAACTGAGAAACAGAAGGACACTTGCACATCAGAGCCTTGGGGGCCCAGCCTAGTAGATTCTGTGTGCCCCAGGGTGGCTGGAGCACCACTGCAGGCTCCTCTATACTGTGGAGGAAAACCCTGAGCCTCCGGAGCTGGATCCAGGCAAGCCGGAAGCAGCATCTGGCCCCCAGGCCTGAGGTTCCCCACCCCTGCCGTAAGGCGACATTACTCTTACACCCCACTTGAGAGGAGTGGGGCAGTTCACACCTACTTCACTCCTGAGGCCAATCCAATTGAAGCTAGTAGAAAGACTCCCAAATGGTCTCACTTTCTCCAGAATTGTGATCAGAATGATCAGAATTGATCTTTGCCCTCATAGTCCCAGAAGGAACTTGCTAAAGTTAGGGAGAGAAACTCCCCTGGCCTCACTGAAGTCAGTGGGAGTTTTACCAGTCACAGATCAGCTGTCAGTGTAGAGACCAATAACACAGACCAGTGATCAGCTTTGTAAACATCTTTGTAAAGTCATGTTTTCAAATGTGTTCGGATGGGGCTGCACTCCCTCAGAACTACTCTACATCACACTGGCAGCTGTCTCCACAATTCATGCTTTTTTGTTATAAAAGAACCTTTGCCGTGGTTCGTTCCTCTTCACACTTACGTCTACCGCTTAGCGAGACACATGTCTTTTAAAGGATCATGCTTGATCAAAAGATCATACAAAAAAATCTTACATATGTTACCAATATGTAACATGGAATATGTTATAAGTTAGCGTGCTACTCCTAAGCAATATAAATCATAAAAAATAGTAACACAATATGGTTAAATATAAATCATTGCCAAAATCTTATTGATTTGTCACTGTTTATATGTGTTTGTTTTTCCTGGATGTCATGAGCAAGCATAATGCTGCAATGTTTGGAGACTGTTTCTCTAAACCAAAAGAAAACATTTTCAAATAGTGCTTTGGGTTCATACACACAAAGCTATTTAGTTTTGTAAAAATGTTTCCTATCCTATTAAAAAAACAGAATGTGGTATCTTCATTATTTTCTGACAGGTCTTAAATAAAAACTGTATTTTAAAAAGGTAGAGGAGGATTAAAAAAAAAACCAAGACTAATATAAAGGTAAATATTTATATGATTGCCTAAGATGAAGAGAGTTTATTCTCATATTATTTTTAAATAAATATTCCCTTGGATGACCCTTTATTGAAAGACAGGAAGGCCTTGTCCACACTACGAGATTAGATCGAATTTCTTAGGGTTGATTTTTTAGCACGCAATTGTGTAAAGTCAAAAGTGCACGTCGCCACTGTTCACAAGAGTTCGATGTAGCGCATCCCCAGAGGAGTAGCTACTGTCACCACTGACAGTGATGCACTGTGGGTTGCTATCCTACAGTTCCTGTCACCCCTTTGCATTCTGGGTTAGCCTCCCAGTGCCTCACCATAGCACAAAGGGCAGCAGGTGGTTCTGGATACATGTCATCAGCGTCCCATAATGCACTCATCTCCTCCCTCCCTCCCTCTGTGCACCCTTGAAAGCAACAGCAAATAATCTTTTTGCACCTTTCTACCCTTAGTTATCCATGCAGATGCCATAGCAGAGCAAGCATGGATCTTGCTCAGGCACACACTGGTGTGGTAACCATTTCAAAACACCTCATGCATTATCTTGTGGTTAGTTCAGAAACTAGCTAGGAACCGCCAGGGCAAGGAAGGATGTGAGGAAGCAGCTACAAACACAGACATGCATAAAACATGTGAGTAGAACAATGGTCAATCCTTTTGACACAGTGGAACACTGAGCACAGTGAAACCATGAGATAAGCACAGATAGGTGGGACTGCAGCACTGGGACAATCATAGAATCCTAGAACCCTAGGGCTGTAAAAGACCTTAGGAGATCATCGAGTCCAGCCCCCTGCCCAAAGCAGGACCAACTCTACCTAAATCATCCCAGCCAGGGCTTTGTGAAGCCAGGACTTAAAAACCTCTAGACCTGGAGATTCCACCCCCTCCCTAGGGAATCCATCCCGATACTTCACCACCCTCCTAGGCTATGTCTAGACTACAAGCCTCTTTCGAAAGAGGTTTTTTTCAAAAGATACTTTCGAAAAAGCCTCTTTCAAAAAAGAGCTTCTAGACTACAACCAGTACTTTCTAAAAAACAAGTCTGGATGCTCTCTTTCGAAAAAGCACAGTTTCCATTACATAGCGCCTTTTTTCGAAAGAGTACTTGCAAAAAAAGGCATTCTTCCTCATAAAACAAGGTTTTCCATGGTCGAAAAAACTGCTGCATTCTTTCAAGCTAATTTTGAAAGAATGAGGCCGCAGTCTAGATGCAGGGGAAGTTTTTTCGAAAAAAGGCCACTTTAAAAAAAAAAAACCTGTAGTCTACACACACCCTTAGTAAAATAGTTTTCCCAAATATCCAACCTAGACCTTCCCCACTGTAACCTGAGACCATTGCTCCTTGTTCTGCCATCCATCACTACTGAGAACAGCCTCTCTCCATCCTCTTTGAAACCTCCCTTCAGGGAATTGAAGGCTGCTATCAAATCCCCCCTCACTCTTCGCTTCTGTAGACTAAATAAGCCCAAACCCCTCAGCCTCTCCTCGTAGGTCATGTTCTTCAGCCCCCTGATCATTTTGGTCACCCTCCGCTGGGCCCTTTCCAATGCATCCACATCTTTTCCGTAATGGGAGGCCCAGAACTGGATGCAATACTCCAGGGATACGTCTATACTGCAGGCTTCTTGCGCAAGAAATGTTTTGCGCAAGAGTTCTTGTGCAAAAGTTCTTGAGCAAGAGCGCGGCCACACTGCCATGTGCTTTTGTGCAAGTGTGTCCATGGCCATGTGGACACTCTCTTCCGCAAGAAAGCTCTGATGGCGATTTTAGCCATAGGGGTTTCTTGCACAAGAAACCCCTGTTGTCTGTCCACGCTGTCTTCTTGTGCAAGAACTCTTGTGCAAGAGAGGTAATTCCTCGTGGGGAGAGGAATAACTCTTCCACAAGAAGCCCTCTTTTCTGATGCTGTACTGTAAATTTACTTGCGCAAGA
Source organism: Apalone spinifera (assembly GCA_030068395.1). NCBI lineage: Eukaryota > Metazoa > Chordata > Testudines > Trionychidae > Apalone > Apalone spinifera. The sequence goes on along the minus strand of JANRFK010002932.1, from coordinate 5,297,638 downwards.
ATGCATGTGCAGTGTAGACACTCTGCACGTTTTTGTGCAATAACGGTCATTCTTGCGCAAAAAGCCTGCAGTATAGACATAGCCCAGGTGTGGCCTCACCAGTGCCGAATAAAGGGGAATAATAACTTCTGTAGATCTGCTGGAAATGCTCTTCCTAATACACCTTAATATGCCATTAGCCTTTTTCGCTGCAAGGGCACACTGCCGACTCATATCCATCTTCTCATCCACTGTAATCCCCAGGTCCTTTTCTGCAGAACTGCTACTTAGCCAGTCGGTCCCCAGCCTTGCTTGGGATTCTTCCACCACAAGTGCAGGACTCTGCACTTGTCCTTGTTGAACCTCATCAGATTTCTTTTGGCCCAATGCTCTGATTTGTCTAGGTCACTCTGGACACTATCAGTGCCCTCCAACGTATCTACCTTTCCCCCTAGCTTAGTGTCATCTGCAAACTTGCTGAGGGTGCAATCCATCCCCTCATCCAGGTCATTAATAAAGATGTTGAACAAAACCGGCCCTAAAACTGATCCTTGGGGCACTCCGCTTGAAACTGACCAGCAACCAGACATTGAGCTGTTGATCATTACCCACTGGGCCCAATAATGTAGCCATCTTTCTATCCAGCTTACAGTCCATTTATCCAATCCAGACTTCCTTAACTTGCTGGCAAGAATATTGTGGGAGACCGTATCAAAAGCTTTGCTGAAGTCAAGGTATATCACATCCACTGACTTCCTCATGTCCACAGAGCCAGTTACCTCATCAAAGAAGCTAATCAGCTGAGATTTGCCCTTGGTGAATCCATGTTGATTATTTCTGATCACTTTCCCTTCTTCCAAGTGCTTCAAAATGGATTCCTTGAGTATTCCCTCCATGATTTTTCTGGGGACTGAGATAAGGCTCACTGGTTTGTAGTTCCCTGTATTGTCCTTCTTCCCCTTTTTAAAGATGGGCACCACATTTGCCTATTTCCAGTCATCCAGGACCTTGCCAGATCTCCACGAGTTTTCAAAGATAATGGCCAAAGGCTCTGCAATGACATTTGCCAACTTCCTCAGTACCCTCGGATGCATTAAATCTGGACCCATGGATTTGTGTATGTCTAGCTTTTCTAAATAGTTCTTAACCTGTTCTTTCTCCACCGAGGGCTGTCCACCTCCTTCCCATACTGCGTTGCCTAGTGCAGTAGTATAGAAGCTGACTTGTCTGTGAAAACAGAGGAAAAGAAAGCATTGACTACTTCAGCTTTTTCCACATCATCTATCACTAGGTTACCTCCCTCATCCAGTAAGGACCCCACCCAAACCCTAACCATCTCTGATCACCCTCTTATTTCTAACATGCCTGTAGAAACTTTTCTTGTTATCCTTCACATCCCTTGCTAGCTGCAATTCCGATTGTGCCTTCACCTTCCTGATTACTTCCCTGCATGCTCGAGCAATATATTTATACTCCTCCCTAGTCGTCTGTCCAAATTTCCACTTCTTGTAAGCTTCCTTTTTGTGTTTAAGCTCTCTGGGGATTTCACTGATAAGCCAGTCTGGTCGCCTACCACATTGGCTTTTCTTACTGCTCATCGGGATGGTTTCTTCCTGTGCCTTTACTAAAGCTTCTTTAAAATACAGCCAGCTCTCCTGGACTCCTTTTCCCTTCATGTTAGCATCCCAGGGGATCAGGAGCAGACTGGCAATCAAAATAGTCCCGGGAAATGGGTTGAGAACGGCCCACTTTTTCACATCAAAGAATTTTTAGAAAATTTACTCTTTCATGCTAAGTCGTTCATAACATCCTCATTATTTATTTCGGACAGTAGGTCGCATGACATTAACATGAAGGATTCAAGATGTGACTGTGTAAGACAATTTCACAATTTGTTCACAATATACTTCAGCTTTGAAAAAGCCCTCTCACAGGATACCTAGGTTACAGGCAAGGTTAATACATATTTGTATGCTAGAAAGACGTGCCTATATGCCAGTGTGTGCAAATTAAACTTAGCCAAAACATGGTAACAACATTCCATGCAATTTTTGCAGGATTTACATTTTTCGAGAGAAGTTCAGTCACAATCGTCACTATTCTCAATACTGTCATTTAAGACATCTTGGCTGTGTCTAGACTGGCCAGTTTTTCTGGAAAATCAGCCGCTTTTCTGGAAAAACTTGCCAGCTGTCTACACTGGTCACCTGAATTTCCGCAAAAGCACTGACTTCCTACGGTAAGAAATCAGTGCTTCTTGCGGAAATACTATTCTGCTCCCGTTCGGGCAAAAGCTTTTGCGCAAAAGGGCCAGTGTAGACAGCTCAGATTTGTTTTCCACAAAAAAGCCCCGATCGTGAAAATGGCGATCGGGGCTTTTTTATGGAAAAGCGCGTCTAGATTGGCACGGACGCTTTTCCGCAAAAAGTTCTTTTGCAGAAAAGCGTCCATGCCAATCTAGACGCTCTGTTCCGAAAATGCTTTTAACGGAAAACTCTTCCGTTAAAAGAATTTCCGGAAAATCATGCCAATCTAGACGCAGCCCTTCGGTAAGAGTTGACCTGAATTTGTTCCATTTCCTTGCGAAATCCATCATTTCTGCATGCAATATTTCTTTTAAGATAGTGTTGCTAAATTTTTTGAAAAACTCACTTAATTTTTCAAATGCATTTTTGGGGAGATTGTTTAGAATATATTCAAAATTCTTCCGATCCAAATAAGAAAATTTTGCATAAAGATTGCAGTGTTTTAGATATCTCGTATTGAAACTGCTGACTTCTCTATCCATTGTAACATTATACACATTTATGCGATAAGTTTCTTTTGCATTTCATAGTGTTTCACTGGTGCCAAATTCCCCAGGTTACTTTTTCTGTATTCTAGTCCGTTTTTCTTTGAAATCTGTTTCAATGAACATATGTACATTTCTGATGTCTTATTCTTCATTTGCCAATGTTACAAATTTTGTAGCTTCAATAAGGACTTGTTCAAAATTTCTCGATATTTTAGACAATTCTTCAGATGTACTTTCAATCATCTGATACGCTTTTATAATGTACATGTTATCTGACTGTAAATACTCCGATACAGGAGAAGCGTGCTTAAAAATCTGTAAAAATAGTTGTGCGGTTACTATTGTTTCAAAATGGTTCAGAGACTCCAAAATAGTTTTGGCTTTGTGACGCACATCTATGTTAAATTTAATGGATTCTGAAAGTTCATAAAATGTTTGTAATATATCACAATAAAATGTAACATCTGTAGTGTTAAAAGGCCCAAAAAAATGTCTTAACGCTCTGTCTTTCACCCACCAGCAAGTATATCCAAGAACTGAAATATACTTCATCTTACTAAATTCACGCCACATGTTCATGCGTAGGTACGATTCTTTGAGAAAAACTGCACAGGTGTTAATAATCCCGAAGAAATAGTTTCCACCGTAATCTGTATTATTTCACTTATAATTAAGTTCAAAACATGTGCATAGCACCACTCATGCATTTGGCCAGGTGCAGCATTGTCGAGCCACAAAGAAAACCCATTATATTCAGCTTGCATATTGGCTGCTCCATCAGTAGAGATACCGATACATTTTCTTACATTGATATTCGGGTTTTTTAAAGCATTGCAAACTAAATCACACAATGTGTTTCCAGTTGTTGATGAACAGTTTACTACCGCCACTAAACGTTCGTGGACAGTATTTGTCACGTATCTTATAACAACCGAACATTGATCGTGAACATTAATATCCCGCGTTGTATCTATTTGTATGCTGAACATTTCTACATCTCTAATTTCATCACCTAGCATTTTCTTTAAGCTGAGTGCGATGGAATCAATAACTGCATTTGCAGTTGTTTTGGACAACACTGTCTGCAGATTTCCTTGCCCCTTTTTATTCACATTTGTGTCATGACGTTGTTTGCTTTTTTCTACTACCTC
>JANRFK010002932.1:5267941-5279067 GCA_030068395.1 Apalone spinifera | reverse complement strand
GTAAACAAATCTACATGGCTCCGTCAACAGAGCCATGTAGTGTAGACATACCCTGAGATAAAACCGTGGCTTGACAAAGAGCAAACCCATGAGGTCTGTACAGTGCTGAATGTCCACAGTCACAACTTAGGCACTGATCCCACGGGAGCTGTGGGGAGGGGCCCAGATCTGGCAGGTTTCCCAGGATTCCCGTTACCCTTTTAAAGGAAGGAGCCAAAGACCTGCTAGCCGGGGGAGCCAGGCTGTTACACCGGCCCTGGAGACACAACCAGGCTTCTGCTCTTCCAGCATCGCATGAGCTTGTTGATCTGGATTTTGATGTGACTCTAGTCTCTGCGTGACAGCTTTGGCTTCCACCGCTTTGCCACTCTGAACGCTGCATTCACCAGGTTGGGCGAGAGGGCAGCTTTCTGGTGCCTGCCGGACACATTGGCCTTCCCCCGCCACCACTGGCAATAGTCCTGCGGCACCGTGTGTCTGAACACCGCCAGGGCGTACTTGGCAGTGTTGCCCTCGGCCTCCTCAAAGAGTCTCCTGTCCTCCTGGGGGGAGATGCGCAGGAGGGAGCTGTCAGGATGCTAGCTGCTGCAGGAGGCGGAGGGGGCAGGGACTGACCCTCAGAAGAGATGGAGCTTCTCTTGAGTCTACAGCCTCTGAGCAGCCTTCTAGAAAATTGCTGACAGACCCCTCTTATTCCACAGGCCTCGTGTCAGCTATTGCTGCCAGCGGCTGGATTTCCTCCACCTCTGGACTCAGGACAGGGCCTGTGGGGCAGGCAGCCACACCTGGAAGCGGGTCTGGCTGGAGAGCAGCCAATGTGGACTCCACTGTGAAGACTTTCTTTGCCAAATCCTGAACACACTCGTCTAGGCTCAGCTTCTCTCTTGTCACTTGCAGCAGCGCCTGGATCAGAAGGCTGATGGTCTTTTTCCCACATGGCAGTGATGGTTTGAAGAAGATGCCTGCAGGGGAAGGAGAGGGGGGGAATTCCTCCATTGTGGGCAAATCCTTCCAATGGGTTCCACTCTCAGCAACTGAAACACGTATAAATAATGTACCAGCTTAGCAGGCTGGCTGTGTGAAGCCATGATATACCCCATGTTCAGTGCATTTAAGGCTCTAAAGCTGTGTCTACACTACAAGGTTAGTTCTATGGCCCCAGTTTAAGCTGAGTAAATTAACATGTTTAAATGTTTGCTCTTTCTGAACAGTGGCACTGGGCTGGTCAATTTGGGTGTTTTTTTAATCAATTTCATATCACTAGCATATAGCCCCAATTAACTTTTCCAATCTAACAACAATCCTTTCAAATAAGGAGAATATTTACTTTTTTTAAAAAACACACACAAGAAAATAAACTGCATTCATTCACTTAATGTGTTGAAAACATTTCTATCTGGAATTTTTAAACAGAATTTGATACAGGCTTCTTTTTAAAACTTAACCATGTGTGGGGCCAAATTAAAGATTACCCCCTTTTTTTCAAGGGTTGAGTGAGACAAGTCTTTCTTTCCAAAAGTGAAAATATTCCATGATTATTTAAAAAAATCATTCCCCCACAGCATTTACAGCTCAAACATTGCAATAGTTAGCTGGTATAGTCACCTCTGGGTTTTTTTCTGGGCAAACTAAGAGAAAGCATAAAGAAAACACCTGGAAGGAAACCAGTTTTTAAGTTGTTTAACTGCTTTGTAATTAATAGCATAAGATTAATGTATAACACTTAAAAATGCAATAAGAAAATAAGCATGTAATACACAAATAGGTGCATCCAATTACAAGTATAAGGGAGTGATTAATAGAATGTCTGCAATATCACATAGGAAGCAGATGGTTTTATAGCGTAGGATGTAAGGAAATGCATCTCCAAATGGAATTCCTTAGAAAACAGGATGTCCACAACTATTTTAAAATAGATTCTCTTACAACAACTTGAAAACCCTCCTATCTACACAACAGCTGCAAGTATCTCCTGCATTTCTTTGCAGTCAAATAGACACTGCAATTTCTGATCCCTATTCCACATTATTAGGAAGAAGCTCCTGTTGAGGAGGAATCAATAAATTGGATGCTTCTGAAAGACCTGAGGGAGTGCTTGAGAGCTTGTCTCTTTTATGAACAGAATTTGGTTCAATAAAAGATATGACCACCCATCTTGTGTCTCTGAGACCATTCACTTCTGGAGAAGGGAAAGCAGCCAAGTATTTTGAAAAGAAATCTGTGGTTAAACCTATATAAAGATAATTTCTACTGCAGTACTGCCCCAAAGGCCAGAAATGGTTTGGGCCCATTGTTCAAAGGGCTGAATAAAATCATGAAAAAGGACAGACTGCCCTACTGAAACAGACTGTTCTCACTGCCTATACTGGCTGCTTAAGTTATACTGTATACAATTTGCAATTTTCATGTTTCATGTAAGGACACTTTGGCTGCATCTAGACTGGCAAGTTTTTGCGCAAAAGCAGTTGCTTTTGCACAAAAACTTGCCAGCTGTCTACACTGGCCACTTGAATTTGCGCAAGAACACTGACGATCTAATGTATGGTTGTCACTCTTCTTGCGCAAATACACTGAAGCTCCCACTCAGGAAAAAGCCCTCATGCGCAAATGCTTTTGCGCAAGAGGGCCAGTGTAGACAGCTAAAAACTGTTTTGCGTAAAAAAGCCCCAATGGCGAAAATGGCCACCGGAGCTTTCTTGCGCAAAACCGCGTCTAGATTGGCATGGATGCTTTTGCGTAAAAGCACTTTTTGCGCAAAAGCATCCGTGCCAATCTAGATGCTCTTTTCTGCAAATGCTTTTAACGGAAAAACTTTTCTGTTAAAAGCATTTGCGGAAAATCATGCCAGTCTAGACGTAGCCTTCAGATTTATCCAGCTTGGCTTCAGAATGCCAGTGAACTTGATTGCTATGATAACCCCAAATGGGCACTAGTAGGAAAAAAGTTAAACTGAGAAGAAACTCAAGTGAGAGGCCTTAGTGCTTCACCTCAGATAGCTATACCTTGAAGGCAGCCAGTCCCGTTTCTCCCGTCCCTTGCCCAGACTCATGGTGGGATGGGTGAGACCATACAGCATAGATATGGGAGTAAAGAAATGGCTTGTGCCTGGGAAACCAGAACAGGAGGGGCAGCAACAGCAGCAGGATTAGCAACAGGACTCGACTGCTCTGAGGCCAGAGTCAGACAGGAACTGACCAGGGCTTTATGCAGGACCAGGCATTGTTCTCTCAGCGCTCCCGTCCTGATGCAATCATGTCACCCCTGGCTGGATTTGAGTCCTGGGGGCAGGGCTTCCAAAAAGCAGCCAAGGTGTTGAAAGTTAAAGCTTTTACCCTTTGATCTCAGTTCTGAGGAGTTTACAGGTATAAACCACCATGGAGAGGAGTCACTTGGGCTTTCTTCGACAATGGGGGTGGGTGCTGAGTGGACTGGAAAAGTGGCTTTCACTTACATCTCTAATGGAAGGGCCCAAGACTGTTATGTTTAGTTGGATGCTTTGTGTCTCCCTCAACCCGTCCTTGGTTGCTCAGTGTGCCGCTCCATTTAAAAGCTCCTGCGAGGCTGTGTTCTCTATGCTCTGCAATCCTTGCACAGTGACTATTCCTTTGCAAGTCACAGTTTCTGTTACCGCCCCACGAAAAAATTGACATTTCCAGCCTGTATTCAGCTCTGCCCATAAACAAGCAGCGAGATTCCTTATGTTTGCACTTGATGAAGTCCTTGGAGCAGGGCTATGGAGTAGGAGTTTGCAGCCAGCACGTTGCTTGGTCAGGGATTCTGTGAGGAACATTAAACATGGGCCAGCTTTGCTGAGCCTGGAATTCGGCATTCTGGGAATTGAGCTGACATGGGAACAATCTCCAGTAGCCAATATTTTGTTATAAACAACAAGAAGTCCAGTGGCACCTTATAGACTCACAGATTTATTGGACCATAAGCTTTCGTGGGCAAAGACCCACTTTGTCAGATCTGATGAAGCTTATGCTCCAATAAATCTGTGAGTCTATAAGGTGCCTCAGGACTTCTCGTTGTTTATGCAGATTCAGACTAACACAGCTACTCCTCTGATACTTGTTGATATTTTGTTACAGGAGTGGATGAACCATGAGTGACCCATGGGATCGATAGAAGCAGCCTGAGCCTGAAAGTGGAGTTGGCCTTGTGGAGAGGGTATTCAATCCAACATCCTTTCAGCAAGCAGGCCCTGAGATAGGGCCTGGCTCAGTCTTGTTGAGCCAGTGAACTGGAAGCTGGAGGTGGGGTGGAAGGCCCTGCTGCTTACCCCACTTTACGAGAGGGCAGCTAAGCCAGAGTTGGGATGGGAGGCATGGATCTGGGCAGTGCCAGACATGCACAAGCTAAGTAAGCTACAGTTTAGGGCCTCAGATTATGAGGGGCCTCTAAACACACAAAAATTACACGTTTTAGTTGCATCGTCACCTATGTACTGGTAGATATGCAACTATAGAACTTTATTATTTGTATTTTCATTGTCCTTTTGGTTAGAAAAACACACATTTCTGGCAATGCTGTGGGGCCTCTTAAACTTGACATAACGTAGGGCCTCAGCATGTCTGTGGGTAAGAGACACAGAGTCCTCTCTGCATGCCCTTCCCCTGCCTGGTCCCTGGGAATTCCCACAGCAGGCTGGGGCTTCCAAGTTGGCCATTTCAGTGGCTTTCTCCCTTCCCCAATCATTGGGCATCTCGGTGCAAAGCTACGCTGCAGCTATTGCTGCTCAGAGTAGCAGAGACATCTCTCCAGTCTTGCCACTCGATTTGAGGAGAGAGGAAAGACATGGGCTCCAGCAATGGGCAGCTGTAGAAGTGGGGCGAGGCAGAGACTGGGGAAACCCAAGTCGTGCTGGCTCTCTACAGAGAGGTGTCAGGATCTCAGAAGTCAAGAGGCTTCCAGGTTGCTCGCCCTACTCCTGGAGACAGCTGAGTGAAGGAAGTGTCCTCTCTGTTCTCTCTCCTGAAATCAAGAATGCCAGTCCCTGTCCAATCCCTTTACTCACTGCCATCTTCAAAGCCCTCCCCTACCCTGGGCTCCAGGCCCTGTTTGCCATCGAGGCCAATCTTAACAAAAAACACACTTCTCCCATGATGCTGACCAGCAATGAAATTGAAACAACTCTGCCCCGCCCATCTGCTTGCAAAGCCATCCCCCATGTGGACATCCCAATTCATCTAGGCCTGGCTTCTAGGCTTCATTCTACATGGGGAGTTCTAATGCAGACATCATGGCCTGGGACAAATCTCACACCAGATTTAGCTGCAAGATGGGCCCTGTGGGCTGTAAGCTCTCAGGCAGGCTGGACTTTTACATCCCTGCTGCATACAGCTCTGTCCACATTACAAATAACCAACTCTGAAGTCTTCTGCTCTCAGGAGCAGTGACAACATGGCTCTAAGGAATAATGGTGGCCTGGTGCCAAAGCAGCCAGAGGTTTTGGATCTCCAGGATGGTGGGATTTTCACAAAAACACTTGTGTCTGAACACATACTTACACCCCAGTTCACCAGAATGGTAAGAACTGAACATGAAATCTCTGCTTGCTCCGTTTCTTTGCGGTCAGTTCAATGGCACTTTGTAGACTGGGGTGAGGAACCTTTTTTGGGTTGGGACCTACAGCAAAATCACTCAAGGGCCACACATAAGTGAGAAGCAAAAGAAGAAAACCCTCCCTAACGTGGCCCCCTTGCACACCAGAACCTAGCAAGGCCCAGCCTAGTAGATTTTCTGTGCTCCAGCACCGGTCTCCCCAATGCTGGGGGAAGGGCTGAGTCTCAGGGGCTGGATCCAGGCAAGCCTTAGGTTCTTCACCCCTGCCTGAGAGAATTACTCCCTTCCCCCCAGTCAGTCTCTCCTTTGCTGGAAAAGACAGTGGGCAGTTCTCTGCTGTTCCTCTCAGTCTGTCACAGCAAAAAAGGAGAAAACCGGTTTTTGTCAAAACACAAAGTTTATCAGGTTGTGGAGGGGAGGTGGGAGCAGGGTTAGTCCCTGAAACGCCTTTTAAATGCTGCTTTTTTTAAAAAAAAAAATCTCTGGTCAATTTCACAATGGAAGAGTTATGTAAACAAGTAGAATGCTGCTGGTGGTTATGGTATTGAAAAATATCTATATTCTGAAACCCTCCACATCCAATTTTCTATTGAATCAATTAGTGCCCTGGCCCTGCTGAGACTATGAAGAGTTCTTACTTCCTGCTCTCCCCCGGGGTTTGCTGAAGAAGGCAAACTTCAATTTCAACACAATTTGCAATAATTTTCTAAACCATCTTGTCTTAAATAAACCATTCCATCTGTATGACCCAATGCAGGGCAAATTCAGGCTTCTGTAGACAATCAGCCTGAAACAACTAAGGGGCCTGAGTCTATACTCACTGAAATCAAGAGTTGTCTTCTTTATGGACTTCAGACTTGGCTTTGGATCAACTTCTAGCAGGTGTCAACTGCCCAATTCATCTCAATGGGGTGTTAACTGTGAAATCTTCTGGCAGCTGAGGTGCTCTGTTGATGACTCAGGGCTGTTTGCTTTGATGGCAATATACAATCTGCTAATGATTTTTTTACACTGGGGTTTCATTCCTTTGAAAGGTTTTGTAGTGTAAAATGGGCATGATATTAACATTGTCTGAGCTGGAGGAGGCTAGGAGAGGGGGGCAAATATCTAAGGATTCACAGAAGTCCCAAACATTTTTCTACAGAAATTTGAGCAGGAATTTTGTTAGAGCTACTATGCATATCATATTTACAAGGACAGGCTTTTTTACAATTCAGGAAAATTACTTTAACAAAATATTATTTTGGTCCTAACAAATGAGCCATTACTTTGCTTAAAAGTGTATACTGGTAAAAAATACCTACCATGTACACTCATAATTTAGGACGCTTGGAGCTGAGTGAGAGGGGTGCCCAGTAACAAATCTGAAAGCGTTTCTGAATGCTAGACAGCAATCTGACAGAACTTTATTGAACAAGAACAAAACATTTATTGTAAAACTGCAAACCAGCAGGAATGAGATAGTGACACAGTGAACTGAACTACTGTGGCTCTGTTCACATTTGTTTGACTCCTTTTGTTTAGGACCTGTTCTTCTTAGGATAATTTCTTCTGCATTTATGGCCCAGTAACAATACTGGTGATTTTTTGAAAATATAATTCCTACACCCTATAAAAAGTGCAAACTCCCCTTCAGCTGTCTAATCTATAAGGCACCCATACTGTGCTCATCACCATGCAGAGCGACGGTCACATGAACATGTTAAATACCTTTTGGCAGTACTCCTCCATGTTGTAACAGGGATCAAACTGTAGCTTGCCAAAGAGCAAATCCATGAGATATAGTCAGAGCACTGAGTGCCTGCAGGCATAAGTTAGGCACAGATCTCCTGGGAGCTATGCGGAAATGCCCAGACCTGTCAGGTTTCCCAGAATTCCCTTTACCCTTCTAAAGGAAGGAGCCAAAGCCCTCGTAGCCGGGGGCAGCCAGGCTGTTATACCTGCCCTGAAGACACAACCAGGCTTCTGCTCCTCCGGCGTTGCACGAGCTTATTGAACTGCATTTTGATGTTACTATAGTCTCTGCGTGACAACTTTGGCTTCCACCGCTTTGCCGCTATGAACGCTGCATTCACCAGGTTGGGCGAGAGGGCGGCTTTCTGGTGTGTGCCGGACACATTGGCCTTCCCCCGCCACCGCTGGTAATAGTCCTGCGGCACCGTGTGTCTGAACACCGCCAGGGCGTATTTGGCAATGTCGCCCTCAGCCTCCTCGAAGAGTCTCCTGTCCTCCTGGGGAGAGATGCACAGGAGGGAGTATCGGGGATGCTGGCTGCTGCAGGAGGCCGAGGGGACAGGGACTTTCCTGCAGGGGCAGACGGAGCCTCTGGGGGTCCAGTTGGCAAGTTGATCACAATCCTCATTTCATCCTTCTCTGCCGAGGCTGGATTTCCTCCACCCTGGGAATCAGAGCAGCCTGCGGGGCATCCAGCCAACTCGGGGCGTGGAGCTTGCTTGACAGCAGCCAGTCTGGTCTCCATCACAGACAATCTCTTTGTCAAGCGCTCCACACGCTCATCTAGACTCCAGTTCTCCTTGCGTGCTGCAGCCCCTGGCACAGCCTCCAGGTGGCTGTATCCCAGGAGGGCAGGGAGGATTTGGAGATTACCCCACCAGAGCAAACATTACCTCCAAGGGTCGAGGACTCTGGATTCTTCCTGCCAGGTCTCCCTCCACTGGGAGGCTTTGCACCTGCACCTGAAACACACGAAGCAGTGTCAGAAGAGTCAGTCTGTGTGAAGCACTATAGCCCCTCCACCCTGTGCTCCCTGAGTGTAGATTTAGCAGAGGGGGCTCCCACACATACTGATCCAGACCTGAAAGCACTTACAAGGGGACTGCTCACGTGTGCAGTGAAGCATGAGTGTGAGCGCCACTCAGGATCAGGCCCCAAATTCAGAAGGAGCACGCTGGGGTGGACAAGATTGTATTAGCTTGTGATTTCAACACCAGCATGGCTGCCTGTAGCTGGCACTCCAGGTACACCAAGACACATCTTAAGCCTGGCTGGCCTAGCCAGCTATGGTGGTCTGCTATGAATGCAGTGAAACACTGTCCTTGACTGCACTTACAGCTCCCTTCGGCTGTGCTCTGAATTCAATCGTTTAGAGAGTTAGATCTGGGTAAAATCAACATGTCTGCATATAACTTAGCCTGAACAACACCACTAGCTGGTTTTAGGGACTGCTGAAGGCAATTTCAGATCAGTCTCATATACACCAAGGCTGTGTCTAGACTGCATCCCTTTACCTGCGCGCTCAGGAAGGAGGAGGCAAATGGATCTAAAGAATAAAGGCAGCCTTAGGCTGATAGAGTCAGGAGTTCCAGATATGTTGGGTTTTTTCTCACTAAAAACACTTGTGCCTGAAAACCCACTTTCCTTACTAATCTCAGGCACATCTAAGGTGACCAAGATGGCAAGAGATCACAGTGAAATGTTTTTGCTCAGTTGTTTGCTGTGTTCATTGGTGGCACTTGGTCCTTCATCGTTTTCATTATTTCCCTGAACAGGAAGTTACTTCTTTACTGGACAGAGTTCTGCAAACCGCAGCAATCTGCTTTCCTCTTGTTCTGTGCGTTTCTCAATAACAGGGAGAAAAACTTCAGAGGGGGAGCCGAGTTAGTCTGAAACTGGAAAAACTTCAACAACTAGTCCTGCAGCACCTTAGAGACTAACGAGACATGTAGATGGGATCATGAGCTTCCATGGGGAGAAAAACATCTTTGGTAGAAAATGTGATTGTATTTCCTGGTCTCCCCAGTGTTCTTACTTCAACTGAAACACATTTTATATTCATTTTCTAGCCCATTTGGCTGTAAACAAATCCTTCTATCTGTGAGCCAATGCAGGGCAATGGACAAGCCTAACCCACCTTGCAGACAAATAACCAAACAACTGGACAGGTCACTAAGTCTATACCCACTGATGTCATGCTTATGGACTTCAAAGGGCGTTGGATCAATTTCTAGTTGAGGTGTGAAAACTGGCCCATTCTTTTCAATGGGGTATTGATTGTGTGAAACCTCCTTCCCTTCCAGCAGCTGAGGTGGCCCCCTTGACTACTCTTTCAGGGCTGTTTGTGTTGGAGGCAATATCCAGTGAGCTTTTCCTCTCAGTCTGCACATTTCATTCATTTGAAAGGTTTTTGCATGGGAATACATGTCGGTAGCTGCTGTTTTAGCCCACATTTCCCTGTCTGTGACTTCCCCCATCCCTGCTGCTTTGGTCTGGGAAAGCATTGACATTACTGTCATTTTGGAATGCCCATGCTAGCGATGGAACCGCTGGGTCTGTGCTAGGTGCCCTTTTAGGGACTAAAAAAATAGTGAGGTTTGGGCTCTTTAATCGCCTGTTCTTTCTTATTTTCCTCTCATCTCTGTGTGCGCGCGCGCACACACACACACACACACTGTACCTTGTGGAGGTGATTGGCCAGCTGTACAGAAAGTGAGCCTGATGCAGGATTAGCTCCTTAGACTACAAGGGTTCTGATTTCAGGTATTACCATGACCCAGCCAGATAGTAAAACTCACACATGGCTGCTGCCTGTAAGCTCCTAAACTCACCTAGCATTTACGTTTTTGCAATAAAAGTTCCCTCGGTGCCTATGTTTTTGCCTCTGGACATGCACAGTGCTGCCCCCACTCTAGACACCCAAGCAGTCACCTAAGCCCCAGAATGATACACAGAGGGGAGGACTTTAACAAGGGGTCTCCTATCTCTGGGTGAGCACCCTAACTGCTAGCTCCTTCTCCCCTGTGTCGTGTGGTGTTAGGTGGCCTATGCACAAGCTTACTGGGTTGGGCTGCACATGTGATTAAGGTGTGGAATGCCCATCCTCCCCTGGCCCACCAATCACATGCAGCTGCAAGCACCCAGCTCTGGAGGAGGGTGGGACTTAGCACACACCTTTCTTCTCAGCATCTCCCATTGGTGAGCTTAGGCAGCTCCTGTCCTGGCATGCTGGCTTTGGATAGCGAGCCTGTCCTACACAGTCATTGGATAGCGAGCCTGGGCACCCAATTCAGACTTTGAGATCCCCCCGGTGTCCTTGTGATTTTCCAGGCGTCCAAAGTTAGGGCCTGTGATACGGAGCATCATGATGTCGAAGACTCTTTTGTGAATCTGGCCCTAAGAAAGATCTTCAAGGCAAGGACAGTCTTTGCTGCTGTGTCTTGTGCTGCTCAGCCTGAAGACACTAGATATAAAATAGTTGGCACCTGACTTTCCCCTGATACCCCAGCTCTCAAAGCGGAGCCAATATGGCTCCTGGGATCAGGCATGCTGAATTTTTATGTATTCAGATTTTTGGAAACTTTTCATAAATTCATAGCTGCCTGCAAGTTATTTCCCTGCAAGTGACACCAGAGATTGAAAGAAAGGAAACAAATAATTGTAAACATCTTTGTTTTGACCCCTTTTTCTCCCTTTATGCAATTGCTAGCACCTTGTATAGGCCATTTCCCCCAGCTCAGTCAGGGTACATCTAGACAGTGGCACTATTTTGGGCTAAAGCGGCGAGGGGTCCTGTGGCACCTTATAGACTAACCGAAGTGTTTGGA
>JANRFK010002932.1:5237376-5254145 GCA_030068395.1 Apalone spinifera | reverse complement strand
CTCTCTCCATCCTCTTTGGAACCTCCCTTCAGGAAGTTGAAGGCTGCTCTCACAAGGTGCAGAGCAGCCACGGAAGGCCCTGGATCACATCCCAGAGAGCCACTAACAGCCCACACTGCAGGGCTTCGTGGCAATCACAAAATCATAGAACTGGAAGGGGCCTTGAGAGGTCACCTAGGCCACTGCCCTGCGCTCCTGGCAGAGCTGTGTGTTCCAATGAGCGTGAGTGGCTTGTGCGGACAGAGCCTGGCATGGACAACTGGGGTGTCAAGATGTGTCCTTTCACTGGAGCCCTGGCTGGACAATCCCACACTCTCCTGTTTAAACAAGTAGCTTCCATCCACTTTTCCCCTTTCTCCCCACCACACCCGTCCTGCATGACCAGCCCTCACCTCATGCATGGGGCTGAACCCTGCCAGGTACACACGGCCACTCAGGCAGAACTCTCACTTCTCACACTTTCTCAACGGGGACCCAAGCAAACACTTTGCAGGGGCCCCAGACCTGCCTCCATCGATCCCCACTCTCTTCCCTCGCTCGCACATTTACTGACACAGGCCTCTGCAGCAGCCATCTACAAATCTGAAGCTGGGCTTGTATCGATCCGACTCTGTGGTCGTGAGCTTGGAGCCGGAGCCAGGCAAGTATTAAACACAAGAGACATCTCCACTTTCCAATTAAAAGCTAATTGTCTTTTTGCCATTAACCAGCTGCCTGGCACTAGATCTTCTTTAATAAGCACTTGGCAGCACACCCAGGATCGATGGGATTAGAAGTGATATTTAATGTTTCAGGCTCACAACCCTTTAAATGGAAGGCCAACTCCAAACCATGGGCGCCCAAATCAGTGCAGAATTTACACTCCAGCCAATGGCAGCAGGCCCTGGGGAGGGTCTTTGGCTTAGATCATTATGGGAAAGGAAAATAATTCAGCATTTTGCTTTGCAGGTCACCCAGCTAGGGAGTCCCACAACACTGGAGACAGACATCTGGAGAACACTCTGTACGTCCGCCTGGCTCTGAGCCCTGTTTTCCCTTCCTACCAGACACAAATGGCCTTTCGCAACCAAACTGAGGGCCATCCACGCCCCCTATGTGACTCACCATCCCAGAGCATCTCTGTGCAGCATAGCCTGGCATTACGGCTACTCTGCCTGTTTCCCCACAGCAGTCTTTGGCCTAGTACTCCCACCCTAGAGGTGACCTGACCCCTGATCAAGCACCTTTAACAGACTCTGTTAGTCCAAGTCCAAAAATATACACATAAAAGGGTCCTCTCCCCTGAAGGACTCATCTTTCAGCCCCCTTCCCAGCAGGAACAGCCTGCCACCATCTAACTCTCTGAGGCACGTCACCTTTCTGCCAAGGACACCTTGGAGATCAGCCACTTAGCAACACAAGCACAGCTCTTGCTTCGCACTGGAGCAGCATGTCAGCTCTCCTCCCCCAGCCAGTCTGGATTGCTGGGCTTTCCTTCTGTTCAGCCAGCTTCCGAGCTGTTAAACTGTAGGCTAATTTGCTCTCTTTGGTCCCCCTCTCTCCTCAAGGCTAAGCCAATGACTCTTCCCCAGGCTCCTTTCCTCAGCTGGTCCATCCATCCCCTTCTAGCACCCTTCCTTCGGAATTTCCCCTGCTGCTGCTTCTAGCCCACACCTGGCACAGGTGCAGCAAGGCCAGGTTAATTGGAACCTGGCCTCCTGCCTCATAAAAGAGCAGGCCATCTGTGACACCTAACACTGGGAAAGTTTTCACCCTTCTTTCAATTGCCAGAGCCAAAGTCCTTTTAAATCAGCCACATGCTCCAGAGATTGGACTGAGACTTGAAAACCAAAGGTGTTATCCTGGCCCCGTTGCAGTCAGTTGGGAATTTTGCTGTTGACTTACACAAAGACAGGATTGCGCTCAAAAGATCTTGCCGCCCCCCCCTCCAAAATCTTTCCATTGTCCCGTCCTCTGCAGTTTCTCCTGCATTATAGAACAGGCTGCCTGCCCTCCCTGCACGCAAAGGGCAAAACCTGCAGCTAGGGATCCAGATTAAATAATAATGCTGCTGCAGAAGGGATAAGCCTCCTGCAATGGGAATTGTTGATCCCTCTTTGGGAAGTTGGATTGAAAGGAGAAAGCTCAGCCCTACCTAGTCCCCTGGCTTGTGTTTCAGCCAGGCAGCTGCATGTGGGAGGTGTTGTCTCTCCCACACCCATTGGGGTTGCTCCTCATCTTCCAGTGAAGAACCACATAGCCCCCTAAACTTGTTCAGCACCTACAATTCCACAGCCAAAGTTTCCTAGATACCTACGTTTCCAGCGCTGGGATGCACACAGCTGGCTCTCGAAGCATCCAGCTACCTAAGCCCAGAGCAACAGACAGAACGCCCGATCTGGCTGGGGTGCTCAGAGGCTGCCCAGCTCCACACAAAATGGCCAGGGGGGAAGACAATGACGCTCATAACTTTTAATTGTGGCTAGGGAGAGCCAGGCTCGGCTCCTCTCTTTGCCTGACGAGCAGGCATTTGAGCATGGCGCTCCCACCAGGCTGTGGGGAGTCTGAGATGAGCTCTCTCCATCTCTCTTGTGAAGCTGTTTCACTTTCCAGTTGAATAACTAATTAACTGGGCCAGAGGCAGTCTCAGTCTCACCCCCTGGCCCAGTGGTTAGAGCTGATGGGTGGCAGATCCTTGATGAAATCCCTTCAGCTCAACAGTCAAAGGGAGGATTCAGGCTGGGGTCTCCCACAGCCTGGCCCTGAAGTTTCTGAGGGAGACCCTGGCCCCCCAGCTGCCATTTTGTGTGGTGTCAAACACCTGCCTAACTCCTCCTCACTAGCACAAGCGTGATCACCTAAGCCACCTGCCTCCAGGCAATGCAGGCTGTACGCACAGATGGGGGGACTTAGACTCCAAACTGAGAATAGGGCAGGCTTGGAATTCTCCCTTTCACCTACAGCAGCTCATTAAGGATGCTGCCTTTTGTAGATTGCCTTGTGAGAACCTCTCACTCCCATCCATTGTATAGGGAGTCTGGGCCCCCGACTCAGGATCCTGTTGTTGCTTCAGTGATTTCCTGGGGGGCTTCAAAGATAAACTTTGTGACATCGAAGTCTTTGTGGACGTGAGCTGCATAGACTAGGCAGTAGCCAGCACGGATAGCTAGGCACAGCTCGCTGTAGAGGAGCCAAAGTTAACGATGAGCACCTAGCCCATTTTGAAGATGTACAGCAGTCTTCCCTGAGCACAGAATGGTGACTAGAGAATATTAATTAACATGTTCTCTCACACAACCTCTAGTTCTAGTCTAGAAAGGGCTGAGGACTGTTCCTGGAAAGATGGGCTAGGTTTGAAGTCTGACTCAGTCCACATCACCTTGTACTTTCTATTGAGTTTTAGGCATGAGGCAAAGACTGGCTACTCAAGCACAGCCTGATTTTCTGAGTTACTGAGGCTCCGTGAATTAAAGCATAGCTGTGATTTGGATTAGCCTATAGCTGGGGTGAAGAACCTCAGGACCGGGGGCCAGATGCAGCCCCTGGCTTGCCTGGATCCAGCCCATGAGGCTCAGCATTGGGGAGCCTGTTTTGACGCTGCAGCCCACCACCCGCAGGACTGGAGCACACAAAATCTACTAGTCAGGCTCTGATGTGCAAGATGAATGTGGGGAGCGTTTTTCTCCTCAGTCAGGATCTTCTCACTCTGCTTTACAATTGTGTGACCCATTTTTCTGTGGGTCAGCAGCACCTGGCCCAAAAAAGGTTCCCCACCCTGGCCTATATGCTTGTTATACAGCCCTTTAGATTTAGACAAGCCCAACAAGGATCCATGCTAGAGGGATTCTATCAATTCAAGTTTGGGGCAAAATTTAGGTTGGGGAGCTGTATAAGTTATTTCCCTTCCCGCAGTTATTCTAGGGGTGGATGGATTACACAGCGTTAGCTATCTTGGTATAGTTAAGTGGTACGTTTGTATTTAGACAAGTCTGAAGAGAAAATTCACACTCCCCCTTGCCACCCTCTTTTCAACTGCATGAGGTTGGGTTAGTTTCCAATGCTCAAGTCCCCCACTTATTGAAGGGCAGATACAGCGGAAGTTGTGACACACAAGCATCCCACACCACCCAGCAAAGTCAAAACAGCCCCATGGTACACGCCATTAGGACACAGTAGAAAAGTGACCATCCAAAGCACCAGCTCAGGAGTGCAGCAGAACTCCCTCCACTGCAAGTGGCCAATGCTGGATGTTCAAGACCACTAACACACCGCGCTGTGTCACGCCATACCATAGAGGGGGCCTCGGCGTGTCTGTGGATGGGAAGCCATTTCCTCCTCCCCAGCCTGGCAACCAGCCTATTCACAGAAGCTAGAGAGCTGACAACCTTTGTGAGTGTGACCCTGTTTCCTGCCATTGCAAGATGCTGTTTTCAGGCCTGTGACTAATTTTGTACTAAACACACACAGCTCTGAGGGATGCATCCTTCTTTCCAGCCTGCCAAAGATCTCTGTAGTACTTTGTACAGCCACGAATAAAGTAGGCAACTTTCTCCAGAAGCTCTTGCACCTACTGTAGGCAAAGCATGTTCTCAACATCCCTGGGATGCTGGCAGCGACTGTCCCCTTTATGCAGCTAGAGAAACTGAGACAGAGAGGATCACCAATTTGCCTACAATCACACTAGACTTTTGGGTCCTGTTCTCACCTGTGCCAGATTCCCTGCCTCTTGGTCCTGTATCTTCACTGCTAGGCTATCCTCCTGTTCCTCTCTCTGCAAGCGATACCCTCGCCTCATCTTCTGCAGGGGAGACTGCTGAGCTTAATTACTTGTGCCAATTCAGCAGAGCAATTTGGTTGTTATGTCCCACAGAAGTCAATGAGCTTTAAGCAAGAGCTTATCTGCTTTGCTGAATCAGGGCCCCAGTGAGTATCTGGTGAGTCTGCAGAGGCCATTCACTGCCCAGCACAGCCTGTTGGTGCTGCAGCGTTTGGGCTGCAAATGCAGAAAGTGCAAGGCCACAGTATCTGCAGCAGCCCCATCCTGCTCCAGTTTAATGGGTCTCTTTCCTTCTATTTTGTTCCCACTCACCCTTGCTAGAGAAGCAGGACAACTCGACTTGTTCACAGCAGAAATGCTGAACTAGCCCCCTGCTCAGCTCCAGTCAGACAATCTGGCTAGAGGCTAAATGCCCATTAGGCAATGCTGCCTACCCTGGAAAGGCATGAGCACTCAAACCCAACATACTATGTGGACCCACAGAGGGTTAGACCAGGTCAGAATAAAGTGCTAGCCAGGCCGGTGAAGGAGGCGGATATATTAAAATATATAAAAGGAGGGCATTGTTGTGAACCGCCCCTCCCCCCCATATAATATATGCATCACACATTGGTGCAAATGGCTCTCCTGCCGTCAGATGGGAACAAAGCAGCTAGTTCAAAACTATAATCAAACCCTTCTGAAGGCCATCTCTCTCCAACCTCCTTTCTCCTGCTAACATGTCGCTACCATCATCAATGATGATGGAAAACGCTCATCCAGGAGGGACAAGGGAAAATACACCAGGACCTTACACATGGCTCAGAGTCTGCATTCTGCACTGCCACATCTCCTCCTAGGTGAGAGAAATCTTCATGCTCACGTCATGGGCCGGGGCAGAGAGCAGTGACAGGCGGCACTGGGGAGGCTGCTATTTCTACTGGAGACCCTTGTGATTTATGGATCCACTATTTGCGGGTCTCTCCTATCCCCCCAATTGCACCCCATCCCCTGGCCTCAGGGAGAAACGTGGTCTTGGGGAAGGGGTGCTGCTGAATGGCAGCAGCAGTCAGGAGCCCACCATACTCACCAGAGCAGATCTGAGCTGCAGAGAACTCAGTATGGCTCCCAGCCCCTGTGATGAGTTCCCTGCAGCTTCCGGCCCTCATGAGCTCAGGAGCCGTGGGGAGCTCTCTGCAGGGGCTGGGAGTGGCTGCCCGTTTTTGTGGATTTTGCCATTCACAGTGGTGTCAGGAGCACATCCACCCCAGATGGTGAGGGTTTCCTGTACCTCTGGAGAAGGCTGTGACAAGGTGGCACTGTTCTCTTTCATAGCGGGTGTTTTCCTAAACTCACAGATTTTGTTTTCCACAAACAATTGCAAAATTGACATCTCACTTATCATCCAGTATTTAGCACAATTTATTAAAATATGGATCTACCAGGGCACATGGAGTTCAGAGAAGGAAAAATAAACAGCGCCTTGCAGAGAGGATTCTTCTGTGTTCTTTTTTCCCCTTCTCCACTTAAAAAAAATAAAATAATCAATAAGGCAGAGAAGAAACAACCATCCTTCACGATAAGATCAATGTCCTTGACGTGTGGCTCTGTTTTAACACACCTAAGATCTGCCGAGCTTTCTCTTGCATGATGAGCTGGTCTCGGGTTCCACCACAAGCCACTACTTTCCATGCCCTGGACATCTAGTGTGGAGAAGAGAGAGAGTTAGCTGGATGGCTCTGGATACTCTGAACAGGAACCCAGCACTTCAAAGCCCGCCGTTCAAAGCTGACATCGTTACAGTCCCCAAGCGCATGGTACTGTAATCCCCACTTGACTGAGGGACAGCAGCCACAGCTGTCAGCAGCCTGATTTGCAAAGGGTCGGAGGAGCTGAGCTCCCACGGGAGCAGTGCTGCTCTGCCCTTGGAAGGAGCTAGGCGCAGTGACTGGCCTCAGGCCAGAGCAAGCTGGTGGCAGAGCAGGAGCAGAGCACAGCAGCACGTGCCCCAATCCCAGTCCCAGTCCCCTGGCCTGCAGCAAAGTTAGAGGATGAGGCCTGGGGGAAGTTGTGCCACTTCCATCTCCCCAGTATGCTTTGGGCCCATTCTCCAGGGAGCGAGACCTTTGCTCAGCACAGAATGGAGAGGGCAGAGGGGGCTGCACATCACCTTCACGCATCCACTACTCTTGGCCCCCCACCGGTTGCAGCACAGGTGAGAGGAGTCTGAGGGCTGCCCTAACTTGGGCTCAGCTGCCTACACGCCAAGAGGCTGCTGCAGGCTCCAGGGACCAGTGTTCTCAGGCCCCTTACACAGATCTGACAGCGAGTGGTGGGCAGCTGTGCTTAGCCCAGCACAACACTCCAGACCCCTAGAATTCCCTGCTCACTGGGCCTTAAGTGCTACAGTCCCTGCAGGGAATCAGGCCGCTGCTCACCCTCCAGCTATGGCTCAGCTCTCAGTGCGTTTATTTGGGGCTAATTTACTTCCAGAAAGCATTTTACTTAATGGCCTTATCACAGTCTCTTACTGCTAGCGATTCCCAGGAGAGCACTGACGTACAGCCCAAGAGCCCCACACCACAGATGTCGGCTCTCTCTTTGGGCAGACAGGATTTCACCATGCAGAGAATCTTGTGCTAGTTCAGGATTGCAGGGGCTCATTACCTCCCTGCAGCCCTCCCAGACTTTCAAGACATTTTATTCCTTTCTGCACCTTCAGCAGGGAGTTATTTACACAGTGGCAAGAGCAACATGCTCCCACCACATGCTGGGAGAAGTGGGTTATGGAACGGGCAAACCACCTGCAAGCAGGGAGCTATATGGGGGCGAGAGGGGAGTTGCTGCAATTAAGGCCAGTTTATTCATCACACAAAAAAGCTTTTACAACAGACAGATTGGCTCCACTTACAAACATTGAGAAGAAAAGCATCCCTTGGGGCTCACATGTAGCTGGGTCCAGTCAGAGGTAAGAAGTTCAGTACTTGTTCTTGCACTCTGGGAGCTTTCAGAGGCTCTCAAAACACCTTAAACGCTAAGGTAGGGGTGGGGAATCTATGGTCCAGGGGCTGGAGACTCAGGACTCCCTCCCCCCAGCACTGGGGGGCCCATGCTGATACCCCAGTCCTGTGGCCTCCCCTGCAGAGATGGAGCACCAGCGCCAACACCCATGTGTGGGAGGGGAAGCCCCGAGCCTCACAGGCTGAAGTCAGATAAGCTGGGGCCAGCTCTGATCCTCGGGCTCTGCCTGGCAGGGGCAGGAAGCAGCTCTGTGCACTGCCACTCCCCCTAGCTGGGGAAATGGAAGCCCAGAAAAACACTGCCTGGAGGCCTTTCTCCACGTCGCTCTGAGTAGCCATAACTGCGACTAATAGGAGCAGCAGGGCGTGGTGCCTGGGAGTGCAAGGGGACAGAGAGCCATGTGTGAACCCCCGGAGCTGTGCCGGATGTGCATCCCCCCATTGTCCTGACCCCCTCCAGGCCATTCCTGCACCTACCTCCCACCCAGACCCCCCACTCAACTCCCCAACCCACTCCTGCACCCTCCCTCCCATCAAGACCCTACACCCCCAGCCTGCTTCCTGGCAGTCCCCTCCCACACAAAGAACCCCTCATTTTTGGTCCCACCCCAGTGCCTGGAGGGGACCACAAAATCTACTAGGGGACTGTCTTTCTGCTTCTCAGTTGGGGAACACGTGGGTTTTTTTGTTTGGCATCTCACTTTTGTGTGGCCCCTGAACCAAAAAAGGTTCCCCACCCCTGCACTAAGCTAGACTCCCCTTATCCCTGTGAAAGGAGTCAATATTATACCCCCACTGTATAGATGAACAAAGAGCTAAGGGAGGGGTTTAGTCACTTGGCCCAAGACCCACAGTGGCAGAATCATGACCTGGACCCAGAAGTCCTGGTTCCCAGTGCTAGAGAATGCCAAGTGGGGCTGGTAAAGGTTTGCCAGGGTGTCTAACAAAACATGCACAGGGGAGAAGTAAATACTCTTCTGAGAGCTGCCTTCTAACAAGCACCCTCCAGAAAGGGTTGATTTGTTTAGCACAGATGTCAGCACATAGCCAATAACAGTCCCTCCAAAGCTGGGAATGGAGCAAGCAAAGGTCTTTCAACTACCCCTTGCTTGCTGTTAGCTGGACAGGGGTGCAGTTGCCTCGGCAGCTTGCACATGCCTGTGGTCACTGGCTATGCCTTCTCTAGCAGCTTCCCACCCCTGCACCTCCAGCTACAGGAGGCTTCATGCATTTTAAGTGCCTGAGTTACCTCACCCTGCTCAGAGCAGGTCTAGAGGACACTGAGTAGAAGTGCCCTGGGCAGGGACCCTCTCTTAGGTCTGTCTGTACAGTGCCTGGCACAGTGGGAGCCTGGCTCAGAAGAGAGGCTCCCAGGTGCTACAAATAATGGAGGTCTGCTGCCGCCGCTGCCGCCACTGGTGGGACTGCAGCGGTAGGAGTGCACCCGCGGGAAAGTAAGAAAGTTGTTGGCATAGGCGAGAACCCGGCTTCTCTCTCTCGCTCAAGAGCTGCGGCAAGATGGCGGCGCCCCCGGCAATGGAGGGCAGAGCCTTGCGAAGACATTGGCAGCAGAGCTCAGACAGGAATCGCACCCTTTTCTCCTGCTCCTCAGTCACAGCACACTAGGGACAGCAGTGTGCCTGCTTGCCCAGCATCTGGGCTTGCGGAGCAGTAAGCTCTGAACTTAAAAAGCCTGCACCCCTCTGCCTCGTTCCTCCACCCAGATGAAAATGAGTGAGAATGGGGGAAGGAGAGAGCAGGGTGGGGCACAGAGAAGGGCTGGGATGGGGCAGAGTCTCAGAAGGGATGTAGAAGGATGTGGAGCCAGGGTATGTGGGTTTCAGGTAGATCCTGGATTGCACTTGAATTCAAAAAGTGATCTTGTGCTTTAAGAGGTTGGAGATTGGTTTAGAAGGAAGAATGGTGCTTCCGCTCCAGGAACCAGCAGATGGCACTGCACAGAAATGCAAGGTCTTTCTTCCCACAGGCATGATGGGGTCTCTGTTCCTACTCCTGTTCCTGTTCTCGCTCTCAGGGGCAGAAAGAGTGTGTCCAAATTGCAACAAAAGCCCAAGGCATAGAATCTTAGGGCTGGAAGAGATCTCAGGAGGTCATCAAGTCCAGCCCCCTGCCCAAAGCAGAACCAACCCCAACTAAATCAACTCAGCCAGGGCTTTGTCAAGCCGGGGCTTAAACACCTCTAGGGATGCAGATTCCACCTCCCTAGGTAACCCATCCCAGTGTTTCACCACCCTCCTAGGGAAATAGTTTTTCCTAATATCCAACCTAGACCTCCCCCACTGTAACTTGAGACCATTGCTCCTTGTTCTGCCATCCATCACTACTGAGAACAGCCTCTCTCCAGCCTCTTTGGAACCCCCCCTTCAGGTAGCTGCAGGCTGCTATCAAATCCCCCCTCACTCTTCTCTTCTGCAGATTAAATAGACCCAACTCCCTCAGCCTCTCCTCATAGGTCATGTGCTCCAGCCCTCTAATAATTTTGGTTGCCCTCCGCTGGACCCTCTCCAATGCGTCCACATCCTTTCTGTAGTGGGGGGCCCAGAACTGAACCCAATACTCCAGATGTGGCCTCACCAGATCCAAATAAAGGGGAATAATCACTTCTCTAGATTGGCTGGCAATGCTCCTTCTAATGCACCCTAATATGCCATTAGCCTTCTTGGCTACAAGGGCACACTGTTGACTCATATCCAGCTTCTCATCCACTGTAACCCACAGGTTCTTTTCTGCTGAACTGCTACTTAGCCAGTCGGTCCCTAGCCTGTAACAATGCTTGGGATTCTTCCGTCCCAAGTGCAGGACTCTGCACTTGTCCTTGTTGAAGCTCATCAGATTTCTTGTGGCTCAATCCTCTAATCTGTCTAGGTCACTCTGGATCCTGTCCCTGTCCTCCAGCACATCTATCTCTTCCCCTAGCTTAGTGTGGTCCGCAAACTTGCTGAGAGTGCAGTCCATCCCATCATCCAGGTCATCCACAGCAGGCTCGATCAGCTACACTGCAGTTTTTTAGTCCTGCAGCCTGAGCCCTGATAGCCCAACCCAGGCACTGAGACTCATTGCTATGGGGTTTTTAATCACAGCATAGACATAGTGACGAAGGCAAAGCTCAGCACATGAAGCCTGGTCAGTGATCTCCAGGGATATTGCTCTCTGTGCTTACTTTAGCGATCATCTCCCTTTCAACAGCACAGGAAGGACAGAGTTTTGCAAATCACAAAGCCTTTTGGGCAATGTTCCCTCTTTTTTCATCCGTGTTTGGAATAAGTTTTGTTATGTGCACCAAAGCATGTGTGTATATGTGCAGCATTTTTCTACACATGCTGCAGGCTTTGGGCACTCTGCTAATCAGATAGAAGGCATTTTAATTTATCCTGGGTGGCTGCCCAAGTGCTCAGCTTACAGGAAACACTGCTTTTGGGTGGAGGGCAGTGCCAGCATTTACCGGAGCAGGTGGTCTGAATTGACTTGGGATCTTCCGGGAGGTTGAAGTCTTCTCAGTCTTCACCTGCACCTGCACAAACCCCCTGTTAAGCAAGCCGCTGTCATCTTTGTTGCTTGAGGAGGAAAGGTTGAGAGACCTTGAGAGGAAACTCACGGGCTGCAGGAAAAGAAAAAAAAAAGCCCACACACAAACCTCTTACATACCAAGAAAAAAGTTATTTTGTTCCTTTACACTGGAAAATGCCACTTGATTAGATCCATTAACTTCTATTCCTGTGTTCTCCTGTCCATTCATTTAAACTATGCTAGTAACAACATATAAGGATGCTAGCAAGGTTCTACATGTGGCGGAAGTAATCAGAATGGCACGAGGCAATTACAACACACTTTACATCATACCTTTTTCCTGACCTGAAGCAGAGCTGTGTGTAGCTCCAAAGCTTTCTCTTCCACCAGAAATTGGTCCATTAAAATGGGTTGACAAACTGTTTTCACAGATTCGAACCCAAGCTCCCACTCAAGCCACAATTTACATGCTGCTATTTTGAATTCGCTAGCAGCAATCTTCCTTCCCCGCTCCGCCCCCAGGCTGCAGCCTAGGGCTGGGAAGCTAATTTTCAGATGTAGCACAGACAGACCTGAACACCTACCTAGTGGAAATCTTTTTATTGTTTGTGTTTAAGGAACTCAGTGAAACTCCCCTGCTCTTTGGCTGTCCAAATACTGCAGCACTGGGCCAGCACATGGGAGCCAGAAAATTGAACTGGCTGGTCTACTTTCATTGCCCAAGCCAAGCACAATGAGAGGTGGCATTAAAGGCAAGAGTCAGTGGATGTTTCGTTCTCCCTGTTAGAACAGTCACAGGCTTGTTTGTTTTCTGTACTATATTGTAGTTTTAAAACACAGGGGCCAAATATATCTTTGCAGCAACTCCACTGAAGTCCATGGCATTGCATTTAGAGTTCCGTATATTCAGCACTTAAGGAAGAGAGGGTTACAATTGGAGCAGAAAATACAACGCATATAACATTAACTCAAGGTCACCCCTTCTCCACTACATGCAGTATCATGTGCATGACCTAGCCAAGAGGAAGGAAGCAGCCAGCCAGATTTAAGCTGCACCATTCATATGGGTAGAGGAAAGAGAAGGAAGTTTTCCTAACAGGTCCTTCCCTCTTATTGCCAGGGATCTCTCACTAAATGTTTGTTTCACTAGTACACCTAAGGCCTTAATTAATTCAGCATGGCCAATCAGATTTCACAGCTGTTCTCAGACATTCCTGCTTGTTCCTGTGTTTCAGAGATGTCTGCAGGGGAATCCAGCTAGTGGCCAGTCAATATCCCCCTCAAATCTTCCTCTACAGCCACACATGGAAGCACACTTCTCACAGCATCTGTGCCCAGCTCTCCCTCCCCGCCCTTCTCTGAGCACCCCTGACCTGTGCTCTTTTGAAGCAAATGGGCTTGGGCATGGTGGACACAGTCAGCTTCACATCCTCATCCACAATGTCCAAGGCGAGGGACTTTCTGACTTTCTTGATGGGACTCCTGCGCAGCTGGGAAACACGAGAGAAGCAAAGCAGGCAACCGTCAGTGCTGGCCTGAAGGAGAGACAAAGCCATAGCAATGGGGAAACTGCGGCTCAGGGTGCACTTTCTAGTCTCGTAGAGAGGGAAGGGTCACATACAGAACTTCTGGGCGTGAGGAGGTGGGGGCCAGGCAGGCTCGATGGCATTAAAACATTCCCGGTGAATTTCATTGTGGTGGAAGAGACCAGAGACCTGCAACCCCTCGAGGCTGACTCCCTGCCCCAGCTCCACCTCATTACAGAGCCTCAGGCCCACTCCAGGGGGGCACTTTAGAGCGCTGAGCAGGGAGCACAATCCCAATCCCTTTGTCCCATCCACTGCTTGTCCTTTCTGCCAGATGGTGGGGTAGCTCACGGGGGTGCCTGGCCCCAAGACCCCCCAGAGCGTTTCATGCAGGCAAGTCCTTTCCAGCAGCACCTTCAGAGCTGCATGGGGCAGCAAGCCAAAGGCAAAAGGCCCCACAGTACTCCCATGAGCCATCCACTGGTCCTGGGTTCAGACGCTTTGAATGAACAAATCTGTCAAGCAGTCAAACCAGCTGTCCCAGGGGCAGAGTACAGACCGGGACATGTTGGGCTCACTGCTGGCTGTGGGCAAACTGGGTTGCAGAAAGTCACATTGTGTCTGTCAGCAGCAGAAAGAGTAAGTAACATGCTGGGGCTTTACTGTGGCCATCACAGTGCAAATGAGGGGACCTGTTCTGCCGGGGCTTTTATTGGAATGGCTTCTAGCATGGCCAAAGTCTTGGGAGAAATGCCAGCTCTTTACTCCACACAGTGCTCAGAACCTCAGGCTGAGCTCAAAAACAGCAACACCAGAAGCACCTTGCTGGGCGTTTGGTCGGGACGGGTTAGGCCACGATCTGGAAGCACTATAAGCAAGCGAGTAGCCCACTGGCTGTTCAAGTGCTTAAGGCTAAGCATGTGCTCAAGTGCTCTGCAGAATCGGGCTCTTAGCAACAAGGGTGCCCCCAAAACCACCAGCTTCTGTGCACCTGGGATTTCCTCCAACTCCCCTACCCACCACTGCCCTGCCTGAGGAAATAGCTGTCAGATGAGACACTCACTCCTTGTTTCCGTTTCTGCTTCTCAGGCTTCACGTCATCCTCTATGATCAACTCTATGCCGGCTTCACTGCGCAGCACTTCCTTCAAGTCTTCTTCCAGGTGAGGTGTCTGCGGCTGCGGTGAATGACACAGCACAGGATTTACAGGGCAGGCTACCTTTACATGTGCTAAGGCTGCCAATTATGTCATCAGTGACAATGTCCCACTGCAACTCAGACTGCCAGCCATTGTTCATTTCTGCGTGAATGATACGAGAGCTCCGCTAGCCCGGCCTCTGCATGGAACCAGGCTGCAATGGTGGGGCAGGACCCCCAGCAGAAGTTTCAGGAGATCAAGTATTTCATGTACATGTTTGGCAGCAAAGGGTTCGCTACCTGCAGCCTGACTTTCCCACTGGTTAGTCTGGAACAGGTACCAGATCGACACTTGATGAGGAGCCCCAAGCCCCAGGAAAGAAAAAGCACGTAGTCGGCTTCTTTTTAGATTCACAAAGAAACCAAAAGCTGCACCATGAACCCAGGGAGTTATAAAGTATCTCAGTCACTTATCTGCATTTATTCACTATGCCATTTTGGAACAGTGTTCCTTACTGTCACCCCATCTCAGCCAAGAACGTGCAAACACCCACGCACGCTGGCCATGTTAGCAATGCAAACAGAAATCACAATGAGTGGCTGAGGGCCCTCTCGCAGCACATACCTCAGGACTCTTTCACTGGCAGACTGCCAGAATATTCACGGCAAGTATGAGTTTTTAGTGAATGTTTAAATGGAAGCCAGGCAGAGGGTGGGGGAGTCTTTCCTGGCTCTAACAATCAAGGATGTACCGGAGCACAGCTAGCAATAATGACAGTGCTAAGAGGGGTTTGCATGTCAGTTCAATACACACCAGTGGCCTCATGGCGCCGTACTTTTCCAGGGCATTCTTAAAAGGCGTGGGTGTGTGGGGCGTGTTGTCCGCTATGTATTTCTGATCTGGGGTGACAAACCTGCCAGCAGAGAGAGAGAGGAGTTCAGAAGCACGGCACATGGCTGTCACCCAAGCACTCTCCCCCACCAGAGATGGAAGCATGCTCTGGTTCTCCAGCCCAAGGACTGCTGCATTCCAGAAAGACCCTGACACTGGAACTGGGCGGGGTCTTACATCACAATAGCCAGCATAACTGAACCATTATCCAGTCACATCTCCATCAGATCATCTGCCAATCACTCTTCAGTCAACAAGGTGGGGGACACAGAGACCCCCGGCCACAGCCCCACACCTTCCCTCCCCTCCCCACCGCCCTCACTCTGATCTTGGGCACACAACACATGCTGCTGCAAGAAATGCCCTGGCTCAAGCAAAACTATAGAAGGCAGGCAAAGCCGAAATTGACCAGCCTCTACAAATATGTCTTGATCACTTTAAAAGCTCTAGCCCAGCGACTCTTAAACTGCAGGTTGTGAGCCCATTTTAATGGGCTTGCCAGGACTGGCTTAAGCTTACTGGTGCTCTGGAGCTGAGCCCAAAGCCTAAACCACTTGCAGCCAAAGGCTTCAGGCCTGAGTGGTAGGGCTCAGATTACAGGCCCTCTACCTGGGACTGAAGCCTTTGGAAGAATGGGACAACTTACGCAGAGTTTTTCTGGTGCAGCGGGGTCTTGTCCCTGTGCAGTGGGGTGGTGACTATCACCTTCTGACTGCACACGGGCGTGGAGGTCAGTGACGGGTTCTCCAACTCCAGCGTGTCCTGTTTGGTCCAGAAGTTTAGAAACTGCCAACCAAGGGAAAAAAGAGAACAAGCTTCACATCCTGCAAAACTCAAGGCTATCACTGGCCACTAGCATACACTAGTTTTACTGAATGTAAAAGGGGAACGCTCACACTGACAGATTACACATATTTTTGCTACCAATATGGGAAACAATATTCCCCTGCACAGCCCAGAAAGCAATCCAGACTTGGCCCTGATCCACACAGTTCTTCTGGTTCTAAAACTATGTCATTTCAGGAGGTGACTTTTTTACCTAGTATGATGCAATTATAACTAGTATATAAGTTGGTCCAGGGCACCAACACAGCGGAGTCCACATATGTGTGTGTAACTATACTGATCTCATTCAAGAGAGGGGGTGGGTGTGTGGGTGTGTGTGTGTGTGTGTGTGTGTGTGTGTGTGTGTGTGTGTGTGTGTGTCCACGCGCGCGTTTAGAGCACGCCCTGGGTGCATCTGCCCCCCAGGAAAGGCTGTGTTGGCTAACCTGAGCTGGCACAGGTAAGTCCTACTGCAGATGAGTCAATTTGTAGTTTTCACATGAGTTAGCAGGTCAAGTAAAGCCTGTGCTCGCCCGTAGTCTAACTCTTCTTAGAACCACACACTGCATCCTCTTCAGGAAGCTTCTGCCCCATGCTCATCGTTCGCATTAGAATGTGCCTTTTTTCCCTAGGGAAGACAAGGCCAGCAAAGAAAACGCCTTCCAAAGAGCTCTGAACCTCTGAGTGGGGCTCAGAAAAGGGCTACACAGCTGCTAACAGGGAACTTTGTTCCTCACAGATGTTTGTCTAACCTGCTCTTAAATTAGGGATGTTAAGAAGCGTGTAATTCGTTAATCACATAGTCCAAAAAAATTGTGTTGACATGATTAATCGATGAGGGTTAGCACTGCAAGCCCTCAGTCCCAGCTTGAATTGGTCCCGGCTAGGATGTAAGCAAGTAGTCGACTACCTGATAAACCCACGCTTATTGGGTAGTAGAATTGGACTTAAAAAGGGCTCTAGAGGCAATCCTGGCAATTACAGACCGGTAAGTCTAACTTCAGTATTGGGCAAATTAGTCGAAACAATAGTAAAGAAGAAAATTGAGGCACACAGAAGAACATAATTTGTTGGACAAAAGTCAACATGGTTTCTGTAAAGGGAAA
>JANRFK010002932.1:5210901-5226256 GCA_030068395.1 Apalone spinifera | reverse complement strand
AGCCCTAGTGGAGAAGAGGAAGCATGCAGTTTTCCCATGAATTTGCTCATTAATCTGACTTGCTAACTCAGGTCTTCACCAAGATTTTACCTGGTTAGCTAAGAGGAGTTAAGAACACACCTTCTTCTGTAACAAAGACAAGATCTGAGTTGAGCACTTCTCTCTTCTGAGGACTACAGAGACACTAGCGTAAGTGCACCGGAATTACCATTCTGACCCAAGTAAGAGCCCATTTAGTTGGGTGTCCTATTTCTGACAGAAGCTGATCCTCATCCTCCAGGATAAGGTGTAGACCTCCAGAGTCAGGGAAACTTTTGCTGTACTTGATGGCCGGTTTAAGACCCAAGTGCCTTAACAGATACATATGGGTGAGAATTTGCTTGGGGATATACTACCAGCTTATCTTTTAACAGCTGACTTTCCCCAAGTCTCCTCTTAAGACAGCTCACCCTATAGCTTCTCTACACAACTGCCCTAGAGAGAAGGTCTTATTCCAACTTTCCTCTACCCCAGTCACTCTGTCCACACCACTGGAAGAGATAAAACACATTTTGAGCAAAGCCCTGTCATCACCTACCTCTTCATGAGTCCACTTGACCTTGCACCTGTTCTCCCGCTGCTCTGGCACGTCTGAGTCTGTGTCCTGGTAATGCAGCTCATCTTGCTCCTCACTACACAAAACCAAGAGGGTAGATTTGGTTGATGAGAGATGCAGCAGCTGGAACAAACACTGCAGCGCAGCCCAAAGCTCTGCCTCTGCTCATGGGCCTTTTCACTAAGTTTTGGTCACATTTCCCAAAGACAGCTGCCTCACCCAAATATTTAAGTATTAAATAATTAGCTGCAAATTGAGGTTGCATGCTTTGCTTAGGAAAGCTTCTGTGGAAGTCTCTTTCTTATTGGCAAACAATAGCAAGGAGCACAGCTCAACTACCCTGTGACCCAAGGAGCTCTTGATGCCAGCTGGCAGAGGGCACACAGGTGCATGTGTTACAGGAATTCCCTTGGATTGGTATTCATATACCAGTTCACCCAAGAGTACCAGATGAAGTCCCTACTGAATGCTGGTGTCACACTGGCTGTATTGCCTGTAGCTAGCAGAGGTAGGGAGCTGACCCCCTGCAAGCCCTGACATGGCTTTTTCCTGGTAAGGGCAGATGGTAGTAAGGTGCCTTACAATCCTGGGAAGTGTCTCATCCTTATCCACTACAGGGACAAAGACCTAGTTTTACTACTGGGGACAAGGATGCTGACCTGTTTTGTAAAGCACTTTGAGATCCATTGATGAAAAAGTGCTATGTAAGGGCTAGTAAATGTTATTATTACTGTACCATAAGCACAAGGTGAAATGCTTAGGATCAGTGAAATAAACAGCAGTCACAGCACACCAGCTGCCTAATCACAGTCAAGTGGTCTGCAGGCATCAGATTGTCTCTATGACTGAAGCCCACCTTCCCTTCTTTCTCGATGGTGATTACAGGCTATCCCCATTAAGGATGTTAAGAAGCAGATATTTGGCTAATCATGTAGTCAATACAATTTGTATCGAATACACGATTAGTTGATAAGGGAAGGTGCTCTGCAAAGCGGCAGCGGGGGTAGCTATGCCTGTGCCTCCTCTGCCCCTCCCCCCTCGCACTACAGAGATGGTGCTGGGGGGAACCGGCTTTTAAGCCAGCTCCCCACTAAGGATGTTAAATTGTGTTTAATTAGCTAATCGAATAGTTAACGGCTCTTAATACATTTAAAAAAGGCAGAAGTGCAGCCAAGGGGACCGGGCACAAGCCGGCAATCAGCTGTCCCAGATCATGCCCGGTCCCAGACGCTGTGCCTCTGCTTTTTAAATGGATTAAGAGCCTCCAGACTCTTAATACATTTAAAAGGCTGCATCTCTGCCTTTTAAATGTATTAAAAGATGCAGCGTCTGAGACCGGGCATGAGCCGGGAATCAACTGTCCCAGCTAATGCCCAGTGCCCCTCCTGCCCTGGTTGCACCTCTACCTTTTAAATGCATTAAAAGCCTGACAGCTCTTAATACATTTAAAAAGCAGAGATGCAGCATCTGGGACTGGGTGCAATCCAGGACAGCTGATTCCCAGCTCACGCCCGGTTCCCCACTAGCTAGTCTCTGCTTCCTCTGTCCCCTGCGGAGGCAGTACTGGGGGGAACCGGATTTTAAGTTTGGTCCCCCCAGCACCCACTCCTGATTCTCTTGCCTTCCTGCCTCTCTCTAATAGAGGCAGCAAATGGGAGGGGAGGAGCAACTAGTCAAGTCACTACTCAACTACCTGATAAGCATATGCTTATCTGGTAGTCGAATAGTCGCTTACACCCTTATTCCCCCCAGCACTGGCTCCTCTTTCCCCCCGCCCTTGCTGCCTCTGATATAGAGGCAGGGAAACACAAGTAGTCGACTTTACTACCCGATTAGCTTAGGCTTTTATATATATATATATATATAATTTTGTTAATCTCTAAGGTGCTACAGAACTACTCGTTAATACAAATTAGTAGCTAAAGAAGAGCAGCCACCAGCATCATGTGATTCAGGCAGCTCTTTACAGGTGTTCCAGAGCCACTAGCCCAATGCAGGCCTTTTGCTTTATTTTGTGCCCACTAGCAAGCCCATGACACAGGACAGCTTCCAGCTCCCTTATCCAAGTAGGCAGAGCAACTGGAATTGATCCCATAGGTTTAAGAGCAGCCATTTTTATTGAAAGAGAGGAAACAAACTGAGCCCCTGATTCTCTCTTCATATTTAAGGAACTAGAAGCTTTCACCCAAGCACACCATCTCAAACAAAACACAGACAAAAAAAAAGACCAAGATATTGGATAGGTTTCCTCCTCCCTGTTCAAAACCCGTTTAGTCTGGGTTATGCTATAGCTTGGCTTGGCTTGCCTGTATTGTATTGTCTTCATCACAGAAACTCACCCAGAGGCAAGAGCAGGGCCTCATGGTGCTGGTCCTACCATCTCAACTGATCAGTCTCTGTCCTTGCCCCAAGGGCTTTATAACCAAACTGGCACCTTTCACCTGCCCCATACTAAGGCAGAATAAAACATACTGGTCACTTGAGGTCAACCCCCCCCCCCCCCCCCCCCCCCCCCCCCCCCCCCCCCCCACCCCCCACCCACGCCCGACATGGCTGCCCGTTTCCCCACACTCATATTTTGTGAACAGGCCATTTTAAAACAGCACTTTAACCCGACCCCAGATCAATCCCTCCCACCCTCGTCTCCCCTTCCTAGAAATGGGGGGAGGGGAGGAGATGAGTCTGTGGATCGCCCTGCATGCTGAGCAAGATCCCAATAATGGGGAAGGGGAATGCAGGGGGTGGATTCTCCCCCGGGAAATACTGGGGGAGACAACAGGGGGGAACAAACCCAGCCTGCCTCCCAGGGCGGGCTCGAAGCTCTCCCACTGCATGAAACTCACCACCGGGACCTGCGAGCCATCCTGCTCCTTTGTGCATTAAAAGCACCGATGGCGAGAGAATCCACGCAGCTCGCCAGGGGGGTACCGCATCCCTTGGCTCCGGAGCCGGCCTCCGCCGGGGGTGCAGCCCCGGCGCCCCCCGCTTAGCGCGCGCGGCAGATTAGGCGCGGGGGAAGCTCGCGCCTGCCCGGCGTACTGCACAGGAGGAACTTTCCTATCTCGCGCCAACTCCACCCCGGGCTGCAGCCGAGCCTGCGCGAGAGCGACGAGAAGCGCAAAAATAAAAGGAGGGAGAGACTGAAGGAAGGACAAAACGGGAGGAGGGGTATTTAAAAGAGGCGCGCGCGGGCCGCTTGCAAAATCTCCTTCCTTTTCTCCGCTGCCCCCAACTCTTACTTCAGCGAGAATTAATATCTGTAAAATGCGGCGCAAAGGACGTGTGCACATTACAGGCATGCACGTCCAGCTCGGCGTGCACAAAGAAATACTGTACATGCATACAGCCACAGCTTCGCAGCAGCAGGCACCCTGCAGGGGCCATGGGGTCTGCAAACCCAAATTCTGTTTGCGCCTTAACGTTGCCCCTCAAGAGTCAGACCTGACCATAAGTTTCATGGTCAGGCTCAGGCCCGAAAGCCGACCCACCAGAGACAGATTTGTGCACTAGACTGGGGCTTTCACTGGTCTCCTCTCTCCTTCCCTGTTATCTCCTGGCCAGGCTCATCATGCCTTCAGTCAGAGTGCTGAGACTACATTCTACTGAAATGGACAGGCACTGGGCCCACAATCAAGAGATCTAGGCTCTGTTCCTGGCTATGTCACTGATTCACTTCCTGACCTAGGCCAAGTCATTTAACTCTGTGCCTCAGTTTGCCCTTCTGTAAAACAGAGCTAATGATGCCTATTCACTTGTGCTAAGGGCCTTGAGATCTATGAATGTGAAGTGCTACATATGTGCTAATGTACAGTTAGTCCAGGGCTGAATATAGTCCCTATTTTCTGAATAAACAAGAAAAAGCTTTTTGTGCCAAGCAACAAGATTTTCTCTATTTGCGTAGAAGGATGTTGTGAGGATTAATGGCACAATGCTTTGAAGTTTATAAATCATATGGAAGAGCTATTGTTTCTATTCTTAATGTTACAGACATAGCTTATTTGGGCTAGAGGTGGATTTATAGAGGGAAGACAGCTAAAGGAAAGTGATTTTATCCTCAGAGGCCCATCTGCAGAAGTGCATTTGCAGAGATGTTTACCTGCATTTTGCTGTGCAGCACTGAGTAAAGGGTAACAATTGCCTACAACATCCAAAGGGGGCTTTGAATGACTATTTCATGAGAGAGTCACCTCAGTTGCCACTTCAACAAATACAATAACAAAGACAGTCACTGGTATAAATGTCAGTACAGACAAGTTCAGAGAAAAAGGCTTTGATTCAACAAAAGACTTAAGCATATGCTTAAAGTTACGCATGGGTCTAGGCATTTTGCTGAAACAGTGGAACCTCCATTGCAGCATGATCGGCAAATAAGGTTTCAAAGGAGAACCCATCACACAGCTATATATAAAAAGCAGACCATCATTCCCCATCATTCTTTGCCTTCTCTTAACATCTATTTACAAATTCTGATAGCAGAGCCAACCTGCTCCAAAGAGAACACATACTAACAAACTAATTTTTTTCCATCCATATACAGAACAAATGTTATGTGCACAAAGGCATGTGCAGATGTGCACCACCAATAGAAACACATGCTGCTGGGTGTAGGTGCTGTGGGCTCTCTGTTAATCAGCTGTGCAGCATTTGAATCTCTCCTGGGTGGCCTCCCAAGCATTCAGCACTCAAGGAACACTGCTCATAGGACATGTTAAGAGTCCCATGTTACAGTTAAAACATAAAGATGGAAGAGTCAGACTCCCAGCAAGCAGACAGAAGAACACCCATATGTATTAATGGTACTTTGAGTACTCAGGCATGGAGGACACTGGTTTGTTTAATGGGTACACAGGATAAAACAACAGATGAGAAGATTCACATTCATCACTGATACAATCCCACCAGCTCCCAAACTCTTGTCCAGGAACCATTTTCTGATGACCTCTGAAGAGCTAGCTGGTCATACGCTGCTACTACCTTCTCTTTGTTTCCAAGTTGCTACATCACACTGAAGACAGCTAAAAACACAATACTTTCCCCTTGTTGCTTTTCCATGTAAACAGCTGTCTATGGGGATGTTACAGGATTGTGAACAGACAGGAGCTAGTCTGTGCCTTTCCAAAGAAGAGAAAAGGAGCTCTGCATGACCAGAAATGGGAGAGGAAGTGTTCACAAGACAGTCTCTCCACTGAGACAGGAGATCCCCAATGAAAAAGTTTGAGCAGCCTGGTGCTGTAGGTTTATCTTCTTTTAGGAGCACTCATAGGACTAGCCATTGCCATTAGATGGCACCATTGCTTTTCACAAAAAGTGTTGCATTGGAACATTTATCTGGTTCAGAGCCACTCCAGCAGCTGTGTGTCGGGTGGGGCTATTTCTATTTTTATGCATAGCACTCAGGAGTTCACTACCAACCAGCTCTCACAATCATCTCTTGTTTCTGAGGCTTGATTTTTGTGAATTAGTGTCTCCCCAAGAAATCTGTAACAGCACTAACTGGACAGGCTAAATACAAAGCCTATAAGAGCTTATTGATGCAATTCCAACATAGAATATCCTCTGTTTATTGGCCCTGATCCTGCAGAGACTTATGTTTAAGCACCACAGTAAGCTCAATGGGACTATTCAGTGAGATGTATGTGGGCAGCTCTCTGCAGAACTAAGGGGCAACTTCCCATAAAAACTGCTTCAGATTGGTTGTTGACAGCATCATCACTGTCAATCTGAAAATCCCCCCTCCTCCCAAATTAGCTTAATAGGAAATGACAAGAAAAGGACCTGGTAACTAATTGCCCCAGTGCTATAAAAGGAGCATTACTGCACTAGCAGGACAGGAGTAGGGCTTAGTGAGGATTCCTGCAGAAACTATTGGTGAGTAGTACCTGGTGGGGTTTTTAAATATATATATATATATATATAAAAATATATATAAATAAAAAACATTAATGTTTTGGTTTAGTTCTGTTTTTCCCTAGAGAGAGACAGAGAAGCATTCTAGGTCTCCAAAAACCTGCCTGGACAATCCTGTACCACTACATAATTTTAGGGGATTTTAGTCACTATCTTTTATGCTTAAGAAGCTCTTCAAACCTAATTAATGTCAAAAGTAAATTAAAAGTGACCTTGGCTCATAGATCTGCTGCCTTCCTAGCTTACCTTCTGTCTTGTGTTTCTTCCCCTATGCTTCTTAAAAAGACTTCTCCTCTTCCCCCCCCCCCCCGCCCCCAAATTGTGTGCAAGGCCCATCTACACATGTGTGAGCGAGGAAGAAAACATGGAAATGGTGTTGTTGAATGTACAAACTAAAAGTAATGATATGATCTTAGTTGAGCGTATCACTCCACTGACTTCAATGAGGTTCTCTGAACACAGTGGTGTCACTAACCCACAAGTCTGTAGACTGGAAACAGAGGAAAGGAAGTAACAAGTTTTTAGGCCTTAATCATGCAAGTGATTGTCCAGATCCATTCTATTAGTTAACAAATGTTCTATAATCTGTCTCAGATGCGGTAACAGTAGTTGCCCTATCAGAAAATGATCTCTGAATTTGGTGCCCTCCTTTAGCAGGCACAATAGCCAGCTAGTATGTATTCTAATGTCCTAAAACAGTTCACTCTTCTGCTCTGCTTGGACTCTTATCCATTTCAGCAGCAGTCTCAGGTTTACATGAGCCACATCTTGGTTTAACATTTTAGGGTGTCTACACTGCATGGCTATTTTGGAAAACCAGAGGTATCCCAAAATAGTTACCCTGTGTCTAAACAAGCCACCCATAATTTCAAAATATTTTTTCAAAATAACAGGCATGCTATCTTGCCATCCTAGCTAACCTTGTTGCATGAAGGTTAAGGGATGGCTCAAAATAGCGCATTATTTTGAAATTTGGAACTGTGTAGATATCTCAAAAATATTTTGGAATTTGGCATAAGATGCAATTTGTGTAGTGCAAATGGCATATCTTATTTTGAGTTTAAGATGCTCAACCCGTAGAGGGCTTCTCATTTTTAGGGGTCCAGGATTTGGCTTTACTATCTGAATAAGAGCTTTGGCTGTGCTGATGGTCCCTTCTTGCCTTACAATCTGAATCAGTTTTGGACAATTATGGTGGTCAGACCAGAAGAGGCCAGAGAAACCACCCAGTAATTTCTGCATGAAACCCACAGGCTGTGTCTAGACTGGCCCCCTTTGCCGGAAGAGTCATGCAAAGGAGGCCAGTCGGAATTGCAAATGGAGCAGGGATTTACATTTTCCCCGCTCCATTTGCATGAACATGGCTGCCGCTTTTTTCCGTCAAAACTCTAAGACGGAAAAAAGCGGCAGCCATGTTCATGCAAATGGAGCGGGGAAAATGTAAATCCCCGCTCCATTTGCAATTCCGACTGGCCTCCTTTGCATGACTCTTCTGGCAAATGGGGCCAGTCTAGACACAGTCACAATGTCTATTTGAGCTAGACCATCTCTTCTAGAAAGGCATCCAGTCTTATGTTCAATCTTTAAATTATCTGTAGTGTTCAAATCTGTTAGCTCAATAAAATGCCAGGTATGACTTAAGTGTAAAACAGTAACTCCCTAGTGTTAACATCACAATGCTTTGTATGGCTCCACTGACATGTGTTGCACAGACAGTGGCAACCTTAATGAGTTTTCAGGTGCTATGTGGTAGATAGGGTAATTCTTTCTGTTCCATTTTCTCCTTCCTCAACTCCCCCATGATCTGATGGGAACCTCATCTCCATTTTTCTACTGAAAGCAGAACAGCTGTGACATTGTGACTAGGCAGCACCCACAAGGCAAGAATAGTGGGGAACAGCAATAAGCTCTTCCTTTAGTGACTTGACCCAAGTACTCACCAAATGGTGACTCATGTAACTGCCCCGTCCCATGTATTCTATCCCACTGGAGGACCTCAGCTTTGCCACTAAACTGATCTGTTAAATGCTAAGTACAATGACTCCTGACTGCTTTTTTGTGTGTGTGTTTAAATGGAAGTTTTTTTTTAAAAAAAAAAAACCAAGGTCCTGCTACAGAGCCTCTAGTACAATGCGACTTGAGGTTTCCATAACCTTTTTTAGAAGTGATAGAAATGTAGCCGTGTTAGTCTGGTGTAGCTGAAACAAAAGACAGGACTATGTAGCACTTTAAAGTGCTAACAAGATGGTTTATTAGGTGATGAGCTTTCGTGGGCCAGACCCACTTCCTCAGATCAAGTAGTGGAAGAAAATTGTCACCACCACATACCAAATCTTCTTTCACTATTTGATCTGAGGAAGTGGGTCTAGCCCACGAAAGCTCATCACCTAATAAACCATCTTGTTAGTCCTTTTTTTAGAAGGGATTCTTCTGCTCTCCTGTCATGGGGCTCTTTAGTAATGGAGAAGAGGTGTGAAATTGCTTTGCCTTATCGTTGCTATGTCAGGGGAAGGGATAGCTTCTCTGGCTAGCTGAAAGAAGCTGGTCATCTTAAGTGTTCTTGTCCCAACGGTACTGTGTGCACAAATCAGACAAAAGCTGACTTGGTCCCTCAAGGGACCATGTCCCTAAAATCCACACACCCAGAGAGAAAAGCACTCACAGCATATGAGAATTTCTGGTCAGATCTTTAATGTCTAGAGTCAGAGTGGTGAGAAGAGCTACAAATCTTTCTATTAAAGAGTAACCATGTAGCAAACAGCCCCAGGGCTGTGGTGCAGAATAGATTCTCACTTACAAAGTACAACAAACTAAGTGGTCTCAACATCAGCTCCCAAATGACAGTGAGCTCACCTGTGCTGGTGTTCTAAGAAACCCCTCTCCTTAGTCTGACTCTGCCTAGAAGAATGGTGGGACAAGAGAACATAAGCCATTTAAACACAACCTGT
Source organism: Apalone spinifera (assembly GCA_030068395.1). Lineage (NCBI taxonomy): Eukaryota > Metazoa > Chordata > Testudines > Trionychidae > Apalone > Apalone spinifera. The sequence goes on along the minus strand of JANRFK010002932.1, from coordinate 5,216,806 downwards.
AAAGGAGCCAAAGCAGTAGGAGTTCATTAGGAGTGGGGTAAGAAGCACTTGGCATGAGATTTGCTAGCTATAGTTGATGCTCTTGAGCCTAATGCTACAAATTCCAGGACAGTGTTATGACATTTTTCCCCTACCTCACAAGCTCCCCTCCTGTTAACCTCTCCCCTATCTGTGTACAATAGTGCCATTAGTGTTTGCAGATGTACACTGATTAGTCCAACTAATGATGCCCTGGGAATGAGTCTTGCTCCCATATTACAGATGAGGTTTAACATTCATTATGACAATCTGGCTATGTCTAAAGGACATCCTTTTTCAAAAGAGGGATGTCAATTAGGCAGATCAAAAGTGCAAATTAAGTGGGGATTTAAAGATCCTGTGCTTCATTTGCATAATTGCATCACGGCATTCTTTCGAAAAAGGGTATTTTGAAAGTGAAACCGCTGTCTAGACTAGATGCGGTTCTTTTGGGGGGGGGGGGAGAACCTTTTTGAAAGATCCTGTACTCCTCAATTTGCACTTTCAATCTACCTAATTTACATCCCTCTTTCAAAAGAGGATGTAGTTTAGACATGCCCTCAATGTCCAAGCCTATCCCATTGCTCCCCTGACTCCTATTCATCTACTTGGATGAGCTCTGTCTGCCAAGGCTGTGATGAGCTGTTCTAAAACAAAGCTTTAAAGGCTGACCTGAAATATAAATGAGGAAGGTGGGTTTATAGTAACCTAATGTAAGACTGAGGGTGAGGCAGGCATGTTCAAAGATGGAAACTATTGTAAGGCCTGGTCTATGAGTGCTCTACTGGTATGTTGGGGGTATGGGTTTCTAACCAGTGCAGTTATATTACTATAAACCTTAGTGTAGCAGCAGCTATATGTAGCTTATTCTGTTTTTGAACCAGAAACAGGCCTACTAGTCTCAAGTCTATGGCCATACTGTGGGGGTGGGTGCTTTAATGTTCCATGGGCATAGTGAAAGTTGTCAAACTCTCTCCAGTTTAGACAAGCCCACAGTTAGGACTCGGAAAGGGAGCCCAGTGTGAGAACTTGCTCCCTCTGTCAAGGCTTCCTTTACTTACAAGATGTCTCTGGGTGTCACAGGACTTCACAAGATTGAGTGACTTAGATTGGAGTTCGTGTGATGTCATCCACCCAGAGCAGCAGTGCCAGCCTTATGACGTTAAAAGAGATCTTGGAACATGGGTTTGTGGCAGGTGCTTCCAGCTGCATCAGCTCTTCAGGCAGCAGCTACTACCTGGAGACTGATGGTACCTCTAAACCAGATGCCTGGGATGGCATCCTTGACTTGGAGAACAAAACAAAAGGCAGTTCTCAGCTTGACCTCAAATGGCCGGAGTGTCTGAGCAGCTGTGTGAAGGGTGACCTGAACTGTATGACACCAGGCCCTCGTGATGGTGGTCTTGCTTCATTCTGCAAGACTCCCAGTGTTCCAGTTGCCTTTGACTTGTCTGGTGTGGCTTCTGAACGCAATGCCAGAGCCACTTCTATAGTTGAAGTATTTTGTGATGCTAAGTCCTCCACACCATGCAAGGAAGAGAAGCACCTTAAGTCAATTGAGAGCTTGCTCTCCAAGAGCTCTGAAATAACTGACCTCTCAAGTCTGAGGAAGCCACCTCCACCCATATGGGAGATCTCTGAGATACAAGCCCCGCCGGACAACACTCTTTCCCTGAATGCAAGTGTAGAAGAGTCGAGGTCACTGGGATCTTTGAAACCAGATACCCCCTCTCTGGAGAAATCTGTCTTTGCTATTGCTTTGGCATGGCCTGGTACAGCTACTAAGAAGCATTATGCTCCTGCCTTTGGATCTCTCAGTCATGATACGCAGGCCAGTGAGCTAGAGCCCTTAGCTGTTGCTCAGTGCATCAAGCAATTTGACTTTGCTATACCTTCCTTAATGACAGATGCAGTGACCAGCCAAATAGGCCACAAAAATCCAAGAACTGCTCAAGTAAGAGAGGAAAGGCCTAGGCTTAGCTCAGTCACTGATAGCTAAAGTGATCAGATTAAGCACTAAACTCTGACCATATGGAGACTCTATGGTACTACATGCACTCTGCATGGTAGTGTACTGCAAGCACCTGTGATGCATGGGACTGAGTGTCTGCTGCACAAAAGGATGGTATATAAAGTCTGACTGCACCTGTGGGGGTGTTCATTTGAGTCCAGGAAACTACTGGTTAAGAAACTAGCTGGTAAGTCTCTAGTTTCAACTGCAAATGGTGGGGCTTCATCTTCCATCTGTGCTCACAGCAACAGAGCCTAATATCAACACCTGTGGCAGGTCTCTCATCTCCTCTCCTCTCCTCTCCTCTCCCCTCTTCCCCGCTCCCCCCCCCCCAAAAAAAAAAATCTAGTGTGGAGACTTCCTAGCAGCACTTCTGGTTGGGGGAAACCACTCTGAATTCCTAAATAATGACTACTTGCAACTTCAGACTCACCAAGGCTCACTCTCTTGATCAACAACACTGAACTTGATTTGTGATCTTTCTACTGATCAGACTGCCTTTGTAAAACTCTCCTGTCTTAACGGTCTGTGGTATGCAAATAAAGAGAGGAAATAATCCTGTGAATTGCTATTACTACCAGCCAGCTGACATGCCTCTCAGTATTGATACTCTGCTCCTTCCGCTAAGGGACTGCAATGCTATTCTCCCTTGGCCCAGCTGCTAACCAAATGGGCATACTTAACCTGTACATGACTCCATGCTGGGCAAGAGGCTTAAATTAAAGGTGATGTAGAATACCAGACAATGCAAATCCTAACTTAATTGTCCTTATTTATCCTTAATTATCCTAGCTGTTAGGATAGCTCCTTGACTGGTTATCTAAAACTACCCTGGCAGGATGGATTAGGTCAGAGTAGTGTTACTCCCTGAACCCACATCCACAGAGCAGAGGATACAACACAAACTGAAAGGGTACACATACTTGTTTCTGAGCAGGACCTAAAACAGTAATTATGGGTGACTAATTGTAAATGGAATGTCCAATGAGACAATATTTGGAAGTAATTTGCTCATGTTTAGAATGGGGTGGGAAGGGGGAGATCAAGCTAGCCTAAGCTAACTGGCTGTGGAAGGGATTACAAATGGGAACCAGCTCCTTGGTGTGAGGGTTTCCAGCTAGTGCCTTTCTTGTGGAAATAGGCTAGTCACCTGCCTTGCTCCACACAATAGCTACAGAAGGCGATGCCCACCGTGACCCCTAGTTTGGTGGGGAGAGCACTTGATGACATGGGTTTAATTGGGAGGGTACAGGATGGGAAGATAAGGAATTTGAAGGGGGCGGGGGGTTAGGAGAATTCTCCACTGAGCTATTGGACATTCTGATGCAGGATTCCCTTTAATTTCTGCTGGGGATTTAAAAGAAAATGAGTGGAGCAGGGATATAACTCTGCTGTCCCACCTCCCATGCAGGTACCTGAACCCCTAGGCTATAGTCATGCTATCTGGCCCAATGTGGACAATATTTAAATGTCATTGGATGAGAGGGCGGTGGACAGAGTGCTCACACTGAGCTCAAGTAAGGGTGGATGGGTGTGTGTCCAGACAGAGGCAAATTTACTTTGAATGGGACTTGATCCATCCTGCATGCAACTTTAAGTGACCAAATGCTTGCTTTTGCCCTCCCTCATCAGTTCATGAATTGTTCTGGGGCTTTTGATAGGGAAGCAGGCAGCTGGTTAGAGCTGTGGCTCACAATGAGGTATGTGTACCCCTTGGTGTATGTAGAGGTTTTTTTTGGGGGGGGGGAAGACATCAAATCTTCTAGATAGTTGGCTAGTCTTACTACAGGCTACATAAAAACACTAGTGAAGCCAGTACACACTAAAACTTCATACAATGCCTAACTTATACTTCTCTATATACTGTGCACTGAAATAGGAGTACAATATGTTCCAATCTTACTAGATATTTTAGAGATCTGAGACCATTTAAGAGAAGTTCTTGAACAAATGGAAAGAGCTAAGACCACCAAGTTTGGTATGCAGATTTGTCTTATCACCTGGATCGGGGTTTTATTGTGCTAGGATAATGGCATGTGCCTGGAATTTTTCATAAAATAGAAAGGGAGAACTCTGGTAAGAAGGCCAGTTATACTGCAGAATGACCACAGGGAGGCAGCGAGAGGTCAGATGGGTTAAAGCTGTCCTGGTCCTTAATGGGCCAGAAGGTGGCAGAGGTAGATAGCGCGTGCTCTCCACTATATATTTCGGCGTCTCTGTCCCCTAGCCAAAGGACATGGACCCCTCCCCTGGCTGTGCCCCCTGCAGGGGCCATGGTCAGGCACTTCTCACCTGATCCCAAGCTGCTACAGTGAGAGAGGGCTGGGGTTGTCTTCTCTTCCCCAAAGCAGCCTGCATCCTGGACCTCTGAGCCCCAGCCCCACTCCAGGGCAATGATTTAAATGAAGGAAAAATAAAAATGGAGTCAAGGACCTGAGCAACACCAGGTAAATCTACTAGTAGCTTTATAATTATGTGGCTAAAAATGAGAGAATAAGCAACTTTTCTGTAAGTATTCTGGGACTATTTTTCCTTTTGTAAGCAAGTAGTTTAAATGAGCTGAGACTTGAGTGTACAATACATCAGATGCCTGAAGGGGGTGCAAAAGTCTAGTAAGATTGCACTGCTGCTTTCCTTTAGGTCAGTGGCTTTCATCTGCTCAGAGGTTTAGTTAACTTGTGTGTAGGTGCTAAGTAGGGATGAGAATAGTTAACCCATGCCTGGGAGCAGCTCATCTACCTCCTCTTTTCTTCCCCCCACCCACTATGGAGGTTGCTTGCGGCAGCAGGAGCCAGCCCCATTCTTCATGCTAGGCTTCTGGCTCCTGCTTCTACCACCACTTCCTTCCTTCCCTCCTCCTCTGCCCCCCACCCCAGCATAGGGGTGGAAGGAGGGGGTTAGCTCAGCAGAGGTGAGTGAGTGTTATCTTAGCACTAGAGATGTAAAATCCCAGTCAACTATGTGTGTTGTGGTACCTACTACAGTCACCAGAAATTTCATGGCATCAAAACTGAGCTTTTATGTACCCTTGGATTTGGCCTACATGTTAAACTAACTTCCACATTCTTTGATGGCAGTGATGGTGTAACAGATTAATCTTCTTGAAAAGAGAAATTAATAAAACTCTTCAAAGCCCCTAACTTACAGACAATGGGGCGGGGGGAGAGTAGGTCTAAGACTACTCTAACCCAGTTAATAGACTGGTGAAGTCACTGCCTCTCGAAGGGGAAAAAAATCTCAATTAATTGCAACGGTGTAACCCAACAAGCTTCCAGCCACTCCTGTTAGTTCTAAGCTATGGCTAGCTAGTTTCATTACCATCCCCCATTAGGACAGGAAGTAAAGTGCCCTCTGGTCACTGAAATGGTAGATGTAAATGGACAACCAGCAAACACCTGGCCTGGAACCAGGGTTATGCTGATCAGAGTTAACAGGAAGAATAACTTCACCATTCTGAATGTGGAAGTTAGAAGGGGGGGAAAAAAGTAAGAGTTCTGTATCCTAATATGTGAAACCCTTCTGCCTCCTCTGTCAAACATCTCCTGCAGTGTGTGGCCATGCTGGCAGTCTCATGGCTGCGTTGGGGGAGGAAGTCCCCTCTCCCTGGGTGACTGTTCTGTAGCACTAAGTGACAGTGGTACCCCCCAAGCTGCCCTACCATGTCTGTCATGCTGGAGCAATTTCTCCTGGGTTGATTTTAAGGCAGAACTTAAGATCTTTCCCTTGTAAGGGCCATTTACAGTCTCATCCTGGCCTCTTGGCATCTCTCCCCTGCTTCATCCCTAGTCACCGCCCCTGAGAAACTATCCCACCACTGGAGTGGTCCCTGCACGGGGAGCCACACAAAGAATCAAGATGGCTGCTCACAAGCGCCTT